>VXBN01009193.1:242974-321063 GCA_013397395.1 Sinosuthora webbiana
ACCCTCCCCCCCGCAAAAAAAACCAAACAAACAAACAAAAAAAAACCACAACCCCAAAAAAACCCCACCAACTCTTGGAGAATGGGCAGGAGGGGGAGAACCTGTGCTGGCTGGGAGGCAGCAACTCCAAGAGAGCCAAAACAATTCAATTATTTGAGGTAAAAAGTCTCAGAGCAATGCCTGAATTCCCCCAGAGGGGCTGGCTCAGTCCCTGGACGCAGAGGCAGGGACACGTTGAGCGAGATGAGCAGAGTCATTTCTCATTTGGGCACGGGAGAAGTGGGGACACCCAGCTCTGATGTCTGTGCCTGCAAGGGAGCATCCAGTCCTTGCAGAGACATCAGAAAGCGGCAAAAATGACTCAGAAGTCTGGAGGACAAACCCTGAGCAGGAGACCTGTCCAAAAACCCCCTTCAGTTCCTGGGAGTGGCACTGGAGATGCAGATCCTTAACAGAGATGTTCGGCTGGTTCTGCGGGAGAGTTTCAGAGGAAATGAAGGAAAACATTGCTCAAGTCAGGCTGGAGGAAATGAAGACTAAGGTGAATAAGGGAGAGGATTTGACACGCTGGAAAAAGGTCCTGAGGGACCTGGTGGGTTTTCTGTCTGCTCAGAGCAAACTCTGGAAATCAGGCTGTGGTTCAACACAAAGCACTGGGCCCCCAAGAGCAGGTGGGGAAAAACAAATTGGTTATGATATGAAGTTATGTAATATTCATGACATTTTATAATATCTTATTTATTAATTTAAAAAATTACGCTTATTATAGAATAAATGCAAAGTTCCCAGTTAATTCTATGTATATAAATCTCTGAAATCAAGCCAAAATTCAGGCCAGCAGAAAGGTGCTGCAGCTCAGTCAAGCTGCAGCTCAGCCAAGCAGCTCCAGACTCTTCCAGGTCTGGAGCAAGATCCAAACCCTCTGAGCACATTGAAGGCTCCATCACTTTGAAAAAATTTAGTTTTGCAGCCCTGCTCTGATCCAGCAGAGGATAAATGGCTCCAGCTCCACAAAGGGAACAGGATGGAGCAGCAGCAGATGCAGAAGTGCAGGAGAGTCCTGAGACGGTGATGTGCTGCTGCTGCTGTTGGCAAGAAGCACAACAGTTGTCATTTTGTTTTTCCAGGAACATCCACACTGATTCCATGAGTTGCTGATGTCCCAAACAGAGTGAAGGCTTGGGCAGGGTTCTGCTTTTCTCTGCTACACCATTTCCTCCATCACCTGTTCCTAGGGATGGTTCTGGCAGCCCAAAGAGCTGAGCTTTATTGTCACCCCCCACCTTTCCCAAATTTCAGCTTGGGGGTTTCTAACCTGGGCCTTTGTATATTTTTTTCCCCCTAAATCACCATCTTTTTCTCACAGATGCATATTCTTCTCTCATTCCCACCAGCCTGCAAAGATCTTGTCCTGCCAGGCTCATCTAAGGCCCCAAGATCTGCTGTCAGAAATTATAAAGACACTCCCAATTCCCAGGCTGAGCAGGCAGGATCGGGTTTGCAATCAGTTTTAATCACAAGTGTAACTGAGTGGATTGCAAGTGATGAGCCCTGTCTGCAGGCAGCTGTGATGCAATGAAGATGACAGTTCAGTTGGGTCTGAGGGTTATTTTTGGGGAAGGCAGAGAACCACAGAATTAGGCTCAGTGCCGGGGAAAAGGAGAAAGGTGTAAAGAGAGTGAGTGCTTCAGCCTCACACCACTAAGAGTTCCCTCCCTGCCAGGCAAGACAATAATCAAAATTAATTTGTGGAGGAAGGCAGGCACTCGGAGAGAAATCAAACAGGTGACCACAGCTGGCGTGAAATTTCACAGGATGGGAAAGGAAGAGGGCTGGAAGGAAACAGCTACCAGCTGTCTCTGCCTTCCTGAGCCTGCAGGAACACAGAACCCTTTTCTCAAAACACTTGGATGCTGAGTGCATGAGAAACAGCCCTTTGGAGGAAGGAGAAATCTCCTGGGAGCAAACCTGATGTCTTTAAATGCATGTTCAGGTTAGTCAAGCAGCACATGGCAAGTGATGGATATCACAGGCTCCTGCTCCTGCCTTTCTTCTCCACGGCCACAGAGCTGCAGAGCAGAGTCCCTGCTGCTGCTTCTCCCCTGCTGTGCTGGATCCACGTCCTGGATCCAGCCTGGACTGCTGTGCTCTGTATCTTAAAACAAAGAGTCAATGGCGTTGTACTGGAACAAAGTAGGTTTAGATGAGATGTCAGGAATAAATGCTCTCCTGCTAGGGAGGTGAGGCCTTGGCACAGGTTGCAAAGAACAGCTGTGGCTGCCCCTGGATCCCTGCAAGTGTGCAAGGCCAGGCTGGACGGGGCTTGGAGCAGCCTGGGATGGTGGAAGGTGTCCCTGCCCATGGCATGGGGTGGAATGAGATGAGCTTTAAGGAAGGGACCTGGTTTGTGAAGTCAGATCTCACACAATAAATCTGTGATTCCGTCCTCAGCTAAGGAAGGTCCCTCTGGATTTGTCCCATTGCAGTGGGAATGGACACAAACCAAAGGGGTTTTTGCCTCTCCCCCCTCTGTCCTTGCTGGGTCACTTCAGGCCACTGGAGCATCCATCCACAGCTCTCCCCTTGTCACAATGGATCACGGCATGGCCCCTTCCTGCAGCCTGTGTCCTGCTGCTCTGCTGGTGTGCTCCCTCCTGCCCTGTCACATCAAATCACCTTTCCTTCCCCCGCCTCCAGCCATCTCTAATATTCAATGAGTCAGAAAGGAGCTGAGGCCAACCTGACCTTTATCAATAAGATGATGTCACCTGCTGAAAGAAAGACCTGATAAAGGTAAAGAGCAGGCAACCTGATATCCTTCCTGATCTCTGTGTCCAGAGCTGTAAACCACGATAAAAGGATCTGTTCCTAATGAAAATTCAGCTGGCTGTGCTGACCTCGGCCTGCTGTGTGGTTGGAGATAGGGATCTGTCCAGGGAAGAGCAACCTGCTGCATATTCACTCCCCAAATAAATTCTTCTCTAAAGCCAGATTGGGTGAAGGTCAGTCTGAGCGGAGGAGAGGGGAAGGGTGGCCAGCAGATTTTCACTTAAACCATCTTTTGTTAAAAATGTACCTGGGGCATTTTTTGCCCTAAAATCCCACGATTCTGTGCTCTCGTTGTCAGAGGGAAGGAAATCCGAGCGAGCTGCTAATGTGGATTAGCTGAACTGCAGGAAAGCACAGGTATTTTTATTCAATTACAGCATCCTTAGCCTGACTCATCCCAATCCCTCTGGGCAGAGTTATTTTCCCCAGAGATGATAACTCTGTGTGACTGCTCCACCTGTCCACTGTGCTCACCACAGGCTACCACTTCCAAATTCCTGTGTCCAGCCCAGCTTGGGTGCTGCTCGTGCTGCTCTCCAGCCAGGGGCTGTCAGAAGGAAAGACAGTTTTAGGGGATGTCATGCAGGACACAGGGGTTGAACCTCCACTGGGGTGCATGACCTCAAATTATTGACTCCTCCTGCACCTCCTTGTCCCATGTTTCTGAACACAGCACTGACAACCGTCTGTTGTGCCTCCACACCCAGCCCACGTGTTCCCAAGATGATTCTGGCACCAGGCTGGGTGCTGCAGGCTCTCAAGTGTGTCTGTGGCCCCTCAACACTTCTCCAGGGCTGAAGATATCGGTGCTTCCATTGCCTTGGCTTGCAAAATGGACAGTGTGAATCCATAAAAATGAACCTCTACCTCAGCCTTCAGGAGAGATGGAGAGAGAGGGAACAAGCCAGGGGACTTGTAGGGCTGTAAAGCAGACATGTCCACAGTCATTCCATGACCCAGTTGAACTTCATAACCTCAACTCTGGCATTTCTCTCTCTTTCAGAAGGGCTTTGCCTTCTTCAAACTCCCTTGTGCCTCACCAGTGAAAATATCCAGCTCTGTTCGTAGCAGACAAGATTCCCACTGATTGTTTTTGCTGCTGGAGGACAGCAAAACATTTCTGAATCATCTGCCTGCCTAAATTTCCATAGATTAGCTCACTAATATCCCATTATAGAGTGGAGTTCTTTTTTCCCATGAAAAGAGGGAAGAGAAGAGAAGAGAAGAGAAGAGAAGAGAAGAGAAGAGAAGAGAAGAGAAGAGAAGAGAAGAGAAGGATGAAGGAGGTGTTGTGCCATGGACAAGGTCATACAGGAAAGGCAAAATTGCAGATCTCAATCCCTTTGCACTGTGACTCTACTTCATGGTCCTGTACAATTGAATTCTGGCACAGTAAGTATTCTTTTGTAGAGTTAAATCCTTTTCCTCTCCTGCTCTGCCCCTAATTAGAGAGGCAATATCAACTTCAGAACACAACCACAGGGCATGAGGTTTGATTTGTCCTCAAAATTCCAAGAACTTGAGAAAATTTTGAGGACTTCAAATCCTGCATAACCTAATTCAGGAAGTGTGAAAAATTAATGTGGAAAAACTTCTTCAGGAGCCTTGAAGCTGATCCAGAAAAGATTGCAGAGAGCTGCCCTCCTGAAAGGCCAGGACAAAGTCCCAAGACCTTCACCATTTATTCATAGAACAGTTGGGGTTGTAAAATACCTCTAAGGTAATTGAGCCTGACCATTAACCCATCATTACCAAGTCCATCACTAAACCAGGTCTCTAAGCACCACATCTACACGTTTTTTGAACTCTTCCTGGCGTGGTGATTCCCCCAGTGCCCACTCCATCCTCTGGAGGAGACAGGAAATCAGGCACTGATAACATCACCCACACTCCGGGTCTACCCAACCCAGCATAGGGGAAGGTAAAAGGTGAAACACTGGGTAATGCAGATATTTTTATATCCTCTAGAGAACAAAATCATCGTTATTCCTGAAGTATCTCTGTATTTACTAGGAACCCCATGAATGTTTTCCCATTAAGTTGTTTAACATTTTTCCATTGAGTAAACTTCCAGCATTTGCAGTATCCCCTGGCGAGGGGGGGATCATCTCTTGATTAACTTCACCTTGTGTGAAGAAAGTCCTTTGTTCTGACCTGCTATCATCTCAAGCACCCTTTTTTGGTCTATTCAAAGGGGAAAAAAAAAAAAAAAAAGAAGACAATAGTTGCTCTCTTTCATCCTCTTCATGCCACTCATAATCTGATAGACTATTATCATACTCTGCTTCTGTCATCTTTTATTCAGATGAAATATTCCTGGAGTACTTCATTGTTCTGAACCTTTGATCACTCTATTGCCCTTCTACGCATCTTTCCCTGTTCTGCTGCATCCTTTCTGTGGGGGGAACAGCAGAGCTGCTCGAAACGTTCTCGAGGCAGACACGCGCTGAATTTACACAGGGGTGTAATAATGGCTTCTATTTTGATCTCCATTCCTTTGCTATTAATTCTTAACATTCAATTTGCTTTTTGTCACCGCCGTTGAGCACGGAGGTGACATGTTCATAGAGCTGCTCATTATAAACACCAACTCATTCCTGAGTAAGTAACAGTCCATTCAAAGCTCGTCACTGCAGGTAAAGTTAGGATTGCTTTCTTTTTCCCCCGTGTGTACCACCCCGCACTTATTTCCCGCCCCGAATTTCAGCTGCTCTTCAGTCACGGAATCGCTCGGCTGTGTGACGCCCCTCTGCAAGCCTCCCACATCATCCCTCATGGTTACTGCCTCAGCAGAAGGCTTCTGTCACCTCATTACATCACTCAGCACACCTGAGTTATGTCCCCCTTGGAGCTCCATGCTGCTGGCCAGGCTCTGCTGCGAGCAGCAATAACGCAAACCCCTGCAGAGAGAACAGCTCCTGTGCTCTTTTGCTTCTCCAAGTCCTCGGGCACAGGCAGGTAGCCCTGGCACGAGGGATGGCTCTGCCTTAATCTTAAAATGTGCTGCATTCAGAGCAGGCTGGTTTGGAACAGAAGCCTCTGTTGTGTGTGTTTGCCTCTGGATCTTTTCACCCTCTGCGTTTTACGGGCGCGCTCGTGACTTTGCGTGTGGCCTCCCTCGGAATTTATTCCCCCGGCGGTTTTTGATCACAGTAATAATCCCACTGTTGAAAAGGAGCTTTCCCCTTTAAATTCCCCAGTGCCAAGGAATGAACTTTGAAACATGAAGGTTAGCAAAGACTTTGGGAACAACTTTGAAAGCAGCTAAGCTGTGAGCCATCTCCTCGTCGTTTAATCAGATGCTCGGCTTTGCAGCTCCAGCCATCTTCACGGATTAGCTCCCATGAACTTTCTGAACTGCTTTTATGGAAAAGCACATCAAACAGATGACTCTGCTAAGAAGGAATTAATCAATTAAGTAGAAGCAGGGAGGCCTACTCTCTGCTGGGAAACTGGTCCACGGACACCTTCCCCCTGCCCACCTCCTTCCTTCCGCCGTGCTCCGAAACTTGTTTTATTTTTATTAGGTGGAGATTGAATTTTAGATGTAGATTCAGCACACACACACACAGAGCTTCCCTTCCTGCCATATTTTTCTGAGATGAATATGTTTTTTTCCAATGTGTAACTGTGAAATTTCAGGGTTCCAGCAGCCTTCAGCTGTTGGAATATTCCCGGTGCGCATTTCCCAGTAAGCCAGGCTGAGCCATTTTGCACTGTCCTGTGTGATGAGTGTTGTGGTGGAGGGTTTTAGCTTTCCTGTCTGCATCTCCAAGAGAAGATATTTGGGATCTGGCATTTCCAGAGCTATCCCAGAGGCTGGATGAGTGCCCCAGTAAATCAGTTCTTTGCTTCTGCCTGGTCTTGGGTGAGTTGTGCAGGCTTGGATTCCATGTCAATCTTTAGCCACCTAACAGGGGTCTGGCCCAGGCTGGTTTTCCAAGGGCTTTCTAGTGTCCATGGAGAGAGAGAGAGAGGAGTTTCCAAGGGGAAAATTACCCTTTCCTGAAATAGGTGTGAATCAGGTGTCATGGAGTGGTCGTGGAGGTGTGAAGGAAGAAACCTGAGTGTCTTGGGGCAATCGTGCTCCTTCATGTCACCATAAATATCTGCACTTATTCAGGGCACCCATCAGTCTCCTGAAGTTGGATTCACAGTGTTTACCCCCTCTTTGTGTGCCAGTGCAGGGAAACAAGGAATGCAGGTTCAGATGCCCCTTTTTCTCCCCCAGATCAAGCTTCTTTTGACTTAAAAAAGGGATCTTCCATGACAGCAAAAGTTATGAAATTACGGTGGTGCTGCAGATGGCATTTAAGGGAGGTTCCTCCCATCTGCTCGCTCTCGAGAGTGGAAAATTCCTGATGTTAAAGATTTTTGTAAAGGGCAAAAGATCTGGATTTTTATTTCTGAGAAATTGAATTCTGAGCTGCCATGTCAGCCTTCACAGCCACGTGGACACCAAGAATGGAGATGCTCTGAAGAAAGTTGGGCTTGTGACTTCTGTAAAAGCAGTTCTGCTTTTCTCCTGCCATTTGCAGCAACCCTCTCCCAGAAAAAAAAACTATCCCCAGCTCCAGCAGCACTTGGAGCCCAAGTCACAGCTTTTATTAACAGGAGAGCTGGAATTCCTCTTGCAGAAGTGAGATGATTTCTACATTTCCTCTCAGAAGCAATCCTTGTAACCGTGTCTATCCTGACTGTGGTATAAGGTCATTCTCTCCCCTGTCACATTCACTCCATCAGATAAGTGAGGGGGAGGCAAATTAACACTTCTGTTTCTGGTCCTGAAGGGAGCCTGATCTACAGGAGAGGGTGAGTTTTAAATCTAATTCCCACCCTAAACCAATTCCTGGGCTATTTATCCTCCATTTCACTGATGTTAGCACTGTCATTTTTATTAAGTACCTCTTCATCCTCCCTGGTGCTTACTGCAGGTTTATTTAGGAAAGTGCTTTAATATGTGGAAAGCATCTACTATTTTTCAGCTTATTTCCAGCTGGGAAGGTGTTTGAAGTGTGACTGTGCAGGGTTCAGGTGGTAGGGAGACAGAAATGTGTCAAAAGAACCAGTTAACATCAAAACTCCTTCACAGAGAGACCCCTCCATATTCCAGAGGCTATTTCATCAGGTTCTGTGGGATGCCTCTTATTTCTGGATAACACAAGGTGGTCTGATAATTCCTGCACAGCTTCTTTCCTGCTGTCACCCATCTGGCTCCATGGATGATTCATGCTTTAGGTTATAGTTTGGGATAAAACTCCAGTTTTTCACAGAAACGTTAAATCACAGATTGGTTTGGGTGGGAAGGGACCTTAAAGATCATTCAGTTCCAACCCCCTGCCATGGGCAGGGACACTTCCCACTATTCCAGGTTGCTCCAAGCCCTGTCCAACCTGGACCCAGCCTCTCAGAATAACTTGCTCCAGTGCGCAACCGCCTTCACAAAAAGAAAAAAAAAAAAAAAAAAATCATTTCTTTAAACATATTTTCCTTATTTTTATTTATATGTCCATGTCTCTCTTCCACTGGGAAACACTCCACATGTGGCCTCAGCAGAGGGGAAGGATCATCCCCCTCCATCAAGCTGTCAATCCTCTTCCTTAAAAAAAAAAAAAAAAGATCCTTCTGCTCTGAAAAAACCCAAAACCCAAAAGCAAATCTGTGCTGTCTGTTTGAGAGCTGCAGCACACAGCTGAGCACTTTCAGTGCCCAGCACACTCAGTCCTCGGCTGAGATATTTCTGTAACAGGGAATTCCAATAAAGTCAGAGGATCTGCAGCATTTTTAAAGTTTATCAAGATCACTTTTGCAGCAGTAAGCGGCGTTGAAATGGCTTGGGCAGAAATAAAAGGGAGAGGAAAAGGCGTTTTTATTTTGGGACTGAAAATTAAGACCTTTCAGATTGTTCCATTTCCTGACTTTAATGAGCAGGATATCTTGATCCAATCTTTTTCACTGCATTTTTGTCCCCCAGTCACAGGATTTGTTATTTTAAAGGACACAAACCTGCGAAGATTTCACCCAGCTCTGCTCGAGCCTTCTGGAAAATGATAGGCCAGTTTTAGAGAGGATTGCAGGGAGTAACTGGCAAAAAGACTGGGCCTGTGGTTTGTATTTGCATGTTCATTTAGATAAAAAAAGAGAAAGTGGCTGATCACAGAGAGGCAGCTCTGCAGGTTCAGTGCCCCTTCATTTCCTGACCCTCAAAATCTTGTTAACAGGATACACTCTGTCTGTAGGAAAAAAAAAAAACCTCTTATTGTTGGCTTAATTACAGTATTAACAGTTGGATCAAAATCTAATACTCGTTATTAGTCTGGTTACACTAACACTCAGAGCAAAGCAGCACAGGAAAGCAGCATTAATAACGAAATCAAAGGCATTATGTGAAATACCTGTCTCTGCAGCCTTCACCACCATGTTTCTGCAGGTGCTGGTGGTGTAAGGATGCACCGCTGCCTAAAATTGATCCCGTCACTGCCAGCAAAACACAGGAGGACACGCTGTGTTCTGTGCTGAGCCGGTTGTGGCGCTAAAATTGAACCCAGAAGTGTCTCGAGAGCAGCACGTGTTTTCCTGGAAAAAAACCTCTCCTCTTTGAGCAGTTCCTCTGCACCATCACCATTCCTTCCACGCTCCACACTGTGTCAGGGGGAAGCTCAGCTTTCCCATCAGTGGGGCTGAAGAGAGCAGATCACAGAGGGAGGTGGGTGAAGGCTTCCATGAGGCATCCAGCTGCACTTCATCGTGGCTGGAATTCCATTAATGGGATCCAGCTGCCAACACAGCCAGCAAATTCCATTTGAGGTGTCCCAGTGTGTCCTATCTGGTCTCCACTTCCAGCCCAGAAGGGCACAGCTCCCCAGCTGGTCCTGTGCCATGTCCCCCACCCTCAGGGCACATCAGGTGGCACCTGGTGATGCATTTAGGAAAGTGCTTCACCACTCCTCTGACCTCCAGGCCAGGTGATCTGTCTGACATCCACCGTTTTTCTAAATACAGATATTTTCTACATAGAGGCAGGAAACAGAGGAGATGTCTGGGGCTGTTGTTGCCAAGCTGTTCCAAAGTCAGGAATCTAAAAGAGAAAGAATATTTCGTGGTAACTGCTGGGCTCAGGGACCTGTTTGTCTCGGTTTCATGAGAACGTAATTGAAAGCCAGGCTGTTTTCCACTTCATTCCGTGCTTGGGTTCATCCCCTCAGCCATGAATTCCCACAGCCCCTTTTCATGATGAGCACAAAGACCTGCTTTTCAAAGAGCATCTTTTCCTGTGGTTTTGGTCCTGCCCCTACGGAGAGAAGCCTCAGAGTTGTACAAAACAAACACATCGGGTTTTGCCACATGGGAACGGCCTCCTCCTGATCTCTTCCTTAGTTTAAGAATTTCTCAAGCCTCTTTTCACTCTCAGGTGTGTTGTAGTGGAGGATCACTGTTTCTTCCCTGCTCCAGAGCCCAGAGGATGCCCTGTGGAGGTCCATAACCAACGAGATATCTCCCCAGAACGTGCAGTTGAGAGCTGCTGCCAAAGCACAACCTGCAGATATTTATCTGTGGAGATTTTACCTCTTAATGATACCCCCCAGCGCCTTTTTCTGAGCTGGTGGATGCTCTAATGCTTCCCATGCCATCCCTTTCCTGATCCAGGGGATTGCTACCACTCTTACTTGATGTTTTTAAGCAGTTTGACCTCTCCAAAAAGTTTTCTCCAAAAATTTGCAAGGCTGTTCTCATTTTTGGATGTTGTGGTTTGTTTTTTGGTCCTGATCTTGCCCCTGACAGAGTCACAGCTTCCCTCCAGCCAGGAAAACAGGAAAGTCCACTTTGTTCCGAGTGCCTGGGACAAACTTTGTGTTGGAAATAAAACTACACCAAGAGCACAGTCACAGCCCTTCTGTGTCTGTGCCCAGAGCGAAATGTGGCTTTTCTGAGTCCACAAATCTTCCTTGGCCTTGCAAATAAACTTGACAGTGAGCCCTCCTTCGTGTCTTAAATCTGATGGCAGTGCTGGTCTGGTTGCTGCTGGAACACTCACCTGGCCTCTCCACCACAGCCTGCTTAAAGCTGAAATGGGGAATCCTTCCTGCATTTGCAAGGCTTGGATTTTATCCAGATGAGAGAAGTCTAATTTTAGCATGTTTTCCAAATCCAAGCCTGGGGAAGGTGTTGGTGATGGTGTTACTGGTCAGAGCACTTGCACACACAGTGGAGAAGTTGAGAACTGGGGAGAAGTGGAGATAAAATGCCACCAAATCTTATTTTCAGAGGGATCCTCTGCCCTAATGCTTTCTCTAGTCCAGGTGTGGAGGTGTTGGAACGTTTGGTCTGCGCCAGGCAGGGAAGGGGCCCTGGTGGGATTGGGAAGGTTTGGGACACTCTGGTGAGACCTTTCTTAAAGGAGGTCCAGGGAAAGAGCCTGCAGGGCAAAAAATTAGAAGTAATTTGGTGCTGAGGGATGGGGACTGTGGGATATCAGCTCCCTCCCTCACCTGAGATGGTTGCAGCTTGGTGAGGCATCATTTTAGGGACAAAAATCACCACTTTAACACCTTTTTTTTGGTCCCATCTTGAAACTTGGAGAAAACCTTTCTGGTTTTCACCTCCAAGGTATGGCTTCTGAGCAATGTACCTCTGCCTGCCTTATCTGCCTGCTGATTCAGAGGCCTCTTCCACACCCACATCACTTTCCCGCCTCTTTACATCCTAAATTTCACCTTAACAGTGGTGGGGTCCGCCAGGCAGATTGGATGTGGGTGGATTAGGGACTGATGGACTTCATTCCATGATGAATGCACACCTCTCTACCCTTGACTACCAGGGTAAATGTGACCCAGACACAGCCCTGGAGGAAGGACTGGTGCATTTGGTTAATTTTTGCTTTCTTCCTTGCTTGTTCCTTATTCTGACAAGAGAAAAAGAAGGGAACAGCAGAGGGGCTGCTCAATTCCTCATCAGCACAGTACCCCTGGAAGGTCAAAGGAACACCAAATTGTGATGAGACTGGCACATTTTTAATTCTCTGTCATTACAGCCTCTGTTAAACTACATTACAATAATTGCTTTAGTTCTGCTATGGTATTTTCAGGTCTCTTAATGCAGCTGTCAGCTCAGTGTGCTGGGAACTAGCACTAGCAAAAAAAACCCCAAAAAACAAAAAACAAAACAAACAAACAAACCCACCTAGAATTAAAAAAAAAAAAAAACCCAACAAAAAAACCCAAAACAGAAATAAAAAAAAAAAAAAACCCAACAAAAAAACCCAAAACAGAAATAAAAAAAAAAAAAAGGAGAAAAAATACAGAAATGAAACCCTGGTAGACTGGGAGAGAGGGGCCAGGACTGGGCCAAATTTGGGATGGGAGCAGGAGATGGTGAAGTCCAGGTTTTGCCAGGGGTGCTGCTCAGATCCTGCTGCCAAGGGATCTCTGAGCTGGAGACGAGGTTTTGGATTCTCACATCTCACCACAGGGTTTGCACAAAGCCTGGTCATAGAAATGGTGGAGTTTTGCCCTCTGTGAGGTCTGGCATGATGGGAAGAGGTTGCTGAAGAGGCATTTTGTATTTTGGGTTTGCTTGAGAGGTTTTGAAGGGGCACTCATTCTAACCCTCCTTGGGGCACAAATTTGGGACTAATTCAGCTCTGTGGATTCACTGCAGGACTGATGTTTGCTCACATGGACCATGGGAAGGGAGGACTCATCATCCACACCGAGGTGTTTGCTCAGCTCAGGAGCTCTCCCAGGTGTCGTGCTCTCTGTGATTTCAGCTTTCATAGAACGATTGAATCATGGGAGTCGAAAGGGACTCAGAAGGATCAATGAGTCCAACTCCTGGCTCTCCCAAAAATCCCACCATGTGCCTGAGAGGGTTGTTCAAACGCTTCTTGAACTCTGTCAGGCTTGGGGCTGTGACCGTTTCCTGGTGAAGAACCTTTTCCTGATACCCAACCCAAACTCCCCCTGGCACAGCTCCATGCCATGCTCATTTTTGCAGCCACCCCTGGATTATTTGTTGCCATTCCCAGACAAGTGAACCAGCTGTGCCTGAGCTCTCCAGGCTTGCTCAGCCTTGGACATCCCACAGCCAGTTTTGTATCCCAAATCCTGGTGTCCCTCCACATCCACAGCACCATCTGCACCCCAGCCCCACAGATCAGCTGCCCCTCATGCAAACCCTCCCTCCCACCACAAGAGACCTCCCCACCCTCAGAAGTGCTGCCCTAAACCACTGCCTGCTCCAGAAAACCACAAACACACACCCTTCAAAGAACAGACACTCCTTCCCTCCCCACATGTGCGCTCCAGAACAATCCCACCATGAAAACATCCCCTTTCTCAGCCCCACACCCTTCCACACACGCTGTCACACTTTCTCCATTCCCACAGCCAGCCCACATTCATTAATGCCTCCACAGGAATTTTCAACTGTGTGAAGAATTGTTCGTAATTAGTTAACAAGAAAGAAAAATAAAGTCTCCTAAGCTGTCAGCAATCCTCCAGAAAACCAGCAACAGATCCGAGCACCATTTGGTCTAATTAGTCTTGATATTTCACACAACATATTTCTCAATTTTTGGTGGAGAAGAGGATAAAAAAAAATCCCTCTGAGGAGAACAACGGGGGTATTTTTGTAGAGGGATTCAGTGGCAAAGCCAAAGGGAACTCTTAATCAACAAATGTGCATTTATATTCCTTTACTGAATCTTTCACAACAGTTGTTTCATCTTCTGCTTCCATGGGCATGTGGAGGCTTGGGGTGGGACCAATCTGCAGCAGACATGGATCAAAATAGTTCTTTTGTCAGTATATCCTTAATTTCTCTGCCGTGGTGAGGTTGAAAGCCATTGGTACTGCAGGAGGGTGGGGTCTGTTGGTGGAAGGATGCTGGAATTTACGGGATCCAAGTGCATCATTCCCACCTCAGCACCCTCATGGATATCCACATGAATATCCGTGGATATTTCCACCTCACACCTTCAGGGCTGCAGTGAGAGTTGAGCTCTGCTGTCCCATCCCTCCAAGTGTCCAAGGCCAAGATGGACAGAGCTTGGAGAAAAACCTGGTCTAGTGGGAGGTGTCCCTGCCCATGGGTTCGGAACAAGATGATCTTTAATGCCCCTTCCGCCTCACGCCTTTCTATAATTCCATGATTTTGTGTCTCAGAACAAAATTACACAGAGCAAGTGAAATCTGCCTCCACTGAGGGGTGCTTTTCAATCCACACATGGTGTCTCCAGGGTTCCTCACATTCTGGGGTGGACAACCAGATTCTGAGGTGACCCCCTCAAGCTGACCATGGTGGTGGTGGTGATGTCCCATGGCTTGGAGTGAATTGCAGATTGTGCATGAGGTTGTTGCCTTGGGAGGGCTGACCTGAAACAGAGACTGGACAGAGCAAGAGAATAAAGTAGATATTTATTAAAAGGCCTTTAGGGTACACCTTGGGCAGGACAAGAGCCTGACCAGGGCTGCACCCAAGGCGGACCCAAAATGGTCACAAAATGGACCCAAAATGGTCACAAAATGGCTGACCAGTCACGAGGTCTCACACTTTTATAAGTTTGGGTCCATTTGCATATTGGGGTTAATTGTCTAAATACAGCTTCAGATTATGAAGTCCTGTCCTTGTTTTCTCTCTTCAGTCCACTGTTGTTTGTGCTTTTGTGCCTGAAAGTTGTACTCGTTGTCCTTGGTCTTCAGCAGGAAAATAATTTGTTTTGTCTCCCTGCTCTGTGAAGAGAGCTGACTGACACTTAATTCGAGGCTCAGAACTGCATCCCTGGGCAGCACAGAATCTGAAAAACACGAAAGGTAAAATTTAAGGCATCAAGGTGTGCGGGAGAGGAGTGTCCACGTCCCCTCCGCAGTCAGAAGAAGAAGAAGATGGGTGTTGGGACAACGTGAGGCATCCAAGAGGGAGGCAGGACTGCAGGTGCCAATCTCAGCAGTGATTAGGGAAGGAGCCCGGACAATCACCCAGGGATACAACACAGGATCTGCCTCTGAGCGTGTCACCCTCAGTGATCCCTATCAGGAGAGACAGCCGGTGTGGGCACTGGAATTCCGTGTGGTTCATCTCTCCCGGGGACGGCGTCCGCCTCTCATCATCGCTCCAGCGACAGCTTTGACTGCACCCATGATCTCAGCTCCAGCTCAACCCCAGCTGCCTGCAGGGAGCCAGGACACTCAGCTCAGGTGCAGATTTGTGGGTTAAAGATGCTCCAGAGGGGAGGGGAGTTTAGCTGTGTAAACAGAGGTGGCATCTGTCGTTAAGGATGGATTTACAAACAGGCCCACACAGGCCTGTGGGCCCGAACAGGCCCACATGTGAGTTCATGAAGATCTCAACATCAATGATCCACCCAGGGGGCACGAAATCCTCTGCTTTAGGGTGAGATAAAGCATTTTTTGGTGGGTTTAGGATTTTGCTGGTTTTGGCAGGAGGATGGATGCCCAAATCCCATGGAGAACCGTTCCTCACAGACCCCAAAACTCAGGTGTTTTTATGGTCTGGTTGACAAGGTGGTGTTAGGTCATAGGTTGGACCCGATGACCTCAAAGGTCTTTTCCAGCCTGGTTGATTCTGTGACAGGGGAAGCTAAATTTTAGGTGGAAATATTCATCTGAGATGATGCCAGGACTCTCTGTGCAAGGCAGAGCACAGTGGAAAGTTTGAGCCCAGCGAGCTGCAGATCCCGGGTTCTACAAACCTTGGCCATGGGAATGTGATGAATGGCATGGGAAATTAATTCCCAGAAATACATGGGGCATCCCATGCATCCTGCTGATAAACATCCTTGGATAAATGGCATTTCTGATGAACTCTCAGCTAACAAACTGTAAAAATTTCACCCTCTCCCAAAAAAAAACCCCTCTGCAGGAAGTCCAACAGCACCTATTCTAAGGGCTTGAAAAGTATTTACATTATACTCCCAAAATATTTTAATTGATCTTGTCAGCATTTTTTTTTTTTCCTTTTAGGAAAAAAAACAACTCTGCTGTTAATTGATCCCTTGGCAGCTCCAGAAGAACTCTGGCATTGTTTATGCAGAATTTTGTCAGCTTTGGGAGAAAATCAGTCTTGGGATGAGCTGCAGCTTTTAGCTCTGCAGTTTTAGGACTGAAAGAAGCAGTAGCCACTAAGTAAAGTATGGGCATCTTTGAGATAAATACTGGAAAATAAAGCTTTTCCACCCCAGAGGGATAGGAGGGCACAAAGGACTTTGAAAACAGAAGTAATATGAATTTCTTTCTCCAGACAGAGCAACTGAGGCACAGAGATGAGAGGGCCAGGAGGACATTTCCCAGCACTGAAGAGAAATTGAGGTGTTGTCCCATCTCCTGGGACATCTCCCATGTCCAGGATTTAACATGATGGATCCTGGAATCAGTCTGGCCCCCAGCCTGGGAATATTCCTTTTCCAAAATGTTTTCAAGCCTGATTTTGAGCTTATTTCAATAGTTAGGGGTAAAGGTGATCGCTTACAGGTATTTTCGAAATGTTTAGTTTTAAAAATCTCTGCTTTAAGCTCTTAAGAGTCATTATAACCTTAGGAATCCGGTCTCCTGGTAGACTAATAACCATTAGTTCAAGAAGCAGGGTCACAGAGCACATGGTGGGGACAAATTTAAAGATTTCCCCATTCAGCCATGAATACCGGAGAGCAAAAAGCAGATTTTATTCATTTATTTTTACATGGCACCGAGGAAGGAGGAGAGGGGTTTTGTGGAAGCAGGAAGAGACACGAAGGGGAAGATATTTAGCATGTGGATTGGAACCTGTCTGCAAGTTTAACAGCTGTTTTTACCAAAGGGGAGCCAACCTCTCCCAAAACAAACGAGCCGTGCTGTGTACAGTGCTAAATCTTCAAGGGGAAAAAAAGGAAAAGGAGGGTAGGTGAGATTTAAACCGGCCTGCTGTCTCCATCAGTGATCCTGCAGGGAATTTTGCAGTTGTTGAGAGGTTAATGTGGGTCCTGACTGTCCACCTGACTCAGCCTCCCTGCTCCTCTGTGCTGGATATGGAAATCTTTTCCATTTGCTGTCTTCAAGTAGGGAACAGCTCAGCCAGGGAGCGGTAATGGAGCCCAGCAGGGAACAGCTGTGTTCATCTGTTGCTTTCTGGATGAAAAATGTTGCCTGAAATACACAGGAGAAACCCAAATCTCTGCTCACCGCAAACCCTTCGTGAACTCCAGTGTTTGGTAACTGTGAGGAAACTTTTCATGCTCCAGAGTGGAAGAGCCTGAGGCTGTGAGAGGAGAGGTGGAGCAATAAAAAATAGAAAATTCTTATCCCTGGCTGGAGATATCACCCAGAAATCCATCCCCATGGGTCTTCTCACTCCCTCCTCCAACACAAAAGTCAAAGGATGTCCCTGAACATCATCTGGTATTGATGTCCAGTACCAGAGCTGCAGATGACTCCAGGAAGGACAAGGGTTTGGGATTCTCTCAGGGTAGGTTTTGGCCTTGCTGCCTTTGGTCCTGTATGGCTCAGGGCTATGAAAGAACTGATGAGCTAAAGGCAGGTAGTGGTGCCTCATTTTGCACACATTTTTGGAGCAGTCCTCTCCTGATAAAACCCAAACTGCTTCCAAGGGTTTCATTCAGCTTCAAAGCAGCTTCCCTCATCATCAGCTCTGAGGCCTTACCAGCACATGCTCCTTCATGAAATGGGGCTGGGCAGTCACCGTACCTGGGCTGCGCCTCCTTGGAATTCCTCCCTGGAATTCCTCCTTTGCAGCCTGACAGGCAACAGGTGCTTGGGAAGATCCTCAGAGGCTTTGAGCTGTCCCTGTGGGATCTTCTGTGCACAGTTTTGGGTGTGAACGGAGTCTGACCAAACAAAGAAAAGCTTTTCAGTCTGTTTCATGCCTACTTCTAGGATTCAGATTCCTTCCTTCATTCTTTCCTTTCTCCTTTCTTAATTTCCTTCTGAATTCTTCTTGCTTCCTCGCTTTCCTTATCTTCTTAACCTTCCTTCCTTCCTTCCTTCCTTCCTTCCTTCCTTCCTTCCTTCCTTCCTTCCTTCCTTCCTTCCTCTCTATCCCAAATCACGGAAGATGCTGAGTTGGAAGGAACTCTACGGGATCATGGAGTCCAGCTCCTGGCCAGGAGCACAGGACCATCCCCACTTTGTGCCTGAGGAGGTTGTGTTTTGTTTTATCTTTTTCCAGTCACCAATTCCCACTTTTCCCTGCCCCTCTTACACCCCTCCATGGAGTGCTCCTTGCCAGAGGATGTGCGGACACTCAGGACACACCAGCCTTGTTCCCACACAAGGATTTATCTGCTGCCAGAGCTCTCTGCCTCCAGGACCTTCCCACATCCCCGCCACCTCCTCCCCGTGCAGTGCTTTATGTGCCCTTGTCACCAGCAGATTAATGAAAGCTGGGAGGACACAGAGGGGGGGTCACAGCACGTGAACCATGACCAGAGCCCAGCACCACCCACCCCTGGGGCACAGAGATGATTTCTGCCTCAATCTCCCACCCTGACAAGGTGCAGGACAAATGGTGAGCGCTGGTGGTGATAAAAGGGACCCTGAGCATTAAACACGGGGCTGTGATAAGTTGGATCCTGTCCCTGGGCTTTTCCCCTCTGATGATGCTGTAGCAGGGAGAAGGCTGGATATGATTTTTGGGCTTTCCACACCTCATTGTTTCGTCTAGCACAGCCTGCCTTTGTTTTGCAGCTCCCCTTGACATAATCTTCGAAAAGACATCTGAATTTCCTTTCCTAGACAAGTGTCATACATTTCCTTTCCTTGTGCCATCTGAGATGCTCCAGGCTAGCAGATGTGACACAGACTGAGACTCCCAAACCCTTTGGAAATTGTGCTGGGGCCAGGTAGGGAATGGGATGTCTAAAATGACACCTATTTGCAGACAACCCAAGGGCCTGGCTTCTCCCAGGCTCGGCAGCAGCCAAATAAATCCTTCCTGCTGCTGGAAACGTTCCCACCACTTGATTTGCACAATATTCCTTCAAATTTCACAGTTCCTGGCAGGAGGGAGGTCTGAAGTCACCCCCAAAAGTCATGACAGGTTTATTCACTGAAAGAGTGCCACCACCACGGGTTTATTTAAGGTTTTCTTGCACTAGGCAAATAAAAATGTCAGAGAGCAAGAAGTTATTTTAAATAGCTGAGGTTCTTAGCGAGATGAAAACTGATATTATTAATATGGAATGAAGTCACATTTGTCCAGGATCCCAACTCTCATGTCTGTGGATTTGCCTGCACCTTGTCATGGCATTTTTAGACTTAAAATTTATCTACAAAAAAAAAAAAATTAAAAAAAATCTGTGCTGTGACTTAGTGGAAAAGTGGAGAGAAAACAGGAAAAACTTTTAACATTTGGGGATTTGTTTTGGTCAGATTCTGCAGGTTTGAGTTTCCCTTGGACATTTGCAATTTATTATCTCTGTCCCAGCTGTTCTCTGTCTGGAAACCTGAGAAGGAATTTGGATGTCTTGCACCTGGGGAGCAGGTGGATTTTGGGAAGGACATTGATTGGACTGAGGTGCTCCTGAGATCCAGCCCAGTCTCCCAGGAGCAGCTGATCACACACTCCAAGACTGAATTTTCACCGGAGATGGAAGCAGGAGAGGGACTGAAGCATGAGGAATTGCAAGAGAGATAAGAAGAGGAGGAGGGTAAAAGACAATCCCCAAAGATGTTTCCAAAATGAACATCTGTTAGGAGGGAGTGTGGGAAATAAAATAATAATAATAACAACAACAACAGCAGCATAAACAACTCAACTCTCCTACCTGCTTCTGAATCCCTCCTTTTCTCCCTCTTTCAGGAATAACTGATGATCTGCTCCTTGCCACATCCCAAGCTCTCTGTCAGGAAGGGAAAGATTCCTGGTGGCTCAGAGGGTTGCAGAGCACATCCCAGGTGTCAGGTGCAAGAGGAAATTCAAAAGAGAGAGAAAAAAAAATTGTTTCAGCCGAGCATCAAAAGCAAATATTCCTTTGGCACCGTCATTGATTCCACACCTTCCCCAGAAGTTCCTCACCGTTATTTAAATCACTTTATCCTGTTAATCCACAAAAGGCAGGTGAGATTAGGCTGGGTTAGCACGGAATTGCAAATATATTATTGGGATCCTTTCTGTGAAGACAAATAGGCCTTAAAGCACCTCAATGCCTGATGCCAGAATGCCGTGCTTAATTAAGCAGCTACAGGGGCCATTTGCAAATGTGATTTCTGCATTGATTATCTATAACTCTCTCTGCAGCCCCTGTTAACAGCCTCCTATGGAGAGGATTGTTTCCCATAAGTGGCTCATCCAGGGAGATGGGGTGCCTGCCTTTGCCAGGCATCCTGTTCCCAACGATCAACCTGAAAATATTGACTGCTCAGCAACAAATGTTGATAGGGGCAGGGGAGGAGGGATAAATCTCCTCGGGGCCTCGTGGAGGGAGGACAACAGTGATGAATCTGCAGATTAAAAGGCTGTTGCATTATCATTAGGAGAGGACAGAATGTGTAAAAGTGTTTCGGGCCAGATCCCAAAGCTTGTCCTGTGTGTTTGTGTAGAAGGTAAAAACCTTGCCCAAGGTAAGAGGGAGAGATTTGGGTGCCCTGTTGAAATGGTCATTCAATAAAGACTGTCAGAGTCAGGACAGGCTGGTTGTAAAACCCTTCCCAGGAGGATCTCAGAACAATATGCAACATTTTCCAGCATAACTTCCCATTGATTTCTGTGGAGCTGTTCTGCTGTAAATCACCTGTTTTCTGCCCTTAAATAACCAAGTTTCGCAGCCTCCCTGCCAAGAGGGGTAGCCAGGAACAGAGATGGTTCTTTGTCTTCCCATCAGGAGCTGCTGGCTGCCTTATGTGCAATTTGAAAAAAAGCAAAATTTGGGCAAAACTGGGGAAAATCACGAGAGAACCCCCCAAATGGAGAATCCAGCAGGAGGGACACACAAACATCTGTCCAAAGGACACTCCCAAGGGTGAGGCATCCACAAGTTCTCTTGGCAGGAGAGAGGGATAGCCAGCATCTCTAGAAATGAAAATAACACAATCCCATGCAGAGAAAAGCCTCCAGATTTCCAAAGGCAGAGTTTTTTTGTGGTTTTTTTTTGCAAAAAAAGGGACATATTCTGCTCTGGAAGGAACAGCCTTGTGCCCACTCGGGTCAGTGAAGCAAAGGCATCATCCCTCAGCTGATGGATGGATCTTATCTCTTGGATTTTCCCTCAGAGGACCACGGAGCTGCCTGGGGATGAAATCTGCCTCTTCCCAGCTCTCTGGTGCCCTTGGGAGAAGAGAGAAAAGCAGCACACACAGAAGAAGAAGAAGGGAAAAGAAAAAAAAAAAAAAAAGAGAGGAGAAAGGAAAAAAAAAAGAAGAAAAATATGTCAATAATTTAAGAGACAAAGCTCCTGCCATGGAACCCAATCCGTTCCAGGCGCCGGCAGCAGCTTTTGGACACCTTGATTAATCATAACTGGCTACATATTATTTCCCTATAAGCAAACTACAATGTTACTCATACAAACAGCTTAATCTTGACAGCTGCAAAATGCCAGGATTTAATGTGGGACGGAGGGAGTTTTGCCATATGGTGCCACTCCGGGCCTGAGACGTTCTAATCCACAGCATATTGCCTGCCGGAAACAGCCATTTCAGGGAATGCCTCTCCCTTCCCTTTTAATTGCATTTGTTGTCTCCAGTTCACATTGTCTCCTCTTTTTCCTGCCAGCACAGAATAAATCAGTCTCTCAGGGGGCAGCTTGGGTTGGGTTGTTTTCTTTTCTCGGTTTCTGTTCTTGAGAAAAGTGGGATTGAAAAGGCACTGAGGGTTCCTGCAGGGCTCGGGGTCACACACCCATCCTGGCAGGTCCCACTCCCAGCCCACCATCCCACAGGTCAGGAAAGGCTTCCTGATTATGTCCACGTTCACTGGAATTGCCAGATGGCTCGTGCAGGGGAGACCTTTCATCTCCTGCTTGCTAATCCCCTTTTCTCTGATAAAACGACCAGGCATGGCAACGTTAGCTTCAGCTTTTTTCCTGCTCTCTGTCTGAAATTTGAGGGTGCTCAAACTGATCAAATTGATCAAGTTCTCCACTCCTGTTTGGAGATGTGAGGGGAGGTGTGAGCACAGGGTGGACAGAAGGCAGTGCCAGGGTGAAAGAGGAATGCCTTGGTCTCAGGAGAGGTTGGTTTATATGTGTCCCCACCTTTTTCTCTCTCTCAAGACCTATCCTCGTCAGTGGGATGTGTGGAAAATGTACCAGTGCTGCTTGGTCCCGGGCAGGGATGAGGTGCTGTGGGCACCATCTGTATGGTGGTGACAAAAACAAGGGAAATCCTCTGTATCCTTCATTTTCCAGCACCAGGTAAGACAAGTCTGGGATTTTACACCAGCTGTGATTGAAGCAGAACCCTGGGAACACACAGCTGTACCCAAATGACCCAGGATAATCAGCCAGGTCACCACCTTCCGTGCAAGATCTCTGCTGTGCCTCTGGCACAGAATCATTTAGGTTGGGAAGGACCTCTAAGATCATCAATTCCAGCTGTTAACCCAGCACTGCCAAACCCACCACTGGTCCATGTCCTAAACACTCCTGCCTGCACATCTGTATTTGCTGTCCCTTGGTTTTCTGCAGGTCTAAGGTGACCATCCTTTCTGACCAAGGAAGGGAATTGTTTTCAGTTTTCCAGTTTTTTTTTTACAAAGGTTTGGTTTGTTTGGACCTGTGATTCTCCCTTGCAGCTGCTGAAAAAGGAGAAAGTTTTGGCAACTAAGCTATTACAGCTCCTGCAGGCTCTCAGAAGGCTTGGATGCAGTTTCCAGCTCTGTTGCAGAATTCCTCTGTGACCCAGCTCATGCAATTTTTATAAGTTTCTTTTTTTTTTCCCTTATGAAAAAGGAAAATAAACAAGATACCTGTTTTTTTTTCTCCCTGTTCCACTGCTCTTCCTGCTGGTTCCTACCAATTGCTTTATTATATCCTTATGGGGTGGATAAGCTCTCAGATTTAAGTCCCTTTCTCTGACAGTGGTGTCCACCTTTCAGTCCCTTTTTGTGCCACAAAGGCAGGATTCTCCATGGACACTGGAGGCAGGACAAAAAAACCATGGGGTTAAATTGCAGCAGAAAGATTAACCTTGATATTAGGAAACAGTGAAAAATGAGGGAAAACGGAGAAGATCCTTCTGATCCTTGGAGTGATCCCGGTCATTGCTTTGTCAGGGAGCAAAACCATTGTCCAGCTTCTTCCTGGATCTCTGGTGACCAAGGGGCCTTTCCCTGTTCCAGCACCCTGATGCTCTTCTCCTTTGTCCTTCCTCATGGGCTAAATCTCCCTGCCACGGTAAAATCCCAGACTTTTCTCCCTCATGCCCAACCTCCATGAAAAGAGCCCCTGTTTCTCCCAGGAAGGTCCCTGAGGGCAGACTGATACATGATGCATTTTGTTAATCAGATCTGTGGCACGACTCAAATGATGGAAAGGCACATGGTAATTCTTTGGGCTAAATAATTCACATTAAAGCACTTCTTTGTTGCCCCTTTTACCACATAAATCCATAACTCAGTGTGGAAAGGGGAAAGAAAGGTTAATTGCCCACTTGGCCGAGTGGAATCGTGATGGGATTCATCTTCCCCCATCTCAGATGTCTGATGACAGTACCCACAACTCAAATTCATGTCGTGTATGCAAAGCAGTCACTGCACAGCTCTTATTAGGATCACAACATGCACAGAATGAACTGGAAAATTACTGGAACAATTTTCTTGGATAAAAGGGACTGAAATCTTGTGATCCTACTTCCTTTAGATGTGGTGCAAGGGTTTCACCTGTGCCTGGCATGGGAGCTGATGGGGTGGTGTTGGATTATACTTTTTTTGATTTAGAGATGGGGTAACTTCGGGGTTTTTGGTAAGTTGGATAAATTAATTGAGTTATTTGCCTCATGTAGGGGCACCAATTTTGTTGGATTATACCTTTTTCTGACCCAGAGATGGGGCAACTGAGAGGCCTTTTGAAAACTTTTATTCCATTTTCAGTCTCATGTGAAGGGTGAGACTGTACAGATGTTATAATTCACGCCATCACAATCAGAAGCCAAACTATTTCCTAATTACAATACAATTACTAATTACAATTACAATATAATTACAATTATAAGTGTTTCTTGGCCTATCAGGTTTTGCCACACAGTGCTGTTAATGCCTTAAAGCCAATCATCTAAAATTACCCCTGGTGGATCCTACTACAGTGCATCTTTCATAGTTCTGTTTCTCCAAAGTATCTGGTCTATTTGCAAGGTCATCATTTGAAATTTGTTTCTAGTTCCATTTCTCTCTCAGCAATGTCTGTCCTATCCCATGGCCTTTCTCAGTCAGCATTTTCTATCTCAAAGTTTGCACACAGATGGACAAGGCTATGTGAGCCTTCTGTCAGGCTTTGAGAATTCTCTACAAATCCATTTCCCACACAGTGGGAGCAGGGTTAAATTATGGCTGCTCATAATGGACTATCTAATCGTGGAATATTGGAATGATTTGGCTGGGAATGGACCTTAAGGACAATCTTGTTCCAGTTCTTGCCATGTAGGGACACCTTCCACCATCCCAGGCTGCTCCAAGCCCATCCAACCTGGTCTTGGGCACTTCCAGGGACCCAGGGGCAGCCACAGCTTCTCTGGGCACCCTGTGCCAGGGCCTCCCCACCCTCACAGCCAGGAATTCCTTCTCAACATCCCATTTGATCCTGCCCTCTGGCAGTTTTAAGCCGTTCCCCCTCACCCCGTCCCTCCATCCCTTCTCCAAAGTCTTTCTCCAGCTCTCTCATAGCTCCTTTAGGTACTGGAAGGTTCTCTAAGATCTCCCTGGAACTTTTTCTCCTCCAGGCTCCTGAGCTGCTTGGGGAGCTTCCATCAGTCCTGATTTAAGGGACCCTTGAAAGAAAATCAACTCTTGCCCAGTTACTCGGCCAAACCCTGTGAGCAGTGGGAGAAAGGAGCACTTTCAGACACCTCACACCTCATCCTGCAGCTGTGGCCTCCAGGAGAAAATGATGGATTGAGCCTTGGATACGGGAATGATTTGGGGCTGACTGGCTCAGACACAAACTCTGCTTGGTGGGCAGGGGATGTCTAAGGTTAAACCAAAGGAATTCCAGCTGGAATGGAGCTGGGCTCCATCCAGCCCCGGCCACACTCAACACCAGACCAAACAGGTCATGGATAATTGTCCAGGACTCTTTTCCTGCTCTTTCCTCTCTTCCTGGCAGCAGATAAAGTTGTTATTTTAAGCATAACACATTTACACACGAATGGGGGTCCATGTCATGGGCAACAAATCATGTCTGGGCTTAGCAAGAGTGAATATCCACACACCTTGTAACTGCCCTCCCAGCTGTCCCCAAATCCACAGCTGCCAGCTCTGGAAAAGGGTCTGGATGGGAGCACACTCTGGGAAAAATGCTGCCTAGGACACTCATGAGGCAATTTGTGTTAAAAGCATCAAAAAATGTTCAGTGAAGTTCATCCTCAACTCTTCTCAAGAAATGTATTTCGCTATTACTGAGAATATTAAGGACTACACAAGCACGCAACCTGTTAAACCTTAATTAAAACTGAAAAAAAAAAAACTTTGCTCTTAGATCCATAAACGGTGAGTGCAGAACCCACAGAAGCCGTAAATTATACAAAATATTTTGGATCTCTGTATGTATATTTAATGGTATCGTTATTATCCCCAATTACATCACAAATCTTTGAAAATTTCATGAAACAGGTAAACTATTTATACTTTTAATGTGAAATAAAACAGTAATTCAGCACCGGCTCAGCCCTGCACACACACCTCCGGATTTGCTCCCATTTGCATGTTGCTGAATTAATTTTTATCTGGGAGCCTCTAAAGCGGCGCCGTGTTTTCCCTCCTCCAAGGATGACTTGTGTGCCTGTCTCTTCCCAGGGAATGATTTAAAGAGAGAGAGGGACTTTTCCTGGGGAAGTTAATGGGGTTCATAAATTCAAAGTCAAGAGTCTTCTTTATGGCTTGGGTGGTTAAAACAACACAAAAGATGTCCTCTGGCCCTGACTTAAAACATCCCTGTGAAGAGCTTCTTGTGAAGAACAGGAACTCACCTGGTTTCAGAATCACCAGCACAAAGCCTGATTTTTTTTGAGGGGGGGACTGTTCAGAAGCAATATCAGCCCAAGCAGAGAAAACTCTTTGAGTCTTTTTTATTGCATCTAGAAACTCTTCACGTGACCACAGACTCTCGAGGCTGAGGTGATTGTGTGATAACTTGTAGAGGTCAGAGTTGTAATCCTGTGGCTTTCAGCTTCCAAATCATCACAAAAAAAAAAAAAAAAAAATGTGCAGGAAAAACTGGTCTGGCCACCAGAAGAGTTCCCGTTATCCTTTTCATAACCAGTTATAATGCAGTTATGCAAGCACCTTGCACTTTAATGTGAGTTTTTAACAGTAATTTCACCCCTTAAAACTTAGACTCATTTAGGTTGGAAATGACCTTTCAGACGGAGTCCAAAATCAGCTTCAGCAAAATCAGCTGAAATCCTTGTAAATCAGAGGAGTGCAGCTTTTGGAGAAGCTTTTTTCCTCCCTTTATGATTGCAGCTAATTAACATAATGCTCTTTCTGCCTTCCGAAATGTTCGTTTCATCCACCCCCCTGAATTTTGCAACAATTCAGCAAAGATTAATCACTAAAAGTGGCATTTCTCTGTGAAACTAAATTACCCAGTGTCATTAGAATTTCCCAACACGGTTGGTACCAATGTGAACTCGTGGGTCCCGAGCTGGGTCCAGCATGGGGTTGAATTCAGATGTGTTTACATGGGATTAATTTAAATCAAAACTTACTGCCAGGGCCTCCAGCTGTGCTGAACTCTCCTCTGACAGGCACCAGAGTAAAATCAGCACCTGCCTTAATCCTGACTGCATTTGGGTGAGCTGAATCGTTCCCTGGGAGTGCCAGGATCTCACTAAAAGTTACAAACGGACTCCCGTGTGATCACCTATTGCACAGATGTTGACATTGAGTCTAAGGAATCCCACCCAGGTCCTTAAAGGGGACCATTTGTCCTCATTTTTCTCGCTCTGAAATCATGGGAGGACCCACCAGTCTTACAAGGTTTTGTCTGAAGGTGATGGGACATCCTAGGAAACAACATTTAAGCAACACAGTACTGCCCTGTTGATGATAGATGTGCAACCTCCAGGCACTCAGGACTGAACTGAACAACTCAGAATAAAAAGGGGAAGCCTAAAGCTGACCTGTCCCAGTCCCTGATCCAGGGACTCTGCCATGCTGGGCATGATCAGGTTGTGATTTATCAGTGTTTCTAAGACCAATCTCTGCAGTTGTCAAGCAGCACAAGACAGACACCCTGGTGGCTTCCTCCTCTTCGCCATGCTCCTGCCTCCAAACTTTGTTCTTTTCCATGCTTTTTTGACAGGCATTTCTCCTTGGGTCATCCCTGGAGGGAATTTTGGATCGGAGCTTTTTAAACTATGGAGCACAGCAGCCAAGTGACCCATTTTGGGCTGTGGGGAAAATGTGGAGAGATGAAACCAGAACTGAAGCTGGCCCGGGAACTGGGAAGTAAAGGTTATTTCTTTAGATGTCAGCAAGGAGAATGAATCAGTCACAACTGCTTAAGGAACCTCGGGGAACAGTTCAGGCATATGTGATGCATGAAGGCAGATCTAATTGGGGTGATTTTTTTGGGAAGAGGTTCATTTAAAAAAAAAAAAAAAAAAAAAGTGCCTGTCTCCATGGCAACTGAACACGTAGGAGTGCACTTGGTCTGGCTGATCACCAGAGTCCTCAGCTTGTGACTGCCCATCTCTTAAATAAATCCAAATTTTTTGTTTCCCCATCTTCTTAGGCAGGAGCCTGACTCTCTTCTCCCCATGTTACATGAGTAATTTTTTTTTCCCTTAAAATACAAAAAGCTGAACAGATCCAGCCTGCTGGAAGCGCAGGGGGAGTAGCCTTGGGCATCCAACCCCTTGGTCTCCAAAGAAAATTTTATCTCATGTTTATTGTGCACTAAATCTGGCCCAGATGTGGCACATTTTCTGAAAACCATTGGGCCAGCACATGCAGGAGATGAATCGAGCAAAGCAATCATGACCTCATGTCAAATCTGAGGGCTCTGTCCGTGGTTTTCATTAGTTAATTGAATTAAATCCCCACGTGGATCTGCCCTTATCAATCAGCAGGTCCAAACACACTCAGCCAGAGTCCTCTGCTCCTTCCCAAAGGATGGGAATGGATCAAGGGGGAAAGCAAAAAGCCTTCTCCAGCACAAATATTCATATTGCCTCTGAGTTACTTGAGGTGGACTGGCAAATACAGGAAAGCTCAGGAATATAAAAGATGATAAAATCAGTTCTATTGCGGCTCCTAAAAACAAAACTCTTGAAAGGTTTTTGTTCTGAAGGAGGGACAGAGGTGCACTGTAGGGTCATTTCAGCTCTTTGTGTAGATCACTGGATGGGGGCAGTTAATTATTTTTCAGGATTAGCCCATGGATAAAATCATACAGATCTGCAGGACAATGCTTTGTGTATTGCCAACAACGTATTAGCTCCCTCTTTCAATTGATAAAATAATTAAGGGCTTGGTTGAAAGGGCGTATTTCTCTCCGTGGCCACTGGTGCCTGAGAGCATGAAATTTCAGAATGTTTCCAGTAGTTGTTCATTGAAAGAGGAATAATCCATTTTCTGCCTAATTATTTTCAAGAGAGCAATAAAAAAAATGAATTAGGAATATTTAAAAAATGTAAAAAGTGCTCTACATTCAAATGGCTTGAACTTGGGTGATGTACCATTGTTTGCAGATGATAATGAAAATGTTAACCTTGGGAGAAACCATTCTGTCCACAATTTAATGACAAATAAGAGGAATATTAGCTCCAGATTAATTGCTAAGTTCACATAGCGCAGAGTGTGCTATATTTAAGTTGTCATTTGGTTCTGCAGGTTATATAACGAACTTTTAATTCACTTTTCCTCATCTAGCAGAAGGTTTCAGAATGACAGAAGAGACTTAATAGCTTTCACTGTGGAATATGTGAAAACACTGAGGAATGGCACCAGTAAATGGATGGCTGAATAACCTGAGTGAATCTTAAGACATTTCCCAGTTATTAGAAATTAACTATTATGGCAGAAGAAAATTGATCAGCTACAATTTTCATATTCCTGAAGGATGATGGAAATGGAGATGATACTTTTAGGAACTCTAACTGATGGTATTTCTTTTCACAGAAAGTTAAAAACTGATCTGGGTTGTGGGGTTTCTTGATTTTCTTTTTTTTTTTTTTTTCCTTTAATGGTACAGTCATAGAAGTAAAACAGTCTGATGTTGCATGAGAAGGAATTTATGATATAATGAGTTCGCTGAAGAGTGAAGTTAAAACAAAAAAATGATAAATCCTTTGGTCACACTGGTAACTCCTATCAGAAAACAAACCATGACAAAATAGAAAATAGAGAAAGGGATTTTAGTTCTCTAATGCTTGACTTCACAATTTGATTTCAGCAAGGAAAATCCCATTCATCAAGAACCTATCTCTGAAACACATTTACCGGGGGGCTGTTTTCAACCCTCAGTTCTCTCATTTTCTTAAAAACTTATGGAAATGAGTTGCTGGTCAGCTTTATCCTAAACACAGCACGGAAAGACTGTGTTCTGGGGCAAAAAAAGAACAAACCCAAAACACTCTGGGCTTGCATTGCTCTGAGCTGGGTGTCCCTGTGGTCACAAATGTCCTGAGGACAAGGGCACTGCCCAGAGAATTTCAGCTCTGGGTGTCCCTGGGGTCACAAATGTCCTGAGGACAAGGGCACTGCCCAGAGAATTTCAGCTCTGGGTGTGCCTGGGCTGGGCACTGGGAATCTGACACCAGCACTGGGGACCAGGGACAAGGAAATCAGGATTTGGACAAGGAAATCAGTTTTTGGACAATGAGATCAGTATTTGGTTGTCTTCTCTTTATGAGCATGGATTTGAAAGGGCTCTGGGTAAATTCCTGGGTGCAATGGGGTCTGCACATTTGTCCTCCTGCTGCATTTCTCCTCTACTCAAGTCTGATTCATGGTGAAGGCCTGCCTGGCCAGGGAAACAATCTTCCCTTTCCTTATGGGATAAACAAGTGGATTCCAAGTACAGACTGCAGAAAATGAGTACCCAAAATTATTGGAATTAATCTACAGTCGATGATTGACTCAGGTACTGCAAGAAGAGCCACCAGCTGCTGAAATGGTCCCTGCTGGGGTGTGAACTAAGCTGCATCTGGGAAAAAAAAGAGCGATTTTAATCATTTATGTTGCCCATGGCAGCTGACCAAGCATCCCTTAGACTTCAGGAGTGGATTCTCTGGTGCTAAACTGGCACTGACACCCCTGGCAGGGTTGGGCCACTGGTTGCTCCATCCCTCATATGGATTATTCTTGATCTCACCCACATCAAGCTGCAGTTACTGCCGTAACAAGGTCTCTCCTGCCTGTGCAGCAAGGTGCTTCCACAAAATCATTCAAGATATAATTTCTGAATGTTTGACACCAGCTTTTCTGAGGGTGAGACGATGGTGAGAGGATTCATTGCTTCAGCTGATGGATAAAAGTTTGAATTTTGGTCATGAAATCCTTAACAGGTTTGGGATGGAAGGATCCTTAAGGTTCATCCAGTGCCACCCCTGCCATGGGCAGGGACAACTCCCACTGTCCCAGCCTGCTCCAAGGCCCATCCAGCCTGGCCTTGGGCACTTCCAGGGATCCAGGGGCAGCCACAGCTTCTCTGGGCCACCTGTGCCAGGGCTTCCCCACCCTCACAGGGAAAAAATTCTTTTTAATATCCCATCAAAGACCTGCCCGCTATCAGTTTCAAGCCATCACTTTCTATCACTTCACTCCCTTGTAAACAGTTCCTCTTCACAACATCCCCCAAAAATGGATATGGGCTCCTTCAAGGAGTAAGGATTGTGTGAGAAGCCAGGGAAATGTCTGTCCTCTTGCTAGCTGAACCATTCAGAGCAAAAGATGGTTTTCCACATAATTTAAATTCTAGGTATATTTGCAGTTGGTTTGTTTGTTTCTTTGATCTGTTTTTTTTTTTCTCCCCTATTCATTCTTTTCCCAGCTGTACCATCTAGTTCAGATTTCATAAATAAATAAAATAAATATTTTTTTCTGTCTTCTGATGGTTAGTGTGATTTTCAGATAACATCCCATCACTTTCCCCTTAAGAGGCACCGTGATCCTAAAATTGGGTCCAAACTCCGAGGGAGCCCAAAGCTTTAACATAAGCTATAAAACACTTCAAGGGATAATGGGATATGCATCCACTTTCTCTGCATGGATGAGCCGGCGCTGCAGAGGTCAGGAGAAGGAGAACTGCCTTTAACACCCAGAAATAAGCAGGAAAACTCGTGTTTCTCAGAAGAAAGGAGCATTCCTGGTGTGTTGAGGTGCTGGGGAAAGGCTTGGCAGGGAGCTGTGGGAGCTCTGGGAGCAGGGAAAGGCAGTGGGAATGGGGCTGTGTATGGGTTTTCCCAATACCTCTGAGGGTCCAGCCCTTTGCAGAGAAGTGGCAAAAATCAATTAGCCAGACAGCCCGATCGAGTGTGTCTTGAAAAATCAAAAAGGTTTTAATAAGGAAAGAAGATAATACAAAAACAAAGGCAAAGCCAAGCACAGTATAGAGACAAGTCTCCTATTTGCTACAACACCTCGAAAATCGTGGAGTTTCTTTGTTCTCTCTCTTTAATATTCAATAGTTTAGGTGGGCTATTTGGCCCTTGGCCCAATGAGATCAGCAAGAGGCTTTGAGTTACACTCTCCAAGCCCAATCAATGCTTTCATGCTGGCACTAAACCAATTATTGTCAGGAGGGTGTAGAAAATTATAGGTAAACTTCCTGAAGGTAAATTGAAACTCTTTCCCTATTTGGAAACACCTGCTGGGGGTGTGGGAGATGCTTTAGTACAGCTGGGCTGGACCATGAACCCAAGGGCACAGCCAGAGAGGAGCTGGCTCAGAGAGTTAATTGATGGCTGCTCACTCTGGCACTCGTATTTTTCAGCCAGACCCCCTCGTGGAAAAAGGAGGATCCATCCTCTCCTGGATGTTAAATGATGGTGAGATTAGTGGCCTAGGAATTATGAAGTCCTCCCTTTGGCTCGCTCTGGCTGCTGGCATTAATCAGGGGATTGTCGGGGATGTGAGGGACTTCTTCCACCTGCTCCTTCCTCCCCAAGCCTCGGTGCTAAATCTTAGCCCTGCTTTGGGCTGGCTCCAGCCAGGCTGGGCTTGGCTGCTCTGGAGTTTCTGGCTCCTTTATTGTGCATTCCTGCATGGAAACAGGAGGTGGAGTAAAGAGGGGTGGGTTTAGGGACACAAGACCGGGTGAGACTCCTCAGTCCTCTGCTGTTATGATATCTATGCTAAAACATCTTTTAAATAAAGGCATTAAGATCCACTTAAGCAGCTTGGTTTCTTACCCTGTCTCCTCTGATAGCTCCTTTAAACCTTCTGGTTCTGATGATTTAACTGATTTTTCTTAATTATCAGCCCAGATTTATTCATGAGCTCTCTGATCTCCCCCTTTATGTGTTCATGGTGTCAGTCCTGCCCTTCCTGTCACTTGTCTGAAGAGGTTTTACCACCTTCCCTTGTTTTTGTCCAGTCCAGTGGGATTTTTCTGAGTGATAACTTCCTTCAGGAAATGAAATGTGGCAAATCTCCTCTCCTAAAACATGCCTTGCTGCCCCTCAGCCACCTGATCAGCCCTTCCCCGTGCTTGTTCCCAGGAAAAGTTAATTTACAGAACACACATGTCCCAAATTGCAGACTGCGTTTACCTCCTCACCAACGCGAGACGAGACTGCGCTGACCTGCAAAGAAGCTCAATCTCACACCAGTTACAGAGGAAGAGTTATCAGGGAATATTTGGGAGTGGAAGACAGATGGGAGAGGCTGGACGTTATTCCCAAGATCACGCATGAGACAGGATCCATCACATCTCGTACCACGAGGAAGGAGTGCCAGCACAACTCGGGCTCTCGGGGGTTCGTTTTATGCATTTTTTAATCAGCATCAAAGCAACTGGCAATCACGGCTCGTACCAGAGCTTGGAGACAGCAACCCCCCGAGAGGAGCGGAGGCAGCTGTGCCTCGGAGACACTGCGGGGTCCTGCCCTCTGCAGATGCTGCTGGCTCTGTTTTCATCTGCTGCACCACTGAGGGATTCCTCTGCAAACACAGGAGCAGCCTGGAATTTCTCTGGCTGGGTGTGGGCATAGAATCATGGAATCACAGAATTGCGGAATGGTTTGGGTTGGAAGGAAGATCACCTGATTGCAACTCCTCTGCCATGGGCAGGGACACCTTCCACTACCCCAGGTTGCTCCAAGCCCCATCCAACTTGGCCTTGGACACTTCCAGGGATCCAGGGGCAGCCACAGCTTCTCTGGGCACCCTGTGCCAGGGCCTCCCCACGCTCACAGGGAACAATTTCTTCCTAAAACCCAACCTAAACCTACTTTCTTTCAATTTAAAGCATAAGGTGGGCACCTCTCTTTGGGCTAATCACCCTCAGCTGCCTTTGCAGCCTGGGGAGTGTGTGAGGCTTCTTGATTTAGGACCCAAAAGTTTTGACCTTAAAGAGTGCCAAGGATGGGATGCAGCCACATGTCCTGGATCTGGCTAAAAACAGGTGGGATGAGCCCTGTGGATATTTTCCCCTTTGAATGAGAGCCTAAGAGGGAGCTAAAAGGCAGCAACATCCACAGAAAAGCAGACTCAGAGTCTCAGGACCTGCTGGAGTCCTTCTGCTTCACAGCTGCCTCTCTCCCCATCAGGATTTTATCCACAGAGTCCAGGAGTATTTTACATGCACATGACATTCCACACATTTCAGGCTTGCATGGCCGCTGCAGTGTGGGGAGTAATTTTTTCTCGTGGTTGCTGCTAAGATTTCATCTCTGACAGTGGGATACACCTTGCTGGATATAATATGAGAAGTGGGAAGAATTCTGAGTGACTTTTTTGTCTGCCAGGCAGGGGTTGCAGCTCCGTAATGCTACACAAATAAGTTCGTTGCTGATTTGTAAACAGGGTTGTACTCGAGGAGGAGGAGCTGGAGGGTTTTCCTTTGAAGGCTCTTGTCAGCACTGTCTGAACGCAGCTGGCAGAAAATGCAAAATGAGATTTGATGGCATGAAGGGGAAGGTGGAAAATGAATGAAGGTGGAAAATTTAAAATGAAAATGCGAAACAAACTTGTCATGTTGGCTCTTTTTTCTTTTTTTTTTTTTTTTTTTTTTTTTTTTTTTTTTTTTTTTTTTTTTTGTGGGATGGATCATCAGCAAAATGAATCGTCTTGGGCAAGGAGTGAGATAAGCTGATAAGTCCTGCTCTTGAGACCTTTAAAGAAGGAGAGAAAAACTTTGCCTGCCTCATGTACCAGGCTAAGACAGAGTGGTCATATTTTTCTGGAGGTCAGACAGGATCTCCTTATTTTAATACCGAGGAATCTCACCTTGCAGGGCAGAGTTTATGGACAGGGACAGCAAACCCGAGGGCAGTAAGGGGCACCCTGAGAACTGAGCAATAAGGGGGATTTTGCCCAGAGAAGCTGTGCCTGCTCCATCCCTGGAAGAGTTCATCCAGTTTGGATGGGGCTTGGAGCAACCTGGGATAGTGGGTGGCATCCCTGCCCATGGCAAGGATGGGTTTGGAATGAGCTGGTCTTTCTTGTCCCTTCCAACCCAAACTGTTCAGTGATTCTGTGGTTCTCACACACCCTGAAGGGCTTGTCACTTCCCCTTCTCCCAGGGAATGGCTTTTCCCACCTCATGGAGGTCCAAGGGCTCCCAGGAGGTGCAGGCTCAGCCCCACTGCAGGTTCTCAGCTGTGCTCCCATGCCAGGAACGGCAATGCAAGGAAAGCAAAGCTTCCTGCAGGATTGGCCAGTTCTCCCTAAAGATAAAATAATGGTTGGAGGTAAAGCACAGGTCCTTGTGGATCCTGTTGCTCTGATACCACCTTCCTCCTCCTTCTCCTCTGGGAAGTTCCAGGTTGGGATGATGAGAAAGGAGGATGTTTTTCCCAGATCTCCAACCTACCCCCGCTAACTGTGGGAACGAGCTGATGCCAGATTCAAACACACCACAACTCATAAAGAAACATCCCGGAAAATACACAGAACTTTCCAGAGGAGGGAAAAAAACCCAAAAAACCCCATAAAATCCAGCTGACACAGCCCTGGGAATCTGTGGCTGTTGTCATTACTTGCCTGGTAAGGAGTCAGGACCATGCAGGGATCCGTCACTGCCAGGAGGCTCTTGAACATCTGTGGCAACTGCAGCAGCATCAGAATGAGGAGGGAGAGATTAATCATGCTCTGGACGTTCCTGGCTAATGCATCTTCCCTGGCAGCCTGCAGTCGGTGACAGGGATGTCCTGAACTCTGATTTGCAGTGGGCTCAGCAGGGACACCCAGACAGCTGGGAGGATCTGCCCTTAAATGGCTTCATTTAAAAGTTGCTCTCTGGTTAAATTGCTTTCAAATGTTGCTAACTTCTCCCTCTTTTTTTTTTTTTTTTTTTTTTTTTTTTTTTTTTTTTTTTTTAATTTCCCTTAATCCCAGCTTTGAGAGCGGTGAATGAGCCTGGAAGGGGATGCAAACAGAATCTGGAGCTGGAATAAAGGCTGGTTTCATTTGAGCAAAGCAACCAGCATGGGCAGAAGAGGTTTTTTTTTTTGGCTTGTGGGATCAGAGAATTGGGATGCAGGTGGGGATGTCACACTTCTAAAAGGTGAAAAGAGGAAGCAGCTACCGCCCCTACAAACCCTACCATGGCTGGATCAGACAGTGAGTGTCTGCCTCCTCCACAAGTCACAACTTCTGTCCCAACACCAGGAAAGGAAAAGGGATGGGAATTAATTTGGTCCATCAATTGTTTGGACCAATCAATCCTATGGCTGGTCCATCAATCGTAGGATCGTGGAGGTTGGAAAAGACCTCCAAGATGATCAAGCCCAACCTTTGAACAGCACCCTGCCCACCAAACCAGACCACAAAATGCCACGTCCAGTCATTTTTTGAACACTTCCATGGCTGACAACTCTGTGAGCTGTCTTCACAGAAGGATTTACAGATTTTAATGTCAGCTGAAGGTTCTGGGGAGTCTTCTGTGGTGCATGGTAGGTGGAATAGTGGTGGTTTTGTGGAGTCTTATGGCCTTCTATTGGCTGTCTGGTGAACACTGGCAGTGATGGCTCCATCCCCTACAGACCCACTCCCACACAGATAATTTTTATAGTGGGTCACAACATTTTTCCTGCCTGAAAGTTCAAGTGATCTCTGTGGTTTCACCTCACACAAATAAGGTTCATTAAAATCTTGGTGTCCCTTAAAGACCTCTCCTTTCTGAGCCCTCTGACAAGGATGGAATTGCAAGGGACCCATCCCAGCCCCACATTAGAAATAACCAACCTGTCTGTGCAAGGTGAGGAGCAGCAAATCCATCAGGGAACATGTCAGGGGAAGTGCCAGCAGTGATGATCAGATAAACTCCCAGGGGCTGAGATGATGGAAGGCAAAGCCCTTGAGCTGACTGCAGGAACAGGCTGTGGAGGCAGCAGCTCTTGGTGCCGTGGCATTTCACAGCTCCCTCACGTTTTTGTAACCTCACAGATTCATGGTGAAAATGGGGTTTTATTCAGTTTTGACAAGATCATCTCTCCCTCTGCAAGACAGGCCATTTAAGAAATAAAGGTTGTGTAACAGCATTTATCTGAAGGCTGTGGAAGAAGGAAGTAAAAGAGGGAGCAAAAGAAACTGTTTCTGGCTCTCTGTGAAGGCAAAGCCATGGGAAGCAAAGGCCAGATTCAGCCAGACAGACTCCTCTTGTCGTGTTGATGTTTCCTGCTGCCTCCAGACGTGAACAGGCATCCAGAACCAGAGAGAAATACCCTGGGATAATCCATGGAAGGACAGTGACACCCGACCTCAGTGAGAAGAGATATTACCAGATCTAAAATACAATTTCTAGGTAGTTTTACTCCAAACTTTGTATGCCATGCTTACTCCATCTCCTTTGATGAACCAGAGCAGAGCTGTGGCCATTCCATGCTGGAGGAGAAATGGTCACCCATGAGAAGCCCTGGGCTCTGGGCAGGGCATGACCACAAACTCTCTCTCCTGGGGCACAGGGAAAAGGTTTCAAAGTCACCATGCCTTGATTGTGGCACAACCAAAGANGTGGCATTTCACAGCTCCCTCACGTTTTTGTAACCTCACAGATTCATGGTGAAAATGGGGTTTTATTCAGTTTTGACAAGATCATCTCTCCCTCTGCAAGACAGGCCATTTAAGAAATAAAGGTTGTGTAACAGCATTTATCTGAAGGCTGTGGAAGAAGGAAGTAAAAGAGGGAGCAAAAGAAACTGTTTCTGGCTCTCTGTGAAGGCAAAGGCCACAGGAGGCAAAGGCCGGATTCAGCCAGACAGACTCCTCTTGTCGTGTTGATGTTTCCTGCTGCCTCCAGACGTGAACAGGCATCCAGAACCAGAGAGAAATACCCTGGGATAATCCATGGAAGGACAGTGACACCTGACCTCAGCAAGAAGGGATATTCCCAGATCTAAAATACAATTTCTAGGTAGTTTTACTCCAAACTTTGTATGCCATGCTTACTCCATCTCCTTTGATGAACCAGAGCAGAGCTGTGGCCATTCCATGCTGGAGGAGAAATGGTCACCCATGAGAAGCCCTGGGCTCTGGGCAGGGCATGACCACAAACTCTCTCTCCTGGGGCACAGGGAAAAGGTTTCAAAGTCACCGTGCCTTGATTGTGGCACAACCAAAGAGCTGCTGGCAGCGTTTGTTCCCAAACCCCACCGTTACAAATCTCCCCCACTGCCTTGAACCACCTCATCCTTCCTTCAGGGGCCACAGGGAGCTGGAATTGGCACCTGGGAGTGCTCCCAAAGCAGCTGGGAGTGAAGGAGAGCCGTGTCTCGGGCCATTAGCCCTGGCTCTGTGCCACCAAGCCCTTCCATGGCGTGTCTGTCACTGTGATGGATGATGGCATGGCTCAGTTTGTCCCCTGCCAGGGACTCACAGAAACCTCCTCTGGGGGCTGGGGGCAGAGAAGGAATAAATAGGGTGTGAAGAATCTGTGGGGGAAGGAGGGAATGTTGGTCCCTGACCACCCAGGGACATCACCTACATAGTGCTGTGGAGCTGGGGGAAGGATAACTGGGGGTGGCACCCAGAGGAAAGGCCATTCTCTGGAGAAGGGACATCCAGGAGGCTGCTGGAGGTGCAGGGAATGGGGGTGGGAGAGGGAGAAACTGCTGGAGGTGCTGGGATGAAGTGCTGCAGCCAGGTGGGTGGCAGGCATGGGAAAAGGAATGAAGAGAGGTAGCCATGTCACTAATTATGTCAGGAAATGATGGGTCTGACCCTATCCCAGCCCCACATTGGGGCAGGTGGGTATCACAGACTGATAAAACCCAGTTGCTGCAAGTTGCCAATGCCTCGATAAGCCAGAATCCCAAATAAAGCCAGCTGTGTTTGTTGTGCTGAAGGCATTTGTCCCAGGGAGGGGTGGCCACGGTGCATGGAAGGTCATGTCCATGTATTTTCACAGAATCACAGAATCACAGGGTTGGAAGAGACCTCTGAGAACATCGAGCCCAACCCAGCCCTAACACCTCAACTAAACCCTGGCACCAAGTGCCACATCCAGTCTTTCCTTAAACACATCCAGGGATGGTGACTCCACCACCTCCCCTGGCCATTCCAGTACTTTATTATTCTTTCTGTGGAAAACCTTTTCCTAATATCCAGCCTCTATTTCCCTTGGTGCAGCTCGAAACTGTGTCCTCTCGTTCTGTCAGTTGCTGCCTGGAGAAAGAGACCAACCCCACCTGGGCACAGCCACCTTTCAGGGAGGTGTAGAGAGTGATAAGGTCACCCCTGAGTCTCCTTTTCTCCAGGATAAACACCCCCAGCTCCCTCAGTCATTCCTCACAGGGCTTGTTGATATGGAGGATGTTCATGAATATAAAAATACCATATTTTAGAAGCAGCTTTTGGTGATTTTGTAAAAGTAAAGAAACAGCTTGCACTGAGAACACATAGAAGATTAGCTATTAAGCTTGGTTGTTAGGTAGTTACTAAGTCGAAGTCATATAGGTAAGAGGTATAATGTTGAAACTCAGCAAAGCGGGACCCAGGCATTTGTCAAAAATCGATAAAGCAGAACTTTGTGGCTTGAATCCAGCAAAATCAGGCTCCTCATCTTTGGCAAGAGCAAAGTGACCTGAAAACCAGCCAAACCTCCACTGTGCCTGCCCAGAAGCGAAGATCAACCTGAGGAAGACGTCTGCCTTCCTCCCAGGACCCCAACTCACGAGCACCAGGAGGTGTGGCAGCTAATTAGAATATGGAGTGAGAGAAGGCAGGGGATGGGGGGAGTGGGGAGGTGTGGGTTTGTGGGATCAATGTGGATTTAAACCTGGACCTTGTCTTGACCAGGGACACATGGTTTGGAGGAGGTATCCCCCCGTGTGTCCCAGCTGGAAATAAAACATACCTGCTTTACAATTTTCTAATTGCAAAGTCCTTATTCTACACTTCATTGTGTTCCAAGCCCCTCACCAGCCTCCTCTGGACATGCTCAAGCCTCTCAACATCCTTCCTAAACTGAGGGGCCAGAGCAGGACACAGCACTCAATGTCCTTCCTAAACAGAGGGGCCCAGAACATTTTGGTGAAGACCTCTCCCTAACAGAGCACTTGGTTGTATCACTCCGTGGCCTAAAGGCAGAATTATTATTTTTACTCTGCTTTTTGCAGTCCAAAACACCTGACACACCTCTGAAAGTGTGTGTGAGCTTTTTGTGGGATCAAGGGCCGTGGGGATATTTTAGGACCTTGTGGTGAAGGGAGCAACACCTGGGGAAATTCTGGCTGGAAGAAATCTCCCGAGCAAACAGCCCTTGGATTGTTCATTTGTGAAGACAGTGGGACTGGTCTGTCACATAAGGGCAGCAGAGAGTTTGGGGAACCAGCACCTGGAGATGATCTTAGTGAGCACAAAACCACAATAGTCTGAAAGTTCCTGGTGCCACGTGTCCTGGTTTAGGGTAAATTTNCGAGCACAAAACCACAATAGTGTGAAAGTTCCTGGTGCCACGTTAGACTGCTTAAAGCTGGCTGCAAAAAATCCTGTGTTCCTTTGACTTCTTAAACAGGATGGCAAAACCTTTGTGGTGAGATGAGTTTGCATAATTTGTGAATCATTTTTCATAGAATCCCAGAATGGTTTGGGTTGGAAGGGACATTAAAGGTCACCCAGTTCCCACCCCTGCCATGGGCAGGGACAACTTCCACCATCCCAGGTTGCTCCAAACCCCATCCAACCTGGCCTTGGACACTTCCAGGGATCCAGGGGCAGCCACAGCTTCTCTGGGAAACCTGTGCCAGGGCCTCCCCACCCTCACAGGGAAGAATTTCTTCCTCATCTCCAATCTAAACCTCTTTATTTCAGTTTAAAACCACTTCTAAAATGCCCTTTATGAGGGCAATATACACCCTTCTAAAAAGTCAGTCTTCCTTGCCTTTCCTGTACAGGGAACAGCAGGGCAGCACCAGCCCCGTTTCAGGGATCCTGATTGTTATTAATGATAATAACAGCACTTAGAGGCCCTAATCAGAGCCAGAGCTGGGCTGGCTCCTGGCTGAAACACCACAGGAGCCACACAGACACCTCTTAGAGCTCCCTGTTCTCCTGTGACGCCGCAGGAAGTTGTAATTAACCTGACACCAGCAAGAAAGCTGCTTCTTGGTATTTTCCCCAACCTTGCTCCCCCAAAATTTTCCTTTTCCAGGCAATATTTGAGATTCACCTTTAATTTTCTGTATTTTCTCTGGACACCAAAATGCTGCCTCTCTCTTCAAGTACTATTAACATTACCCTGAAAGCAGAAAAGTTGGTTTTGTCGACTTCTATAAATCACTACCCAAATATTTCAGCACCTGTTTGATTTGTGTAGTCCTATTAATTTCATTCAGGTTTAAGCCCTGTCAGTTATAAAACCGAGGCCTGAGATGTGCTGTAAATTTGAAAGCACACGAAACATTCATGCCAAATTTAAGAGCAGTTTGATAAAAGAACAGTTTGCTGTGCTGGAAACCCTTGAAAGCTGTGTAAAAACCATTCATTTGAGGAAGAAATTGATGGATAAATTATGTGTATGTTGTAATTCTGCTTATTTGTGGGGAGACATCGTTCAGAGGCAAAGACTGTGCCTTGTGAAATTGTCAGTGACCCGCAGAAGGAAAACACTCTGGATCTGCTGCTGGGAGTGCACTGAACACCAAATGCCTTGCAGGGAGCTGGATTCTGACCCTGACACCCAAAAGACCCAGCTTGTAGCGCCCAAAAAAGTTACGTCTGCCCATCTGGTGCCACCCAAGTGTCACCCTGTCACCTGAGCTGTGATTTCACCTCCCTCCCACCCAGCCTGTCGTGCTCTGCTGGCTTGGAGGGCTCCAAGCCCACGAGCTCTGCTGCTGCAAGCTGATGTTCCCGAGAGATAATGAGCGTATTTCAGGCAATCAGTCATTAGGAGCCTGTTTGCTTCCACTTGTGCCACAGCTGAGTCTGCGCTCCTTTGGGGAATTGTCTCACTTCATTGCCACGCAGAGCTCAGGTCTTAGGTGATCTTGCAAACGTCCTGGATCTATCTAAAAAAAAAAGTATAAAATCAGTCTGCAGGCAAACTTCTGAGGCAATTTATTAGCAAAGCCTGAATATGAGTTGGTCCAAATCACTTGTCTCTTTTTCCTCCCTGGGAAATAAACAGATTTTTTTTGTTTACCAAGGTAGAGCAGACTCGAGGCTGAAGTGGGAAGCCAAACACACTCTCTTCAATATTGCTGCTGTCATCTTGGTGGTCCCCACGGGGTTTCTCTCAGCCATCACCCATCCCTGGCAATTTTCCTGGGCTGTGAGCACTGAGCTAGGACAGATCCCCCTGGTGCAAGTGCGGGCAGTGTTTCCAATATACAAACACCGCAGTGGGAAGGGAGAGCCCTCTGCTCTGCTCCTTCCCTGGGCAGAGGGAGAAGCTGGTGGGCAGCTGAAGGGGAGAACCTGGCAAAGTTTGAAGCAGAACTTTTTATTACAAAATGTAATGCTCCGTAGCCCTCTGGGCCCCGTGTTATTTTGGGTTTTGTTCTGCTTCCCAAAGGTGCTGCTCGGCCCTGTCGCTTTCTCAGTGCTGAGTGTTGTGAGCTGTATCTGCCTTCTCCTTTTTCCTGTTGTTTCTCACTGTAAAACCACTCATGGCAGAGGAAGAGAAGGGGAGGGATAATTCTTGGGTTTCACTTCTTAAACCATTTCCTGCACCCTGCATTATCTGCCCAGCCACCAGGTGCTTCTGCAGAACCACAGGTTTCTGCATCATGTGTTCCCCATGTCTCCTTTACCAGCCCTGTGTGGGGCTGTTGGCATTTTTAGCCCTCTGGAATCCAGCTGATCGATCAACCTTGCCGATCAGAATTAAGCTGGGGAGGTTCCTCTGAGCCCAAACCAGGACATAAAAACACAGTGAATAAACGAGATGTGCAACAAGGAGGTAGAATCTCATTTTTCTCTCTGCTGACAGACATCTTGTGTGGCTCAGGTCCACCTGGGAACCAGGAGGAGGCAGGTGATCTGCCCTGCCTGACTCCAAAGTGCTGGGACCAGCCCAGCCCAGCCAAGGAAGGATATTTTTAATTCTCTTCCAGCACCTCAAGATGTCCATTCCAAGGGAGACAGAAGGGATCAGTTCACAAGACAAGGAAGAGAAGAAAAGCTGCATTCCACAGCACGATGTGGACTTGAAAGCTTTAGCACAAGAGCAAGCCCTGGAGCACTACCCTAGCATAAATTATTCCCACTCCTCCATTCTTCTCTCTTTTCCTAATTTTCCCCCCTTTGATCTTGACTTGCTGCTTCTGAGGCTCGCATAATTCCCCCCTTGGGCGAGCGGAACAGCTGCAAACCTTCCCCTTCCTTCCTTGGAGACACAGCCCGCAGGCAGTTTTCTCATTTGGGTGCCTGTGGGCTCGATCTGCCTTCCACCACCAGGTCACCTTCACCTGGCTCTTCCCAGGGTGAACCAGGGACATTTTTTGGCCTCAGAGGACTGGCCAATGGCTTCTCTTCACGTGGAATCTTTGCGATGCTGACGGTTGGCAAGGTTTGGAGTCTACGGGTCAAGCCAAACTTTGGTGTCTGAGGATGGCTCAGCTCCCTTCCCAAAAACTGTTTGCTGGCGTCTCAGGGCACATTAATCCATCAGGGTTGCTTGTGCTTGAAATAAATTGAGTTTGAGAGGTGCTTCCATGCATTGCTGAGCCCACGGCAGCAAGGAGAGGAGAAGAGATATTTCACTCCTGCGAGGCTCAAACTGCCGGTGACGCACAGATATTCCCATTGGACGTTTCTGGAGTGATCTCTATAAAGGTGGGTAAAGGTAGAAACTAGATTTTTTCCCCCCCAGGATCGTGCTGTGACTGGAAAAGGAAATATTGCTTCACCAACACTTATTGGCCTCATGGTTTCAGAAAGACTTCTGGGGTTTTTCGTCTCTTCTTGACGCTGAGAAAGGGAAAAATGTGAGATTTTTGTCAGCACAGGGAAGTCACCAGCAGGACCAGGGAGCAATGATGGCTGAGCTGAGCTCTTTTCAGTGCTTGAAGGATTAATGTGAGCTTAAACCAAAGCTGAGGTCCCAAAAACCCTCTCAGCAGACCTGTGGGGAACCCCAAATCTTCCTTGTGTTCAACCTTCTCCTGCTGGCAGCATCTCCCCAGATCAGAGCCCTCTCCCTGTGTGCTTGCAGACAGTGGTTTCCTCCCCTCTGATGCCACTATTTTGGGTTACACTTTGTCCTCACTGCTCTGAGGTGAAGATGTAGAGGGTTTCCCATCCCATCACAAAGAAATGCCTGCTGTTCTTAAAGAAGTCAAGATCTAACCCTGAGAAAAGTCTCAGGGAAGAGTTCATACTCCAAAGAAACTGCTGCTGGCCCCATGCAGGCTTGAATTGTGGGACTGGAGAGATTATTTTGGAGGTTCAACTCATCCCCCAGACTGAGAATTTGCCAGTTTTCCTGTGAATTATGTCACATTCCTCATCAAATCTATTCTAGTCACATGTTTTCCAGCATTTCTGTGAACAGGGTTTTTAGGGTCCAAATTGCTGCGAAAAGCAATGATGGTTTGTTCTGCATTTAATGTTTTAATTATGATTTTTGTTTCTGCTTCCCGGCTGGAAATACTTTTTTTTTTTTTTTTCCTCTTTTCTTTTTTTGCTAATTGTGAATATTCAAAGACATTGGCCAGGTGCCTGGAGCTTTGCACACTTTTCTGTTGCAGGTATTTATCCTGAAAATATTTAGAGGGGATATTGGCAATGGTACAAACACTCACTTTACTGCAGAAATCCCACTCTCAAGCAAGCTGGATGATTTAAAAAAGAGAGGAGTCAAAAGCCAAAAGTGTTTTTAGTGTGAATATGCCCATTCAGTTGCAACAGTGACTGAAAAAAAAAAATACAATTTTAAAGTCCAAATCTGTCATAAACTGGTCATGTATAATTTCTTAGGATCAGCCCATACTTCAAAACCAGATATTTTATTTTCTTTGTATTTTTTTTTTTTTTGTCTAGATTCAGATTGCTGACAGGAATTGCTGGTGGAGAACAGATGGTGCATGGATGATCCTGCAGAGCTGGAGTGCAGAGCTCAAGATCTACCTCTTGATGACTTCTAATGCCGCAGAACGTGTCCATAAATACCCTTCTCCATGGAAGGCAAGGTCTGCAGTGGTTCCTTTGGTGATATCAGAATATTTCCTTCCTCTTCCAGGTGTCCCAGCCCATGGCAGGGGTGTTGGAACTCGATGACCTTTAGGGTCCCTTCCAACCCAAACCACTCAGTGACTCTGTGGCCATTTTGGCCGGGTGGTGACATCCTTTAAATGGTCCCAGCTCCTCTGAAATCCTCTGCCAAGGAGCACCCACGGCTCCTTTGTGCCTCTGGAATAGATTAGAGGGGTCTTCTCAGCGTGTCCCTAACCCTCAGCTGTGCTGGAGCAAACAGATTGTGTTGAAGATAACCAGATGTGAGCAGACAAAGGGGCTCAGCAGAATTAGGGCCACGTGTGTCTGATCCCTGAGAGATCCTGCAGCCCCCAGACCGAGCAGCAGTCACGGGCAAGTTCTTCAGGCCATTTCTGGTGATCTAAGGCAGATAAACCCATCAGGTGAGTGTGAGAGGTCAGCAGGGAGGGGCTGAAGAGGCAGAGATGTGCCAGACCATCCTGGTCACAGGATGAGTCACAGGATCACAAAATCATGGAATGGTTCAGGTTGGAAGGGACCTTAAAGATCAGCCAGTGCCACCCCCTGCCATAGGGAGGGACACCTTCCACTATTCCAGGTTGCTCCAAGCCCTGTCCAGCCTGGACCCAGCCTCTCAGAGTAACTTGCTCCAGTGCTCAACCACCTTCACAAAAAAAAAAAAAAAATTATTCCTTTAAAAAGGTTTTCTTTGTTTTTATTTATATGTCCAGTACGTCCATGTCTCTCCTGCACTGGGAAGCACTCCACACGTGGCCTCAGCAGAGGGGAAGGATCATCCTCCTCAACAAGCTGTTGATGTTCTTAAAATGAGAGAATGGTTTGGGTTGGAAGGGATCTTAAAGCCCATCCAGTCCCACCTCCTGCCATGGGCAGGGACAACTTCCACCATCCCAGGTTGCTCCAAGCCCCATCCAACCTGGCCTTTGCCACTTCCAAGGATCCAGGGGCAGCCACAGCTTCTCTGGGCACAACTGTGCCAGGGCCTCCCCACCCTCACAGGGAAGAATTTCTTCCCAATATGTAACCCAAACCTGCCCCTGGGCATTTCAAAAAGGTTTCTTCTTTGTCCTGTCACTCCACACCCTTATCAAAGATCCCTCTCACAGCCCCTTCAGGCGCTGGAAGGTTTTAAAGGATTTCCTGGAGCTTTACCTTCTCCAGGCTGAACAATCCCACCTCTCCCAGAGGGAAGGTTGCCTCAGCTTAAAAATCCTGTTTTTTTAAGGATGAGAAAACACCAAATGAACGCTCCTGTGTGCTCAGGGCTGCTCTAGAACTGTCTCAATGTCCTCTACACCATGTGGGTTCCTGCAGCTTTCATGGGTCTCTTTCAACCCTCTCATAAGGGAAGGTTCACCAAGAAACTTTCAGCTGCCTGATTGAAAATATCCAGCGGGCTTAAAGGTGGTTATAGGTGTGCCTGGAAGTTCATCTGGACATTTTCTCAGTCAGATGCAGCAGTTTGGGTGTCCCTAATACACTCGTTTTTTTTTTTTTCTTTTATCATCCTCTTTTGCAGCTGAATGTAGCAATTCAAGAAACAACCTCCTTCCCTTTCATTCCCTCTCTGAAAGGCACACTGATTATTGGTGTTTTATTTTTATTTTTAAGAGTGATCTAAGCTTTACAGGACCTCTGCTGTCCGGCTGCTTCAGATACTGCATTGACAGTTCCCAGCTAGATTTATCTCCAAGGAAATTCAGTGCCTCCCCATGGCATTATCCTTCTACTAATTGAAATTCTGTCCTAAGGAAGAAAAAGGATAGATTTCCAAAGAGGGGCAAGAAATAGCAAGGCAAAAAAAAAAAAAGTAAACCAAAACAAGCCTCTAAGACAATTCCCCAGGCTAGAAATCTGGAACAATGTTTTATTCCTTTCCCTCACAGTCAATTTCCCAAAGGGGCCGAATTATCAAATATTACGTGGGGTAATCTTAGTAATTCAAGAATTTATACATAAATATGAAACCCAAATCCGCAGTGCTGGTCACAGGGCACAATCCAGTTCACAGAGAACTTTTCTGCTGAGATTCACCAAGACTCTTTGTGATTTCTTATCAGTTGGCTTTTTAAGATTGTGGAGCTGTTTTAATCCATTCTTTTTCCCCAGATGTTTTGCCCCATAACAGTTCAGGGTTTGTTATATGGCTTAAAGCCCACACATGACCCTTACCTGTATTTTTGGCTGATTAAAGAACCTTCCCAGAGTGCTGTTTTCAGAGTCAGGAGCACAGAATGCCCTCAAAATTTGTACCAGTCGCCAGGAAAAACCATTCCAAGTGTTCTGGAGCTGCTGCCTAAGTCAGAGCACCACAAACCCTTTGGCTTTTCACCTTTGAGCTCACAAGAGCATTTAAATTTAAACAAACACAGCAAATTCCCTGCTGGTTTCACTGTGGTTTGACATGGGCACAACTCCCTCCTGTCTTCAGGGGAGTTGGTGACCATTTATATCATAAAATATAAATTTATATGAATTAATTTAAATAAAGGATCACAAAAATGACAGAGGAGGTAGAGAAACCCCTGAGCCACTGAGAAATCCCTGAGCCCCGTCATTTCTCACGTTGGGATGTCCAGCACTTCCAGGTCCTCCTTCTTGACCTGTCACACTAAATTCCTGAATGCAGGAGGATGCAAAAGTTCTGGTGGGAAGGAGAAAAAGGGATTTTGAGAAAATGTGAAGTGCCCAAACCCAGTTTTATCCTACTGATGCAGACTAACTAGCAGGTTTGGTAAAGAAGAGGTGGGATGACCAAAATCTTCCAGTCTCAGCTTTGTGCTTGGCCCTAGAAAATCCTTCCTTTCTGGAGTTTCCTCTTGCTGAATTAGTGCTGAGGGTGTTTTATGATGCCTCCCAGCTTTAACTTCTAAAGGATTTTCAGTCTGGTTTGTCAACAACTGAAGGGAATCTTTGGGGTACACAGACCAGCTCTGAAGCCCAGGGTGCCCAAAACACCCCACAAACAGAACAAGGCTGGAATCACTTTTAGTTTTATCCAACTTATAATGCTGAAATATTCCAGACTGTCTTTCTGCTTGTAAATAACTGCATGTAAATGCCAGCAAAACTATAAAGGGGTGTCCCCAAGCCCCTCCTTGTCCCCTAAACCATAAAAAAAATAATGTAATTAAGGGAAAATACCTTCTTTGGCCCAACTTGAAAAGAACCAGGGTATATTTTCACTGAGGAGGTTTAATGTGGGTTGGATGTTTGCAGTCTGGCTTCTGCCAGGGAATGGGTTGTGGGTAAATAAGATTTGAGGAGTAGAGTGAGTGCTGCTCTCACTCTCTGGGATGAAGGGAAGGGGTTTGGGTGTGAGTGGTCAGCGGTGTGAGACACCCACTGCTTTTGTGTCTCTAATGATGCCTTGGGAAGGCTGACCTGGAACAGAGACTGGACAGAGCTAGAGAATAAAGTAGGTATTTGTTGAAAGGCCTCCAGGATCCACCCTGGGCAGGACAGGAGCCCGACCAAGGCTGCACCCAGAGTGGACCAAGAATAGTCACAAAAATGGCTGAGCGGTCATGAGATCTTACATTTTTATAAACTTTGGTCCATTTGCATATTGGGGTTTAATTGTCCAATTACATCTTCAGGTTGTGAGGTCTCATCCTTCTTGTTCCTCCCTTCAGCCACCCTTGTTTGTGCCTGAAAGTTGTCCTTGCTCTTCAGCAGGAAAAGGATTTGTTTTGTCTCCCTGCTCTGTGAAGAGGTGAGTGACACTGAATGTGAAGCTCAGAACTACATTTGCAGCACAGAATCTGCAAATGTGAAAACTAAAGCTTAAGGCATCACTGTTAGGAAGGAAAAGAAGGAGAAAGGAGATGGAGACTGGGTGGGTGGGGAAAGTGAGGAACCCCGGGTGAAGCCTGGAAGCCCCATCCTGTGAAGATGGAAGAATGGCAGGAAAAGGGATGAATTTACAGCCCCAGATGGCTCCTTGCATTTGTCCTCCTGCAGACAAACAGACCCCGCTTTGAATTATGGGGCTGTAATTCTGTTTGGGGACGGAGCATGGGAAGAGGAGGTGGGGGAGGCTGTGAGAGCTGTGGGGGGGTTTGTGACCTCCCCAGAAGCCCCTGATGGAATTCCAGCCCCACAACTCACAGCTGCCTCCTCTGGATCCAATTCACCAGAGGTCTCTGATGTGGAGGCTGAGCTGGAGCTCGGGGCTGTGCCTTGCCCCTGCTGGGGAGTTAATCAGATTGCCTTTGCTAATGCAAAGCAGGGCAGGTTTAGGAGGCAGTTTCCCTGGATTCTGGCTGGGCTGGGGCACCAGGGAAGCACAGAGCAAACTTGGGTGCTGTTAATGTGGTTGGATCAGTGTCTGCACTTTCAGAGTCACTGATCAGCAAGAAGGAGCACAGGGCCAAAGCCATGGCAAGGCCCCCAGGGTGACCCTGATGAGCCCTGGGGATTTTCCATTTGGCTCTTCCCAAGGTTTGTCCCAAACTGCAGATGAGCAAGACCCAATGTCGGGTTAGGTCTCCTCACCTGAGCTTAAAGGTGGTAAAAAATCTTTTTTCCCTCTGAAAGCCCCGAGCCAGGTCGCAAGAAAGAAGCGGAGTCCTCAAGGTCTTGTTCTCTTGATATTTCATGTTGTTTATTGTTTCATATCTTAAAATGTTCTCTGTGCCCAGCCGAGATCTGAACAGCAGCTGGGACACGAGGCGACTCCCCCCGCAGTGGGACGTTACAGTCCCTTTATACAGAAAGTTACGTATCACCTGTTTACACTTATATCCCAATACCTATCACCTGTACTAAAATGGTCAACTCTACTCTAATCCAATCTCCTTAAACTACTTTGTGCCACCGTCACCAAAAGATGGAGGCCAGGGGAGAAGAAGGAAGAACCAAGGGCAACACCCTAAATCCTCCCATCTTGTCCCCCATGTACCTATATTCTAAAAACTCAAAACTACATCATTTCTCATCTTACACAAAACTAAACTAATTTTTTTCACACTCTGTGGTTTGTAATTCTTCCCTTAACGTTGGAAGCCGTTCCCATGGAACGGCTGAAGTCAAAGGCAGTGTCCTCCTGAGCTCTGTGCCAGGGTCTCCAATCCCCCTGTACAGCTCCAAAACCCCCCCTGTACAGATCTCAAACCCCCCTGTACAGACCTTAAACTTTCTTGCTCAGGTTTGTGACCTCCCAGGGCATCCAGAGGAATGCGCTGGACTCCGACACCCAACTCAGGGCCACCCGCCCCAATCCAGGACACGAGATCTGGCTCAATCCCACACCTCTGGTCCTGGTCCATAACATTCCAGAGGAGAACAGGTCCTGATGGTACCTCAGGGTCTGTATTTTGTGCTCCTCCAGCAAAAGTTCATCCAACTCAACAGGACGCCGTGTCCAGGACTAACTTGACAGCAGCCAGTGGTGTCTGAGACAAAGCTGGGATGTCCTGGGATACAGCACTTGTTCCACTGGATAGATTTCCTCTCCCTGCCCCCAAACTCTGTGTTTCAAAACTTAAATCCGACTTCAGACCATTTCTTAGAGCTCATTCTCTTCCTCCCACCAGCCCCAAACAAGTGAACACCACACCCTCACAGTAAGAACCTTTAAAGCACCTCCTTTTCCAATATTTTTTTACAAACACCTCGTGACCCAGCACACCTTTTCCCAGTTTTTTTTTTTTGTTTGTTTGTGTTTATTTTATTTTTGTTTTGTTTTGTTTTAGTTTGGGGTTTTTTTGTTTTGTTTTGGTTCTGTTTTTTTTTGGTCTAGCTCTGTATATTTGGCCCTCTGAAGCCACAGTGTCTTAGAGCTTATGGGCACAGAGAGAGCCAGACTGGATGCATTTTTATCCATGATGGGAAAAAAAAAATCCATGATAGATGCTCATCCCAAGCTGTGCCTGGCCATTCTCTGGGAGAAAATACTCCAAAATTAACAGCTAAACATCACAGGCAGTTCAACACGGAGCCTGGTACTCCACTTTGGCCTCCTTTTATTTACTAGCACAGATGTAGCCAGGAAAAACACGATGCCTGCTGGTGTTCCCTGCTTGTCATGTGCCTGCCCACAACATGTTTGTGTGTTGTGAGTTGTGACTAAGTGCTGACCTGCCTGCCTGTGTTGTAGGAACGAGGGCTGCATCCCATATGGCAAACCGAAGGAAAGCTGGCCTGTGGAGAAGTCTTGGCATCGTGTTTGGTTTGGTTTATAAGGTCAGTGAGTACATCTCCCACTAGAATTTATGAGAAGGCAGGAATTTCAAAGGGGTAAATAATAATAATAAAAAATAATATTAATAAAACAGTTGTTCTTCTCTCAATTCTTTTCCCTTGAATGTCTTAGCTGAAGGCAAAAAGACCAAATTGATTCCTGCTTTCCTCCCAAATGCTTGCTGGGCTGTGGGAGCGCAGCACATGGCAGAGAAGTTCAAGGCTCTGCTATGTGCATAACAAGAGAGTTTTCCTAAAACAATTACAGCAAAAAAGGTCAAGGAAGAGCCACTGCTGGGATTCATCCCACCTGGCTTTGGAAAGGCACAGCGCAATCCTCTGCAGCTGGGTGAGCTCCTCCCTGGAGCCACCAGAGGAAGCAGCATTTCCCTCTGTCAGTCACCGATCTGTTTGAGCCAGCAGGGCTGTAATGGGATAAACTGAATCCCAGAAGGGCTCAGTTTTCACTGGTGGCTGCACAGAGATACAGGACAAGCCCCACAGGAGAAAACACCCATGGCCACTCAGAAAACTGCTCATCAGAAGAGGTGATTTTGCAGAAATCCTGCTCTGATCAACCTGATCTAGTGGGAGGCGTCCCTGCCTGTGGCAGGGGGTTGGAACTGGATCATCTTTAAGGTTCCTTCCAACACAAACTGTTCTGTGATTTCATGAACAAAACCTCATTGGTCCCAGGATCATTTTCTTGCCACTCAATAAGCTGGAACACCTTGACACTGAAGCTGGCAGGTCTCTGCAGGGCAAGGGACTCAGAGCTGTGGTCCCTACCCCTGTCGCCACCTTGGTGAGGTGCACCTGGGGCTGAAACAGGGAAGGGATCCCTTGGGCAAGTGATATCCAGAGGGAGCTGACGCTGGAGTTACTCTCTGCTGAACCAGAAAACCCCCCAGGATGGGGAATGATGAGGGGAACATCTTAATGCAATCCAGGCAGCTGAACCTGGGAAGAGTTAGAAAGCGGGAAACGGGAAATTATAAAGGCAAATCGAATCCTCCCCAGGGTGCTGGAAATGCTCCTTCTCAGCTGACATCTGGGATTGCTTTGGGAAGCTGAGCTGCAGAGGAATTCCCAGCTTTTACCTGGCACATAAAGACCATCCCTGAGCTTTGCAGGGCCTTTCCCCCTGCCCCGTGGGACACTTGGGGGATGTTATTTACACCAGGGATGTCACAGACCTGGAGCAAATGGTCACCATTTCCTCAGAGGAGGAGCTGGAAGGAGGCAAGGATTGAGGTGCAGGAAATGGCTGTGAATTCTCATGGACCACAAAAGCTTTGAAAATGCCTCTTTTCTGTAGCTTGTGGGAGTGAGAACCCAGCATGGACAGAGAAACACCAGTGACTTTAGGGAAGGGACGTGGCACTTGGGGACATGGGTTAGTGGTGGCTTGGCAGTGCTGGGTTAACAATTGAATTTGGTGATCTTAGAGTGCTTTTCCAAATTTAATGATGAGAAGGTGGCTCCTGATTGCTTTGTAAATACCTACTTGGCTTTGAATATCCAGCTCAGCTCACCTGGGAGCTGGACAGAGGAGTTCCAGGGGCTGGAACTGGGAGAAGAGGCTGTAGCCTCCAGTCTCTGTCACACACGTGTGACCACAGCCGAGGTCCCAGAGTGTCCCAGGGAGCATCAGAGTGATGCCCTGCCCTGCTGCAAACAGATCCATGTCAGAGGTTTTCCTCCTCCCTCCTACTCTTCCAGCTTTCATTAAATCCACGGGGAAATTCTCCACTGAGCAGAGCCCACATGTGTAACTCCCCAAAAAAACAAACATTTTCCAGGTGACAACAGGGAGTCACTACAAGCCTGGAGTTTGTCTGCCTGGCTGTGCTCAGTGACTGCAGCTCCATTCAATATTTGGAAGGGTGTTTTGTGGGAATAATTGGTGTTTTGTTGTTTCCCAGTCTTGGCACAGAGGACAAGAGGAAACTGGCCCAGGATGTATCGACAGGGTCACAACATTGGTCCCAACTGCTCCCTGCCCCGTGGATTCTCCCAAATCTGTAACACACAGCTGTGACCAGTCACAAAAACTGACTGGGTGAGTTGGGATTGGTGCTGGGCTGCAGAGAGCTTTCCTTCTGAGATTCCAGGCAATCCATTTCACCTCCTCGTTCCTCAGGTTCCTCTCCACCTTTTCCTTTTCCACTCTGGTCTTACCGACATGGGAGCTGTTATTCCTACAGGGACATTCTCTCTCTCGTTATGCAGTTTCTGGTGGAGACACAACCTGAAACTGCTCTGGTGGAAGTGTAAACACCTTCACTTTGTCTGAAAGGAAGGTTTGAGTGAGGTATTTTGGTTCAGGTTTTTACAATGCCCTGAAAAACAAAACCCTTGTAACCCTTTATTTAGAGGTGGTTTTGGGTTTTACCCTAAACACACTGATAATTCAGAAGAGCCAAAACCTGAAGCTCTTCCTTGCACACAGAAATTTTCAGCGTCAGTTCTGGCAAACTCACCCTGCTGGGCCGAGGGGCCTGGTGGGGGATGCCTGTGTGGGGGACACACTGTGGGACTGGCTGAGCTGCTGCTGGGATGTGATGGCAGAGGGATTTGAGCCCCAAGCCTTTTCCTCTGTGTCCCCAGGGGCAGAGATGTCTCATTTCCACGTGCTCAGTTACAGCTGCACATATGCTGCTCTTCCACAGGTACCCAGACATTGCTGAGCAGTACCAGGGTAAAGCTGTCTGAGCTTCATTTCCCTCTTTGAAACCCACTCTTTCGCTTCCTTTTCATGGTCTCCATGGAGCTGAGACTGCAGAAAGCTCTTTGCATTCCCCAAGCCTCGTACGTGGTTCCTTTAGTAGCATCCCTGAATTCGTGAGCTACTCAACATGTTTTGGTTTTTTGTTTTTTTAAGAGCTGGTGACACCCCAAAAGGAAATGGAAAGGAATAACCTGTCTGGATCCCACCTCTGCAAGAAAAAAAAATATCAAACAATCCAATAAATGTGTTTTTTGTGTGACAGGGAAAGGAAAAGAGAGATGACAACAAAGGGAAGGGNGGAAAGGAAAGGAAAGGAAAGGAAAGGAAAGGAAAGGAAAGGAAAGGAAAGGAAAGGAAAGGAAAGGAAAGGAAAGGAAAGGAAAGGAAAGGAAAGGAAAGGAAAGGAAAGGAAAGGAAAGGAAAGGAAAGGAAAGGAAAGGAAAGGAAAGGAAAGGAAAGGAAAGGAAAGGAAAGGAAAGGAAAGGAAAGGAAAGGAAAGGAAAGGAGGAAGGTTCCAAAATGTGTGGATATGGGGACATGGTAGTGCTGGGTTAACAGCTGGACTCGATGATCTTTAAGGTATTTTCCACCTTTTCCTTGACTTCAATTCCTTCCCTCTGGCTCCATTTGACACAGAAAGCAGCAATCACAGCCTGGGGCATTTTTATTTCTTTATTTTTTTTTTAATAAACTTTATTCTATATTACAAATAGTTGGTTTTTTTTTTCTTTTTTGTTCTGGACTGCAAAATAGGAATGCCTTATATTTACATACACAGGTATACAATTAATTATAACAAAGGTACAGAAGCTTTGCCTTTACCAAGTAACAACGGGATTCCAATTTAAATAGTATAGATTTTATTTCTTTCTTTTTTTTTAACTAGGATCAGTTCAAAAGAAAACCAAACCAACAACAACAACAACCTAAGAAAAAGGATCCCAACCTCCTTTCTAATGCTGTCTTGACATCTCTTTGAGGCTGTTAGTAACACTGTGGTGAAAGGAAATGCCTTTCCATTGATTTTAAGTTGGAAGCTTTAGCAAAACAGAGAATGAGACTTCTGGGCTCACGTGTATGTCCAAGACACGGGGTCAGACACAAGGAAGGGCCTCTCTTGTGACCTTAAATAATCCAGTTGCCTCTCGATTCCTTGGGGAAAACACTGGGAGCATTTAGCTAGCACCTAATCTCTCTGCTTCCTTACCCCAGCCTGGGCTGGAAAGTGGAATTTCTCCAGGGAACGGAGAAAGAGCAGCATAGAAAGTTTAAATAACACCAAGTTTCTCTTAAAGATACTTCAGAAAGGACTTCAAGCTTGGACACGTGCCTTGATTTCTCCAGCTGGCTCTTTGTGCCTCAGTCTATCTGAAAAGTGAACAGCAACTTCTCCACTGGGGAATGCCAGACCACACCAGTGAGAGAAGGGAATGCTGGAAAGAGCCTGAATTGTCCTGGTTTTCCCTCTGTTTTCCACACCCAGGTTTGCTTTAGTGAGCTTCCCTGCACACTGCTCTCTGCTGCGAGCGTCTTTGAGGTGATCTGTTTCCAAGCAGAAAGAATTTCTTGAGGTAAACTCTCCATTTTTAGAACAGAAGATTAAAATTAAAAAAAAAAAAAAAAACCAAACAAAAAAACAAACCAAACAAAACCAACCAAACAATGAACAAACGACGACGACAACAGAAACCACACACGTGACGGGTTGATTCAGACTAAGCAGCTTTATAACTTCAGTGGAGTTTTTGGTGGGTTTATTTTTCCAAGTGTTTATTTTTTTTTTGACATCTTTCTACAAATTTTTTTTTTTTTTTTTTAATCTTTTTTAAAAATTTTTTTTTTTTTTTTTTTTTTTTTTTTTGCTGTAAGCCTGTGTCCCTTTGGGCGCTTCTCCAAGTGTAGAGAACTGAGCCATCCCAAATAAAACACGGTTGACAAGCTCTATTTTCAAAGCATTCTCCACAAAATAGTTATTCTCAGTAAGACAACACGTTTTTTGGGTTTTTTTTTTTTTTGCAGAAAGGGGCATTTCACAGTCACAGAGGTGAGGGAAAACTGCAGGATTCCATGGACCAAACACTACCCTGAAATGGGAGCTGTACCAGGTGAAAAGCAGGAAAATTCAGGCTGGGAATCGGCAGGAGGTTGAAGTTCACGTGTTTCACCAGTTTCCTGCTCCACAGCGCACCAGGTTTGGATGGCAGGAGTTGGGACATCCCAAAACCTCCACCTGCCCTGGAGGACAACTCTCACTACTTATCAAACGTACAGAGCAAATTGTCCTGGAATCACTGAGGCTGTGTGGTCACCCAGTGAAACTTTGGCTGCTCCTGGATCCCTGGAAGTATCCAAGGCCAGGTTGGATGGGGCTTGGAGCACCCTGGGGTACTGGGAGGTGTCCCTGCTCATGGCAGGGAGGTTGGAATGAGATGATCTTTAAGGTCCCTTCCAACACAAAACATTTCATGATTCCATGATTCCTAAAGACCTTTGTGCAGACACAAATGTATGACCCACTTAGCCAAGCTCTGGGACTGAGCCCTTCCAGTTTTCCAATCTTCCTTTGGAAGAGACTCCCACACAGCAGTGTCTATTCCCAAAGCAGTTTGTTAAAGCCTTGGGGAAGGACAGATCTACATTTCGTGTTTTGACTTAGACTGAACAATTGTCCTTCTAATATTAGCTTGGGGTTTTACCTCACAGGCATCCCAGACTCCAGGAAATTCAGAGGGGACTCAACAGGAAGGCTGACCACTGACTGGACTCTTCAAATTTGATCTATCAGTTTTCAACAGCATTATTAAAAATAATGACAATTATCTGATTTTGCTTGGTCTCGTTCCCTTCATGGCAAACATCTTCCTGTGGGTGAATGCACAAGATCGGAAAACTTTGGTAATCACTTTTCAATCTAAGCAATTACCCACCGAAATTCTGCTGATAAATCTTCTTTGTGACCCAATAAATTTTATGGTCTTCAGTGTCAAAGGTGCGAGATAAGAGAACCGCAGTGGTAACACTGCGGGGATGAAAACTGGCATAGCTCTCTTTTCTAACAGAGCAAGGCTGGTGTGTGCTGGGTTGGACCAAACCTTTGGATACGTTCTGGACAGGATGAAGAGTGGGAAGAGAAGGACTGGGGCATGTTTTAACATTCAAACTCTGGGATCTAAGAGGTCTTTTCCAACCCAAATGATTCTATGGTTCGATGCTAGGAGAGGAAGGTGACCTCAGGTGGCTGAATTTCTCCTCAGTCGTTCTCCTGCGCTGTCTGTTGGAGGGCAAACAATCTCCAGCACCTCATTCCAGACACACACCCTAAAACTGCTCTGGTGGAAGTGTAAATACTTTCACTTTGTCACAGATTTCCCCACACTGGTGTTCTCTGGAAGGCTCAGCCTGCGCCAGCACATGACCTGATGGATCAGGTCTCAGATAACTGTCACTGACAGCTGAGTCCCCCTCACAGGGAGGACATGAGGTGTTTGCAGAGGGGCTGTTCATCCTTTGTTCATCCAACCTATCAGCAAAGCCCCAAAGCAAACCCTGCAGTGAAGAAATAATCTTGACTCTCTCCACAGAACCTCAGAGAGGCTTCATGAGTTCCCTTTCCCCTGTTTCTGATGGTGCTGCAGGTTTCAGCATTAATTATTTGATTGCAGTGTTTGAGAAACGCCCGTAAAGATCAGCCTGTCATCTGGAATATTCTGGATATTAGGAGCCTGTCCATGGGCTCCTAGGAACTTTGGCTCCAGTTCTCTCCACGAGGCCTGAAAAACAGTCTGGGACACTACCTATTTATCAGGAATTTTTGGTCAAGTGTGGAAAGGGAGGTGGGGGAAAAAGAAATCAAAGGAAAAGAAAGCATCCGTGTTGTAGTAGGGCTCATTCTTCTGCTTGTGTCTTTGTTTTTTTTTTTTAAGTTGTATTTTACATGCACTTAAAAAATAGTTAGCTCAACTGGGAAGGCTGGGAAGAAAGATGCCAAGACTTCTCATAGACTGGGGGATTCTGGGATACTGGTTGGAAATGGGAAGGGCACTGAAGGGGACAGGGGAGGAAGCCCACGCATTTACATCACGATTCTGGCACATTTTCCAAGCAAAAAAGCAAATCCAGCTCAAACACCAAAATAAAGAGAAACAGAAAGACAAAAAAAAAATTAAAAAATAAAGAGGAGATGAAAGAGAAGCAAAACGCAGATTTTCTTTCAAATCCTGGGCATGGGGGAAAGAAGAGGATGGAGAGAAAGCAGAAATACCTAAATGGGAAGTTGGAAAGGATTAAGACACCAGTCTCCTGGTGCTTCCCATTTCCCCTAAGTGTTTCATTCTCAGTGTCTCTGAGGTGTTCAAGTTTTTCTCGAAAAATATATATATATAATATACAGATGAAAAAACTCCGTACCAGCAAGAAGAAATAAAATACCAACCATGGAAAACAACCATAACAAACCAAAAAACACAGCCCTGAAAACATTGAAAAGAAACAGGGTGAGTCTCAGATTTCCCCTGTGGTGTTCCTCTGACTTCAGTAACAGTGCAGGATCACACCAGTTCATTTTGATACTTTTTTTTTTTTTTTTTTTCCTTAAACAGCTTCTTCTTCCTCTCATGTGCGCATGTCCAGGCAGGATCGCCCATCACTCATAACCACTTCCCTCCAAGCCAGCTCTTTGTCCTTAGACTCCTACCATCCAGCTGTGAGTACAAGGCATGACAATAGGGTCCATATTTATCTTTTGTGGCACTTTGTTTGTCAAAACCTTTGGTTTCTTCCTTTTTTTTTTTTTTTTTTTTTTTTATTTTTTTTTTTCCCTTTTTTTTTTTTTTTTTTTTTTTTTTTTTTAATTTACGTACTTATAAAAAATACTGCGTTTGTGTTGTTTGTTGTCATCTTCTTACCACTGGCTCTGGTGGGGCTTCCCACTTTCACAGCCATAATCAATGGATCTGGAACATGCGCCGACGTTACTAAAATGGATCAACAGAACCATGGCAGAACCAACCAAACCCAAACCATCCCCAATGCACAGGCCTCTTAAAACTGCTGAGATGTCCATAAGGTGCACGATGAGTCCATCAGCTCAGCAATCCAACAGAAAGCAAGCAGAACCAAAAAAAAAACCAAAAAACAAACAAACAAACAAAAAAGAAAATAGGAAGGAACGCACACGCGCACACAGATACACACGCACACGCACAAAATAATCGGAATTGTGATCAAGAGAGAAATGTCTGGGGGGGGTTCAAAACCAAGACGTGTCCCTAAAGTTTGCTGTTTCAACGTGAATCTGGTGGTTTTCTCCCCCACAGACACGTCCAGTTTTCGGACTGCTGTTCTTTGGGTGGTTTTGGACTCGCCTACGTGTGTATCTGCTTGGCTGAAGGAAACCCTCCCTGCTTGCAGCTCATCCCCCCCTCACACAGGCTCAGGATCTGCCACTCCCAAGAGGTGCTGGTTTGGTAGCAAGAGACGGGAATAAACCCAAACCTGTAATCAATTTACACACCCGGCCTGCACCCCTCCCTCCCTCCCTCCCTCCAGGTGCAAAGCAGATCCAGGCTGTGGCTCCAAGGACGGGGTGACGTGGACGTGGGCCGATTCTCCAGCCACTCCTCCATCCGCCAGGGAGCTCTGCTCATGTCTGGGGAGACAAATGCTGACCCAGCTCTTGCCTCCCTGGTGTATAAGGAAGGTTCTCCACACCCCGAGGGTCTCTAATCACGGTGTTGTCTGGGCTGGCAGACGTGTGAATGGAACAGCTGAAGGCAAAAGAGATGCAGGAGCTCACTCCCCTTTGGTTGGCCATGGAACAAGTTGAGACGTTCTGGAGAAGCTGAGCAGAGGATGGGACAGGGACGGGGTGGTCCCCCACAATTGTCCCATGGTGACAGAGATCCCTGAAGGGATAAGAAGTGCAAAGAGAGATAAAATCCTTCCTAGGCAGCAACTGTGCCTTCAGCAAGGCCTGTTGGTTGCAGGAACGGAGAAGAGGAAAGGCCAGGAGTTGGCACCGAAAGGCAGATGGGCTCACAGCAGTTCAGAGACCTCCAGAAGACGGACAGTTCAGCTGGGGGGATCTAGGTAGAAGAATTTTTTGCAGTGTTTCATTCGGATTTCCTCCAAGATTTCCTTCCAAAATGCGTGGCGACGTTTCCTCTTAGGAGTGGCTTGGAAGGAAGGCTTTGCCATCAGCCCCGTGCACCACCTCACTTCACAGCAAGCATTTCAGTAACCCTCTGATATTCCACTGTGGGAAAACAACAGCTGTGTGTTCCAGTCGAGGGAACAAAATGGAAAGAACAGCTTAAAAAAAAACCCAACAAATAAACAAACAATCAATCCTTCTGGTTCTTCTTTTGAGGCTGAGCTCATTGCCGGGAACAAACCTGTGGCTCCTGCCTTCCAAGCCGAGGTGGGAACGAGGGGGATGATGCTGTGGTGCCAGGAGGAGCAGAACCACCACCACTGAGGGGGTGCCACCGAGCAGAGAGAGCGTTTGGCTGCAGTGCTACGACCAACAGGACACGACGGGAAAGACGGAGAGGGGGACACGCGGCTCTCGGGAAAAATAAGAAGAACCATATGGAACACATGGGCAGGGGAGCGTCGGTCTCCTCGTCCCCTCTTGACCCTTTTCCCTGCCCCAGGGGAGCAGCTGTTTGCCCAGGCAGGGTGAGCCACAGCTGTCCTGCTCTGGACAGAGCTGTGGCATTTTTTCGGGGAGCCTCCTCTCCCAGTGGGTCGCTATCAAGAGACAGAATTGCAGTGGCTGTGCAGAGGGGAGCTGGATGGGCTCTGCCCTCCAGGAGCCCTGCAGGCAGGCTGCCCTTCCCCTTGGGGACACTTGAGTAATACTGAGTTCATTTCCATGTCCACTCCAGAGGCTACAGCCCTCGGAGGGCAGTTAAAGCAGCATGACAGAAGTTACCTCCCAGTTTCGCCTCTGCAGAGTTGAGGATGCGATGCCGGGGGAGGGTTGGTGGGGTCTTTGTGTGTGTTCAATAGTTTCTCTCTAGGGCAAAAGGCAGAGGGGAAGCTGTGAAAAGGAGAGCTCCACCCGAATGTCTTCATGGCCCCAGAGCCAAGATTCCTCTGCAGTCTTTTCTTTTAACCCCTGGGGCTCTGTCTGTTTGTCCACAGATTTGGAAAGAGAAGGAAAAGAGAGAAAGAGAGAGGGGGGAAAGAGAGAGAGAAAGAAATAGAGAGAGAGGAGCGCTGTTCGGGTGACTCTGCTTACAGCCCATCAAAACTTGCACTTGGTAAAGATGATGATCTTGAGTGAGGCACGACTTGGTTTATCCCTCCCAGGGTGTCCCTGGCAGGACAGTTCTCAGCTGTCTATGCTCATGAGGGTTATGACTTGTTCAAGTTTGTAGGCAAGTTTCTGTTTCCCAGCCTGGTCATCTTGATCGAGGGCTCCGAGAATCTGGAAAAGGAGAGAGGAAGGAGTGATAGGGATGTTGGTTTCTTTCCCCCAGAATGACTGAGTCCAGCATCTTAGAGCAGCAGAGGAAGCTTAGCCTTCTCTAAGGCAGGTCCCAGGCTTAGCTTAGATCGTGCAAGGCAGGTCAGTCAGCCAGGAGGGAACTAGGCAGGGCGTTTGGGTTTGATCTGACTCAGTGCAGACCTCTGGATTGCAACCAATCAAATGGATTCTTATCTTGGAGATCAGTCATTTATTTATTTATGAGCTTTATTAATCACCTGGCCATGCCACTTGAGATGCCCTAAGGGGTCTCACATGGCCTTCAATACATAGAACCATGCTGGACACCTTAAAGTCTGTGTTTGGAGCATTTTGGGGTGTTTTAGGGTATTTGGAATGATGTGGGGCACAGTCCTTAAGCAACTTTTGGCCACTTTGGATGTAAAGCTCATGTAGGGCTCCTCTGCAGACAGCTAACATCTGACCATCAACTACTTCAAACCAGCTGAGCCACGAGCCCCAAGAGAGACAAAAAACAACAGGGATCCAGAGAGGAGTACTGAGGAGACCCAAAATCCCTTTCCAAACCCCAAGCCTTGTTTCTCATTCCTTAAATCCTTCACCCTCCCAGCCAGGATGCAGACAGGTTCCAGTGACACACCCTGGGGATGGGTGGGCTGTCCCCTGCCCCCCCCAAGTGTGCCCAGGTGTGATGGTTCTGGCTTCTTCTTCTTCCAAGGTTGAGATTAATACATGGGAGTCATAGATTTGTGTTTGGACTCAGTGTTTGTAATTTCTTATCTATATTACAGTCTCACGAGCCGTGAGCTCTAACTAGCAAGTTAGAGAAATGAAGTAAAATGGAGCATTTGTCTATCTCTACAAGGTCTTTTCAAGGACAATCCATGCAATTGTAAAATGCCACCTAAATTATTTTTACTTTAAACCCAATAACTAACCACCTGAAGTCCACAATGCGGACTTTATTAACCAATTACAGAAAACCACCAGCTCTTTACACCGGAAGAGAAGGAAGAAGAAGGTGAGGAAAAAAAGAACTGACCTCCACCCTAAAGTCTCCATCTTGCCCCACATATATTACTATATACCTGTCCTAGGGTGACTTTTTGATGATTGTATCCCCAGTCATCTGTTCTGTGTGTGCTGTATGTTGTGTTTTGTACCTTTGAGACTGATTCTAAGGGTGAAGGGGGAAAAGAAGCAGTACGGAGGTGGTTTTGTGAAAACTGCCTGACTCCTGCACATTCTTTTCTCCTGATTCTGTGTGTTCGTTGGGGGCACGGATAGCAGTGGGACAGAGATCTCCTGTGCTTTTAGTTAGTTTTAGCTAGCTGAGCAGTCCAGTTCCCTGGACCAGTTTTTTTACCTTTTTCTTGGGACTGTTTAAACCTACTCTGGACTGAAAAACCCAGAGGAGCACCGGGAACTCACACCTGCAGCCCACCAGGGCCTGGACCTCCAGAGGGACTGGGACTGGTGGGAGACTGAGTGAGCTGAGCTACACCCACAGCAAGGACTTCCTCAATTTGCCATCTCGCTTTGGAGCGGCAAGAGGTTTTATTGTCTCATATTATTCATTCTTTATGCTTGTGGGCACTTTGTTTCTTTAAATAAATAGTTTTTTCCACTTTTCTCCCGGGAAGTTCTTTTCCTAGACTGGTTGCGGGGAGGGACCGTTTGGGTTTGCTCTCCAGAGGGACCCCATTTGGAGGTTTTCTCCCAGATTTGCCATAAACCAGGATAGGAGTTTTACCCATACCTCTGAGGGTCCAGCCTGGCAGAGAAGTGGCAAAAATCAATTAGCCAGACGGCATGATTGAGTGTGTCTTGAAGAATCAAAATAAAGAAGGAAATAAAGAAAGAAAATAAAGAAGGAAAATAAAGAAGGAAATAAAGAATCAAAAAAAAGAAGGAAAATAATATAAAAACAAAGGCAAAGCCGAGCACAGTATAGAGACAAGTCTCCTACTTGCTACACCACCTCGAAAATCATGGAGTTTCTTTGTTTTCTCTCTTTAGTACTTAACAGTTTAGGTGGGCTTTTTGGCCCTTGGCCCAATGAGATGAACAACAGGCTTTGAGTTACGTTCTTGGAACCCAATCCATGGTCCTGTGCTGGCTCCGAGCCAATTACAATGGGAGAAACCCACAGAACTTTCCAGCTCAACTTCCTAAACTGCCTAAAGACAAACTGAAACCCTTTTTCCCTATTTGGAAGCACCCTTCACTACACCAGGACAACACCAAAACCTTTAAAATCTCTTTTAAAAAGTTTCCATAATTGCAGTGGCCAGGCTCTCACCTCCTCACTGTACTTGCCCACGTAGGAGTAGATCTCGGAGAGCGCGCTCATGGTGTTGAACTCGTTCATGTGCATGCGGGACTGCTCGGCCAGGTAGGCGTTCATGTCCTGGTCGCTGATGGCTGGCATCTTGGCGATGTCCGAGTAGTACCTGAGGGGCAAAAACAAACGTTTCACTCCTTAAGGGCAGGGCAGGAGATCAGGAAGTGAAATCCGTTGGAATCCCTCCAACCTCTCAGGGGAATTCCCAGGGTCCTGCCCCGGGAAGATCTGCCACGGAGTTTTCCGCCCAAGCTGAAAGGAAAGACTTCCCCCAAGGATGGGATGCACAGATCTGAGTTTCAGGAGTCACAGTTTCAGGGCTCTGGCCGTGACAGACTGCCAGGATGTGATCTCAGTGCTCTGGGGTCACAGGCTATCACCCACCAAAGTATCCTGGTCTCATTCAGACTCAGTTCCCTGGCATCACACACCTAAACAGTCACTTGCCATCAAACCAAGGTGTTTTGTGGCAAAAAAATAAAGGAAAAAGAAGGGGAAATAAACATGTACCAACACCCCAATCTTGCCTTGTGACACTGTGTAATCTACCCCAGTCTCGTTGTCTCCCAATGCCCCTAATTCTCATGGTTTCTCTTTTCCCTGTTTCCCCATTGGTTGTGGTATCCCTGATGGATATATAGGTGACTGACCTTTTCCCTGCCCTTTGTACCACCCCTGTGCCCTCAAACCATTGGTTTCTGACCTCTGTTTAGGCCTGTGCCTACCACAGGCCTGTCCCTGATTTGTCCCTGATCCCCTCTGGCATGCTGGAATAAACTTTTGCTGGAACTTATCATACAAAAGGCCCTTCTTGCTTCTGTTTGCTGAGCTGGCCATGGCATGTGTGTTTTGTGGACCTGACTGCTTTGCCTCAATCCTCCCCAAGTGGCTTTTCCACAAGAGATGCTTATTGGGAAATAGGGAGCAGCTCCACCATCTGACATCACACTGCTACCCAAATCCACAAACAAAAAGGAGAAAAAAAACACACTTAGTGTTGGGCTTTTCTGGTTATATACCTGCTCATGCTCTTCTTTTACAGCAAGAAAGGTGACCTAGCCAAAGTGGAAATAGCTGAGCACCAATCCTGAGCACCAGACACGTGTTGTGTTCACCCCAATCTGAGAATGAAGGCCCAAAGGGTATCCTGTAAACTTTCCCTGTGCCATCAGTAGGAGCTGGATTGAAGCTGGACCACTTTGTCAGACATTCAAGGGCTTTTAGCCCTGCCTCTCTTCCCAGAGAGACCTTGCTTCCCACTCAGAGCTCAGAATTTCACTGCCATGCACAGAAAAACCCCAAATTTTTTTTACTTTTCCTTGCACCGTTCTCACCACTACATCTGCCCCCATTGCTAACATCACCCACCTTCCCCACTCCATGCAGTCTATCCCAACAGCTCTCCTCCTCAGCAGCTCCTTTTTGCCCCATATTTTAAACTGGCCTGATATTTGTGGCAACAGCCTTCAGCTCCCGTCTTGACTGGGAAAAATCTGCTTTTCCTAGGAGTCANCCCTTGGCCCAATGAGATGAACAACAGGCTTTGAGTTACGTTCTTGGAACCCAATCCATGGTCCTGTGCTGGCTCCGAGCCAATTACAATGGGAGAAACCCACAGAACTTTCCAGCTCAACTTCCTAAACTGCCTAAAGACAAACTGAAACCCTTTTTCCCTATTTGGAAGCACCCTTCACTACACCAGGACAACACCAAAACCTTTCAAATCTCTTTTAAAAAGTTTCCATAATTGCAGCGGCCAGGCTCTCACCTCCTCACTGTACTTGCCCACGTAGGAGTAGATCTCGGAGAGCGCGCTCATGGTGTTGAACTCGTTCATGTGCATGCGGGACTGCTCGGCCAGGTAGGCGTTCATGTCCTGGTCGCTGATGGCTGGCATCTTGGCGATGTCCGAGTAGTACCTGAGGGGCAAAAACAAACGTTTCACTCCTTAAGGGCAGGGCAGGAGATCAGGAAGTGAAATCCGTTGGAATCCCTCCAACCTCTCAGGGGAATTCCCAGGGTCCTGCCCCGGGAAGATCTGCCACGGAGTTTTCCGCCCAAGCTGAAAGGAAAGACTTCCCCCAAGGATGGGATGCACAGATCTGAGTTTCAGGAGTCACAGTTTCAGGGCTCTGGCCATGACAGACTGCCAGGATGTGATCTCGGTGCTCTGGGGTCACAGGTCATCACCCACCAAAGTAGCCTGGTCTCCTCCAGACTCAATTCCCTGGCATCACAGACCTAAACAGTCACTTGCCATCAAACCAAGGTATTTTGTGGCAAAAATAAATGAAGAAGAAGGGGAAATAAACATGTACCAACACCCCAATCTTGCCTTGTGACACTGTGTAATCTACCCCAGTCTCGTTGTCTCCCAATGCCCCTAATTCTCATGGTTTCTCTTTTCCCTGTTTCCCCATTGGTTGTGGTATCCCTGATGGATGTTTTGTGGCAAAAAAATAAAGGAAAAAGAAGGGGAAATAAACATGTACCAACACCCCAATCTTGCCTTGTGACACTGTGTAATCTACCCCAGTCTCGTTGTCTCCCAATGCCCCTAATTCTCATGGTTTCTCTTTTCCCTGTTTCCCCATTGGTTGTGGTATCCCTGATGGATATATAGGTGACTGACCTTTTCCCTGCCCTTTGTACCACCCCTGTGCCCTCAAACCATTGGTTTCTGACCTCTGTTTAGGCCTGTGCCTACCACAGGCCTGTCCCTGATTTGTCCCTGATCCCCTCTGGCATGCTGGAATAAACTTTTGCTGGAACTTATCATACAAAAGGCCCTTCTTGCTTCTGTTTGCTGAGCTGGCCATGGCATGTGTGTTTTGTGGACCTGACTGCTTTGCCTCAATCCTCCCCAAGTGGCTTTTCCACAAGAGATGCTTATTGGGAAATAGGGAGCAGCTCCACCATCTGACATCACACTGCTACCCAAATCCACAAACAAAAAGGAGAAAAAAAACACACTTAGTGTTGGGCTTTTCTGGTTATATACCTGCTCATGCTCTTCTTTTACAGCAAGAAAGGTGACCTAGCCAAAGTGGAAATAGCTGAGCACCAATCCTGAGCACCAGACACGTGTTGTGTTCACCCCAATCTGAGAATGAAGGCCCAAAGGGTATCCTGTAAACTTTCCCTGTGCCATCAGTAGGAGCTGGATTGAAGCTGGACCACTTTGTCAGACATTCAAGGGCTTTTAGCCCTGCCTCTCTTCCCAGAGAGACCTTGCTTCCCACTCAGAGCTCAGAATTTCACTGCCATGCACAGAAAAACCCCAAATTTTTTTTACTTTTCCTTGCACCGTTCTCACCACTACATCTGCCCCCATTGCTAACATCACCCACCTTCCCCACTCCATGCAGTCTATCCCAACAGCTCTCCTCCTCAGCAGCTCCTTTTTGCCCCATATTTTAAACTGGCCTGATATTTGTGGCAACAGCCTTCAGCTCCCGTCTTGACTGGGAAAAATCTGCTTTTCCTAGGAGTCAGCAGCATTCCCCTGGAGCTCAGGAGGGCTGGGGGTTTATCCATAGGACCTGGATCCCCCCCAGAGCCATTGCCCAGCAGGCTTCATCTGCAGAGTGATGTCTCTTTAAGGAAGTTGCTATTTTTGATGTCCTTCCTCCCCTGGGTAAGGCAGGTCTTGGAGGACAAGGTTTGCAGAAGGTAATCAGTCACTGTCACTCGCAGCTGTGCTCTGCTGTCAACTGGTTAATTAGACGCCATCATTTACATTTTTAATTTCTGCAATTTGACATTTTGTGCAGAAGGAAAAAAAAAAAATAAAAGAAGGAAAGAAAAAAAAAGCCCATAGCTGCAGCAATCCACAATTTTATAATTAGGAGGCAGAGGGGACAGGGAGCCAAAAGAGCTGACAGGTGTCCTGTAAACAGCGTGGAGACACCTGCTGAGATGGAGGCTGCTTGCCACTGCAGAGAAATTGGACATTGAAGTGCTGTGTGATGAGGATCCTTGAGGTGGATGAGTGGGAAAACACTCCGAGGCAGAGCAGGACGAGCAGCTGCTGGAGTGTCCCGTGGAACACAGAGCAGTGCAAGAGCGTGGGGGGGAAACCCTTCCACACCAGGAGCCTCCAGCTGCGCTCAGTCTGGGTTTGTGCCCTTCAATCCCACCCTGATTCACCACAATGGGTCAGTCTCTGTTGATATCCTGGTTTTGGTGGTGGGATGTTGATGTAATCCTTGGGAGAGGGAGGCACAGGAGGCAGAGGTCTTTATTGCTTGACATTTCCCAAAGCTAAACTCTGTTTCGCCATAAAAACTCTTGCAAACCTCATTAATTTTACTGCAACTTCCAGCAGGCACAAAAACATCACCCTCCCTGGGGTCCTGGCATTTTGTCTTCTGAGCTTAGGGCCAGCCAGAAATCTTAGTCTAACTCAGTCCCGTGGTCTCAACATCTCTCATTCCCAGAGCTCCAGTGAAAAGGGGTGTGGGTTTGTTTTCCTTTACTCTCTGCCTGACCCTCCGTCCCCAGGTGGACCTGGACAGGTGTGTGTGAGTAAGGTGAGCATCTGGAAATCCCAGGAGGCCCTGTCCTGCAGAACTGCCCCCAGGAGAAGATGTTGAGCAGGAGGAATAAATATTCCTTAGACCTTTGCCACTCCCAGAAAAACTCAAACAGGTCTTGGCATCACCTGCTGGAGAAGATCAGATCTGTGCTGCACAAGGGAAAGCATCAGGGATTGGGGGCATCCATAACATGGCTGAGAAAACAAGGAATCCGGGGGTCCAGGAGCAAGGAATCTTATGGTCAAAAAGCAAGGTGTGCCTTGGGACTGGAAAAAAAAAATCCATGTGCCACCAGCTCATTTCACAGACTTGTGGGGAAAGCAGGCTGCAAAGCAGAGAAATACTTTGATTTATGGTGCCTGAAAGGAGAGCAGCTCCTCATGAATGTTGGATAGGCACCCTCCTGATGGGTGAAATGAGAAGGGAAGGGGGCTCATCACAGCAAAAATAAATGGGGTCAGTGGAGGAAATCAGAGGTGCCAGTCTGGCTCTGACAAGCAGTTAAAATTCTCCTTTTCCTCTCTGTCTGAGCTGTCACCAAGTGGTGGCAGGATGGTGGGTGTAGGGGACAGGGTGCTCCCAAAAACTGGAGCACAGACACACTTATCAACTCCTTCTCCAAGTTTGTCCTGCTTCTTCTCCACCTGGCAGCAACAGACTCTTGAGTCTGTGACTCACAAGGGTTTGAAATCTGCCCATCCCTTTCCAGCCCTGCAGAGATCATTCCCCAGCAGCACAACACTCCCGTGACTCATCCAGACGAGGAAAAGCAGCAGGAAATGTTCCCTGGAGCCAAGGATGGGATGCACAGATCTGAGTTTCAGGAGTCACAGTTTCAGGGCTCTGGCCATGACAGACTGCCAGGATGTGATCTCAGAGCTCTGGGGTCACAGGCCATCGCCCACCAAAGTAGCCTGGTCTCCTCCAGACTCAATTCCCTGGCATCACACACCTAAACAGTCATTTCCCATCAAACCAAGGTATTTTGTGGCAAAAAAAAAATGAAAGAAAAAGAAGGGGAAATAAACATGTACCAATACCCCAATCTAGATGAGATGGAAGACATAATATCCTTCCATCCAAACTCTGCCATGGCCCAGTGACTTATTTATGCAGAAGAGTTTCTAATGAAGCCATCAGCGTGCTCTCTAAAGAAATGATGAATGTGTGTATTAAAGCATCCTAGCAGGGAGATGACAACATCCCTGCTGAGCCCTTATTTACCTTCTATTCCAGCCCAGATCCTCAGAGGTACTTAGAGCCTCTCTGCCATTTGCATACCCCTAATGCAAAAAAAAAAAACCACTGAGAAGCTGTCACCAAACCCCAGAGGCCCTTACATTCCCACTGCTGGAATTTGCAAGGCTGCCTGTGCTGCCTCCATCACCCCTGCAGCTGACAGCTCCCACGCCAGAGCTGGGCTGGGAGGGAGTGCCAGGGGCAGCGAGGTGCTCTGTCACCTGTGGAGGGTCACCAGGTGTCACCTGAGACAGGGACAGGTCTTTGATCCACACTTCCACAGCCAGCAGGAGGCTGAGAACGCAAGACTGAGCCAGATTCCCTCTGAATGAGACAGAAGGGCGGCAAAGCAAAGCAGCAAATTCAGCTTAACCTGCCTCCAAGGGGTCAGGAGTGAGAATCCTGAGCAGATTTGCTGCTGTTTCTGCACTCCACTTTTGCTCATCTCCAGTGGATCCTGCCCCAGCTGTTTCCAGAAGATCCTCACATGAGTATCAAGAGATCCAGCCTTTTGTGTCTGAGTTTCCCTGTACTCACAGAAGCAGCCCCCATTCTTACCTCAAGGCTCTCCCTCCTCTGAAGTGGCGACAGGAAATTCGTTCATTAAAATTAAAATTGTGAAGGATTGGGGTAAACCCGTCATTCCAGCACTCCAGCTCAGATGGAGGACGTGAGGATAACTGGGCCATGGGATGTGTCCTCACAGGTGTCATGAGCACAGCAACTCACCCCAGCCTGCCTTGGACTGGAGAGAGAGCCCAGGAGACCCTCCATTGCCCCTGATGGATGGAGGAGGATTTGGGATATACCAGGATGCAGTTGGCTCTCTTACACTGAAAAATTAATTATTCTTGTTCCTTCCAGCCTCATCTTTCCCTGGGTTACCTTTTGTTTTGTTTCGTTCTGTTTTGTTTTCCCAGGGAAAGCGACACAACAGCGACCTGGGCATACATCACAGTGACCTGGGAATACATTTTGTCCTCTGTTTATCCGGGGATAAATGTTCTTCCCCTCGGCACCCACAAAGGCTCCTTAGTGGAGCTGTTTCACAAGAATGACTGCGCCTGCTGCCGCTCAGTAACTCATTAACTCATCAAAGGGGAAGAGAAAAGCCACCTTTTGCCAGTGCTCCCTCCCCAGCCCGAAATTTCCCAGCGCAGCCCGTGGTTTAGGCAGCTTAGCATGGAGCTAATTGCCTTCCAAAAGATCTCTTTGTCATGGCTGTTGTTTGTCGCTGGGATGGGACCGCACTCATTAATAATCATTTTAGCATATGAAAAGCTTGTAACGAATCCATGTGCTGCAGACGGCAGACACAATTACAGCAATAACATAATTAGGGTTATGCAATAGCCGGCTGTATCCAGACCACTGGAGGAGGGAGAAAGAGGTGTGTGAAAGGGATATGGGGGACTGTTCCAGCGGGGAAGGGCTGGTGGAAAGCTTGGGAACAACCGGCTCTTTTATGGGATGCAGCGAAGCAGCGCAAGGACATGCTGTCAGCTCTTGCACTGACACAGAACGGCAGTTCGAGTTTTCCAGAGAGCATCTGAGCTGCTGGTGAGGCACTGGAATAGATTGTCCAAGGAAATCAGGGATGCCCCATCCCTGGGAAGTGTCCAAGGCCAGGTTGGATGAGGTTTGGGAGCAACCTGGGATAGTGGAAGGTCTCCCTGCCCGTGGCAGGGGATGGAATGAGATGAGCTTCAATGTCCCTTCCAAACCAAGCTGTTGAAGGGAACAATTCTGTGTGTGCAAGCCCTAGAAGGGGCAATGCTTTTATTTCGCCTGTTCGTGGCTTTTCCTGCTGCTTCTCCCCTCAGAATGAGCAGTGGAGGGCTGAAGGACAGCACTGACTGAATGGCTGAAGAGTGAATTGGGGCTCAGGCAGCTCCTCTGGGAGAGCAGGGAGATCCCCCAGCACCACCTCAGAGCAGAGGATGTGTGGGGCTTTGCCGTGATGAGAAAACATTGGGTTTTGGTGGGGTTTTTTTGTTTTGTTTTGTTTTGTTTTTTGTTTGTTTGTTTGTTTGTTTTGTGGGTTTGTTGTTGTTGTTTTTTGGGGATTTTTTTTGAGATGAAAAGTGAAGAAAGACAAGTGAGCAGTCTGAGCAGTCTTCAGACACGCGGAAAGCTGCCCCAGAGAGGCAGGGAATGAGCTGTAACCCCTGCCCTGGGGATGCCTGAGCTTTAATTACAGTCAGGGAGATTTTGGCTGCCCAGCAGGGAAAACACTGGGATGGGAAGGACAGGGGAGCACGGGAATGAATCGCCTGAGGACAGCAGAGGCTCTGTTGTTGGAGGCCTTTAAGAAAGGGGTAGAGACAAGCATCTGCCAGGAAGGCTTTAGACAGAGCTGATCCTGCCCTGAGGCGGGAGATGGTCGGGCTGACCTCCCGAGGCTCCTTCCAGCACTGTTTTTTATTATCTCCACTGACAACACCCCCTGCCTTGACCTTTGGTATGCTACTTCTTGAGCTCTCTTTCCAGCAGAGAGAGGGGGGGCACAGAAAAGTGGGTTTTTTAAAGCAGAGCCAGGATTTGCACATGTCATGTGATGCTCTTTTTTAAAGCCCCCAGAGTTTCTCCTTAAAACCTCAATAACTCACAGTGTTAGGGAAGATGCAGCTTTTTATTGTTTCAAACTGGTCCAGTTTGTCTTTCTTTCTAAAGTTAGCTGCAAAGTGGCCAAAAAACATCACAAGAACGCACAGGTGGAGATTTCCTAGTGACTTCAGGGCCCTGAAAGCCCAAGCTGACACACTGGGTGGGTGAAATCCCAAACGGGTGCAGGGATTTGTCTGTTTTGTGTACTCCAAACACGCTCTCAAAGCTCCTCCTGACCAGATCTAGACCTTGACACCTAAAGGCTAATGGGATGCAAATCGCAGTTGCTTCATGAATCATCAAATCAGAAATGTTTTGGGTTGGAAGGGACCTTAAAGATCATCCACTTCCACCCCCTGCTATGAGCAGGGACACCTTCCATTGTCCCAGGCTGCTCCAAGCCCTGTCCAGCCTGACCTTGGACACTTCCAAGGATTCTCTGGGCACCCTGTGCCAGGGCCTCACCATCCTCTGTGTAAAGAATGTCTTCCAAACATCTCACTTAAATCTCTCCCTTTTAGTTTCAAATGCTTCCCCCTTATCCTAAAAGATCTGTACTTGTAAGGAAAAAAAAGTACATGAGATCATGGCCCCAGGAGCTGGGTAAGCACCAGCTGTGTCAGGCACTGTTTGCACCCAAGTTAACAAAAAAAAAATGAAAATGTTATAATTCTGAATCCCGTATATCAGATCACTTTAAGCTTCTTTTGATCCTGAACCTGGCAAGCCTGTTTTGAACGGTTTTCATTGGATGACTCTTAAGTTAAGAGCACTTGTGATGTCCCCATTGACTTTAAGTTTTTCTTAGAGGGGCTCTTTTCAATGCACAATAAGCAGCCAAAAGGAGACCAAGTCCCTGCAGGGATGAGGGAAAATAAAAAAAAAAAAAGAGCACCAGACCCTCTCCTTGCAGCCCCGCAGGTGTTTTGGGCACCAGTGTGAAATGGAAAAAGTCTTTGGCTTCTGCTTTTTGTGCTCTGCCCCTTTTCAGGCTCCCACATCCTTGCCTCCGTGCCAGGCTTCAGCAGGGAAACATCATATTGATTGTGATGCAGGCAATTAAATGGTGTTAATGAAGTTCAAACAAGTGTTATCATAAGCTTGGCAGCATGGAGAGAAATGAAAGGTCAGCCACAGCCCTTTGTCATTTTTCAGTGTGGTGTTGAATGCTAATGAGACAGTCCCAATTAGAACAGGCTCCCCTTTGTATTGCTTGGGGATTGCATCAAATGCTCCCAAGTTCTCCAGATTTCCAGGCTCAAAGGGGACATTTGAAGTAAACTTGAAAAGATGCAGATCTGAAGCTGCTCTAATGTAAATTCAGCAGAGCCTATGGAGTTTTACTAACTGAAGTCAGATGAGATTCTGCTCTACCGTTGCCATTCTTTTCCTCTTCTTCTTTTTTTTTTTTTTTTTTTTTTTTTTAATGGACTCGTATAATGATAATTGAAAAGCCTCCACTTTGTTTTAGAACTACAGCCTGACTCTTCGTGGCTTCAACAAAAGCCAAAGAGCCTGTCCCAATTTCCTGGGTTAATTGTCCTGCCTCATCAGGCCTCGTGTTCTGCAGCAGGAAATCCAAGATGTGGCTGCACCAGGACACTTTTTAACCACGTGTTTCCACCTCTGGGTGTCTCATTTGAACAGTGAACCTGTTTTTTTTTTTTCCCCAAAAGCCAGAATTTCTCAGCTGGATTGTTTCAGCAGGCAGAGTCCACCTCTTCTTCCAATAATGTTATAAAAGGACTATCAAAAAATCACAGAATAGTTTGGGTTGGAAAGGGACATCTAGAGGTCATCTAGTCCAAGCCCCCTGCAACTAGCAGGGAACATCGTCAACTAAATTTAAGTGATGCACAGTAATTTTTTTGTTGCTGTTGTCAGCAAATCCATTATCTTGAATAATTACAGAAATGGGCACTAAAACAACCAACCTCTCAAAATGTCATGGAAGATGTCCATTTTTTACATAGTTTTTCATTAAGTCGACAGGAAATCGCAGAAATTGGTAAATTTAAAATTATTTTTTAATTAGTCATTGTCATGCATCCCGATTCTGAAGGCAACACTTGACTCATCACAAACAAGTAACTGCAAACATGAGAAAATCCTACGCTAAAACATGAGCCAAACAAACAAATAAAACCTGTGAAGATTCCTGACAGTCCTGCTGTTGAAATCTTTTGGAATCACATTTCCAGTTGACCACCCTGTGGAGGTGGAACACTGCTGAGGCCAGGAGCTGTAACTATTCCCTTCCCAATGCACATTCCTAGGTGGAAAACAAAGTATTTGAAGGATTGGAGGGAAGTCCTTTCGTCCCTGCCTCCTTCTCATGCCAAGGTCTCATTCCCTGCTCTGAGTTTTGTGAGTCCTAAAGGCTCCACACCAAGAAACCAAAGGTTTCAAAGGGGTGGCTTGGAGTAACCCAGCTCAGCTCCATTTCCAGACCTCTAAATCCAGGCATGTTTTAATCCAGAGTGCCTCGAGTTGGGTACAATCTACCATTTACTAATTACCCTCTTAGGGTTTCCTCTTCGTTGAAGAAGTTCGTTTGATTTCAGGTTCTTCTGATTTACTCAACCACCTCTTAAACTCCCCAACTTCTTATCTCCTGATTCACTCTTTGAAGAAGTCTAGTGGTCTTGAAGGATGCCATCTCCAGCTGATGCTGCCTACAGAAATAGCTCCAACCAGCACTGGGAGCCTTTGGATTTGGAAAAACTCCCTCAAAGCACAATCGCAGAGCCGAGAGAGGGAATTCATTAGCTCGGGGTAGAACTCAAATTATATTTTATTCATCCCTGATAGGTTTTTTCCTTTCATCTCCCACAGCATCCAGGTGCCACTGCCTTGAGTCAGTGGAACTGACGGGCAAAAATAAAAGCAGGGAAGAAGCTCTAACCATATTCCAAAACCTGCAGTCTCCCCTTGGGCTTCAGTTCAAGTTGTCAGACATCAGTGCAGATAACAACCCAGCACATGCTGGGGACAGGAATCCAGGGCTGTTTACAAGCAGCAGGAGGTGTTATGTACCTCGTTTGCAAACCCAGTTGTTTGGGAAAACTTCCAAGGAAATGCAGCACCTATTGCTGAAGATCACTGGGCACCAGGATTTAGCTCCAAAATGTTGTAAAGTGAAATCAATACTTGGGAAAAAACCAAAATGGAGACTGCAGCCTTTTGTTTATCCAGAGGGAAAAGAGAGGGAAATAAAAAAAAAAAAACGCTGCCTCGTGCATAAAGAAATATCCTATTCTCCACTTACATACCTCATTTGTCACTCAGATGTAGCATCTCCCAGGAGGATAAAATCAAGTAGTTTGAGATGGAAAATGCTATTTGTCCACAGAAACCACCCAACGACACAGATTGTTGCTAAAGCATCACTAGAGAATGACACCTTTGGGTCACTGTTGGTGCAAACTCAATTTCCAAATGGAACCTCCAACACTTGCTTCCCGTTATCCAGGTCAATCCAGCAATCAGCCTCAATACATACTAAGAAACTTGGACACGGTACCAAAAGTAGGTCATAATTAAGCAAGGTAGCTCATAAGAGCCTTGCAGGTTGCCTAGAAACGACATTTGCTGAAGTGTTTAACCACATCTAAAAATAATTGTCCAGACAAATCACAGACCAATGGGAGGATTGTTGGAAAAAAAACGCTGCCTCGTGCCGAGCAAGGGACGGAGCTCTTTGATCAGCCACGCTCCTGTCAGGAAACGAGAGAAAACCATCCCCAGCAAAGGCAAGACAGGGATTCATAGCACAGTGTGAGGTGTCTGCAGCAGCAGAGGCCTTGTACAACCTGCAGGACACGGTATCAATTTTGGGCCGTGCCTGGGAAGTCATCCAGAGGAATCATTGCTGAGAGCTGGATGCGGTGCACAGGAATGATCTGTAGGATAAACCCGCCTTTGTATTTACAGAGCAGCAACTGTTCCCCATCTGTGCAGTTCCCAAACCTGTCAATAACGCCAGGCAAGTGCAGAATATTGGAAAGCAAAGCACAGCTCCTGCTGGATGAAAGCGCAGGATATGCTGTTTGCTTGTCCTGGGGGAAACCCTACGGAAACTGAAGCCCCAACACACTGCAGGAATAGATGTTTTGGTTGTATTCCCTGTGGGGCAGCTTTGCCAGGCACTGACCCTCGGTACAGCAGGCTGAAGGATAGCCACAGGTCCTGGAAGTGTGGACAAAATGCTTGGAAAGACCTCTGCCCTGACATAAAATGCCTGCAGAACTTCCGTGAGCAGCCTGTCAATCGTCTGGCATCTCACTCAAAGCACAGAAGAGCCTGCAAGGGAAGTTGCTGGGGGATAATTATAAATGTAATTATAAATCCCTTGGGATTCAGGCAGTGTGGGGACTGTCACAACGATGCTGAGAGCAGCAATCCACTTCAGGCCTGTGTGGAAAGACTGAGAAGGCTTCCCAGGGCTCACACACATCACCTCCCCTTCTTTCCTTCCTCCCTCTGCTGCTTCTCAAGGGTTTCTCCTCAAAAGAAACAATGATGGCAAACACCTTCAGCTCCCACCATTAATTAAACTTCCAACTCTGCTGCAAGGCACGAGGGAACAAAAGGCTAACCTGGAGATTTCCACCTAGCAAAAGCCAAAGTCCAAAAAAGCCCCAGTGGCAATTTCCAAAAGCATCAGCCCTGCTGCCTCCTACCTCCACCCACAAAGCAGGGCCCGGCTGTGCCACTTCACGCCATCCCACAGCTCAAACTCACCTTTCCACCCAGTTCTTGTAGCTGGGGATGTCCTTGGCGTACAGCAGCTTGTTGGAGGGGGAGTCCTTGCCCAGGCGGTGCTCTGAGGTGGAGCAGGAGTCCATGAAGGTCTGGGCCACCACGGACAGGCAGGCGTCCGTGATGCTGTTCTTGTGGATGTCGAAGACAAACTGCGGGTTCTTGATCATGTTGACCCAGAAGCGCAAGGGGAGGCTGCAGGAGGGGTGGCAGAGGGGACAGGAGGGGACACACAGTCAGTGCACAGCTCACCGTGCCTGGCTGTGTGACATCACACAGAGGTGTGGGAGCCAAAGGTCACAGCACAGACGTGAAGGTTCTGGGGTAAACGTTGCTTAAACTTTGTGTGGGAAACGGATTTGTGACGCTGGTTTACACCACGACGACACAGGCTCCGAGACTCAGAAGGCTGAAAATGACTCCTTTATTTTTGGGATGTGTCTTTCTTTTATACTGTTTTATACAGACCAATTTGATTGGTGAAACAAAGGCAAACCTCCTCAATCACATTGGTCAGAGCAGAGGGACATCAAGAAGTCCCTCCTAGGAAAAGGAATGAATAACAAAGGTACAGTCACAAAAACACTTCTCCTGTTTACAGAAAATTCCCTGGGAAAAGAATTTCAGAAAACCAAAACACCTCAGGCATGGAACCAGGCCTACAGATTTGTGGAGAATTCTTAAAAGTTTGCACACAAATGCGTACTATGTGAGCCTTCTATCAAACTTCTATCAAACCAGGAAACAGTTTGGCTTCTNCACACAAATGGGTACTATGTGAGCCTTCTATCAGACTTCTATCAAACCAGGAAACAGTTTGGCTTCTGATTGTGATGGTGTGAATTGTAACATCTGTACTGTCTCACCCTTCTCATTAAACTGAAAATGGAATAAAATCTTTTGAAACACCTCTCAGGGGCCCCCGTCTCTAGGTCACAAAAAACGGTTTGGTGACAAAAGCTACGCAATGAATTCTTCCCCTACAAAATCTTTGTCCCTGTTATCCCGACAAGGCAGATTTTGGAAGCCCTAAGGTCAATACAATCCTGTTGAAGGTGCCCCTAAATTAATGGGAGTATAATTTAGGTGATGAGAAACGCTCTGACTCTGTGTTAANAGGGATGGTAGAGACGTCACCTTTTGTCCCTGTTATCCTGACAAGGAAGATTTTGGGAGCCCTAAGGTCAATACAATCCTGTTGAAGGTGCCCCTAAATTAATGGGAGTATAATTTAGGTGATGAGAAACGCTCTGACTCTGTGTTAAGTTGCAATGGAAAGTTGACCCTGTTGGTTGCTCCATCAGATGAAGACAAGCACTGAACCCACAAAAATTGTTATGGTATGGGTCATAAAGCACTGGAACAGGCTGCCCAGAGAAGCTGTGGCTGCCCCTGGATCCCTGGAAGTGTCCAAGAACAGCTTGGACAGGGCTTGGAGCCACTTGGGATAGTGGAAGG
>VXBN01009193.1:321167-361400 GCA_013397395.1 Sinosuthora webbiana
CTGCCTCAAGGAAAAAAAAAAAAAAAAAAAAGAGGAACTGGGAAACAAGTATCACAGCCTTTGATATGAAAATATATCTGCCCTAACCAAGGAAATGCTATTCCAGTTGCAATCCAAAGCCCTTTTCCCCCTTTTTCTCCAAAGAGCAGCTCATTTGTATGAGATGCCCCGAGGTACCTTGCATGAGATACCTCCAGCCTTTGCCTGGAACCTTTTAGTCAGAGCAGATGCGCTGCAGCGATCACGGCCCAGGAGCTGGGACGTCTCACTGAGCACAGAGCCCAGCTCCTGTCTCTCTCTCAGGCAGATTGCTAAGCCTACCTTCACCCTCTGCATTCTTTCCACTTAGCAAATTCTCCTGATATTCAGGATGAACTCCCCCAGTTCCTCCCATTTGCTCACTGCGCTCACAACACTGTAAAAAATTCATCTCCGAGCCTGACAGATCCTGGGTAACAACCTTCCTTGACAGAGGGCTGACACCGTGTTTTCCTAAACCTCTGTGCGCTCCCCTGAGCCGGCAGAATCACAGGACAAATGTAAGGAAAGCCCCACACAGGGAATCCTGTCAGCCACGTTCAGGAGAAGAGGGAGATGCTGGAAAACACAGAATTATAGAGTGCTTTGGGTGGGCACGAGACTTTAAAGATCATCCAGTTCCACACCCTTGTTGCAGGGACAACCTTCCACTATCCCAGGTTGCTCCAAGCCCCATCCAGCCTGCACTTGAAGAGGATGGGGCAGCCACAGCTTCTCTGGACAGCCTGTCCCAGGGCCTCAGGGAAAAAATAGGTAAAAAAATGGCAACGAGACATGATGGATTTATGGGAATTTTGGGTGGGAATGAAGATTCATCGCTGGGGGGATGAGGTGGAGGAGTGAACCTTGCAGAAATCCTTGTGCAGGTGTTTGGGTGACAGACACAGCCAGGGTGAGGAGCAGAGTGTGTGTTTGTGTGCCCGGGTGTGGGGAGGGGGCTGGGGCGGGGGGACGATGTCCCTGGCTGGTAATAATGAAACCCTGTGATGTGACTTTGAGTTAATTTGATCTGATTGAACAGATTTCTTCACACTGCCCCTTTTTTTCCCACAAACACACACACACACACACACACTCTGCCTTCCCCCCCTCCCCCCTTAAATAAACCTCCTGCTCATTTAGGCTGAGTGGCTGCAATCAGCCTTAGATTAGTGCCGCAGATAATGTTAATAATATGCTAATGTTTCATTAGTTGAAAGCCTCTTTGGTGCATGGGGTTTCTTTTTTTATGTCACCGGGGCGCTGTGACGATCTGCCAACAGCATGGCTGGGGAAAAGGAAAAGAAAAAAAAAAAAAAAAATGCATGAGCTGGGAGCCCCATGGCTCTCCTCTGCTGCTCCTTTTATAGTCGCTGTGTTTGCACAGGGGAAGGGGAGGGAGCCATTCCCCAGGGAGCTCTTTCCAACTCGGCAGAGAGGAGGTTTTTCTCCCCCGGTCCTGGCTTTTCCTGCTGTCCCATTGCAGGGATGATGTCACACTTTGTCACTGATGTCACCCTTTGCCTCTGATGTCACCCTTTTTTACTCACTCCAAAGAAGACTCACATCCAGCTCCAGACCCTTTAAATGCTTTGCACCATTGGAGATGCCCTCCTGGCCTCCAGCTGCCACCCAGGAGGGTACAAGTCTCCCGTGGGTGCTCCACATCCTCTGAGGATATCTTGGATCCCTTAAAATTCTCAGCTGGCGTGAGATACCTCTGTGTGGGCAAACAAATGGAGCTGGGAATTAAAACACCACCAGAAGTCAGTGGTGTTGAATCCTCTCCCATGCCTGCCTAGATTTTCCTGCGTGATCCTGGGCACTGCAGCAATTGAAAACTTCATTTTTCCTCATCAAATCCCTCACAAATCCTGCCATTTCCATGCAACGCAGGGCAAAGTGGGAGCAGCTTAGCAAAATTTCTCTGTCCCTGACAAAATCCTTTAGATTTTGGGATCTCCTGACTTCTCCATTGACTTGGCAACACCGAGCCTCATCCTTTGAGCCCCACACCGGGGTCCTCAAGCTCCCCCAGCAGCCAGATCCCAAACACACTTCCCTCCACTCTCCCTCCAGCCCAGTGGCTGTGCTGGGCTGTGCTGGGCCGTCCCCCTCACTCACCAGTTGCTCTTCCAGGTGTGCCGCACGTGGGGGTCGTGGATGTTGTGCTTGTCTGCCTGCTCATCCAGGAAATCAAACATGTACTTGATGGCCAGGGGGAGGGCGCTGCCGCGGTGGGCAGTGCTGAAGATGGTCTCAAAGAGGTCGTCCACGAATTTCTGGAGGGTGCCCTGGTGGGAGAAGGAAGGAGGGAAGGAAAGAAGAGCGTGAGGTAACAAGTGGGCGGAGGACGTTGAATTTTGGTACCCCACTGAAAACAGGGCATGCCTATGGATCAGACCAAGGTGTGATTAAAAAGTGGGGGCCGTCTAATATCCACTTTTTATCCATGTTAAATGTGACATGACCTGGGAATTTCAAAACAGGTGTCTCTAAGCAGGAATGTTTGTCGTCACAAGAACCATTACACCTCATTTCCACACAGATTTCCTCTCTCTGCATCCCACCCTCAATGCTTTAGTGCACCCATGAAACAAAACCCAGCCACTTTCCAGGCTGGCTTTCACCCAGGGCCACCTTTTAAGTTGGGAAGAGAAGTCAGCTGGCTGCAGAGCACAGCAGAAGGTGTCATGGAGACAAAAAGGACAAGAGAACTTAGAGAGGTGAGTGGTTAATGTATGACCAGTGTCCCAAATAACACAAACTTCATTCCCAAGAGGCCTCCTCATCTTTTATTCCCCACTGGCAGGAGAATCCCAGATCCAGGGCTTGGAGAGTCACCCTTGTGAGGCCTTTTAGTAGGAAGGAGAGGAGATGGAATATCTGAGGGTCATCAGGCTTGGAGAAGGGGACAGCTGAGGAGTTCTAGGCTCTAGGTTTGGGGTGGAACCAGGCAGGGCACGTTTTCTCTGTCACCAGATCTTCACAGGCTTTTATGTGCGGACAATACAGCTGCTAAAATAACCAAAAATCAATTGAATCTCCAACAAACATTCCCTGGTACGAAAAATTTCCTTCCCTTCAAGATAAAACTCTGCCCTTTCTCCAAACACCTGGGGAAGAAATGTCTCCTTTCTAGAAACAAAGCCCTGGGTTCCACCAGGGTGGCTCAAGCTTACCTCGAGCTAACAAACACTTAATTGGAAAGCTGGTGTCTCTGGCTGATTCACCACTTGATTTATTCTTCAGGAAACAAACAAGAGGCACCTTTTGCTTGTGTGAGCTCCTGCGGGGTGAACAAAGCCCTGCAGCACATGTCTGACTCAGAAAGGGCTCCGGAGGGGAAATCCTCCTGGTCCGACATGGAAGAGCTGCCCTCAGGTTCAGTTCCTGGAGGGAATTAGTTCTCTACATGCTCACCCTCACGAACGCCACAAAAAACCTCTGAGGCTTTTAGGGAAGAGGCTCTTAGGCATCAGAGGTCAGGGATTTAGCAGAATAAAAATCGTTGTCAGTTTAACAAAGTATTCCTGGGGATTGTATTACAGCAACTGCTCTCTCTCTCTCTCTTTCCCTCCCTCAAACAGTCACAATGAGCAAAGAAAATTGCTCAACCCAAGAGGGGAAACAATAAGACCCCAACCTTCCTACTCTTTCTGTTGCTGTGCAGGTTTTGCAGCTGCTTTCCCGTTATCTCCACAAAAAAAACCAACAAACACACACCAAAAAAAACCCAACAACAAACCAACAAAAAAACCAACCCAAGCGTTGAGTTTGTGACCCAGAAGAGAAAGCAAAAGCAGTTCAGTGGTGGGGTAGGGGCCATATCCCCAGACAACATAAATCAGCACCAGCCCAATGCTGCTGGTCTACACCAGCTGGGGCCTGAGCCCTGGGGAGCAACACTTTCCCTTTTTCAACATTTTTCACACGTTGTGTGATCCATAAAAGCCTCCTGATGCCAGGGAATGGGGCATGGACCAGGAGCTAAAGACAAAGCCACCTTTCCTCCAAATCCCTCTGCAGCTCAGACAGCCTGAGCCAGGCTGCAGGGACAGCAAACAGAGACAAAACCAGCTGAGGAATAAATGAGCAGGTAAATCTGGAGTGTAGGACTTGAACCAGCGATGGAAATGGGCAAACTCAGGCAGCACTGGCGTGAACACACAGAATTGTGTTTGTGCCTATTGATACCCTGAGAAAAAATGAAAAAAGTCTTAAGTTATGGATGAGTTTGGAGACTCAGGTCAGGATGTCCCTGCTCTGCCCCCGCTTGATTTAATCTGTATTTTCTCTCTGTGCATGCCGAGTTTCCATGTCTCACTCTCAGGTCAGTGTAACCCTCTCCAAGTCATCAGCACAAAAGTGTTTACTGGGGAAATGTGGAGAAGGATTTGCATCACAAAACTCAGGATATTTTTTGGTATGGGAGCCATTTCACACTGTGAGGCCTGACACACCTTTGGAACCTGCTCTGAGCACCCACCCTGGCTCTTCACTTGCTCAGTTTTGGTACAAATTACAAACCAGTATAATGGACAACTCCAGCACCTCCTGCTGTGCTTTTCCCACCAGTCTCATGGCCCTGGACTGCTAATCCTCATTGCTTTTCCATTGTCTCCTAATTGACTCTGCTTTCAAAGCCCAATCTCCTTCCCCACATGCCTGGAACTCTCCTCTTGCTCTATTTTCCTCCTGTTCATCTCTTCTAACCCAACTTTGCCATCCTTTGAGCGGCCTCTCACTTCTTGCTGGTGAGAAACTCCGCCACACCCCCAAACCCCCTGTCCCTGTGCCCCCACCACGTACCTTGGTGGCCAGTAACCTGGTCAGGTAGATCTCAGAAACCATCTTGCTGCCTCGGTCACCCTCTTTTTGGTCTCCGTGCTCGTGGTTCTTGACCAGGTGCCACATCTTGACGCCGCTCTCCAGGTCGGGCGTGATCATGGGCGTGCGCGAGCGGAGGCTGTCGGGGCTGCCCGTGTAGCGGATCATGTTTTCTGCAGAGACACAGATTCCAGGGGTTCCCACGTGCCCCAGCGGCTCTTAGGATTGGGATTTTCAGGGATCACGCTNTTCTCTTCTAACCCAACTCTGGCATCCTTTGAGCGACCTCTCACGTCTTGCTGGTGAGAAACTCCACCACACCCCCAAAACCCCTGTCCCTGTGCCCCCACCACGTACCTTGGTGGCCAGTAACCTGGTCAGGTAGATCTCAGAAACCATCTTGCTGCCTCGGTCACCCTCTTTTTGGTCTCCGTGCTCGTGGTTCTTGACCAGGTGCCACATCTTGACGCCGCTCTCCAGGTCGGGCGTGATCATGGGCGTGCGCGAGCGGAGGCTGTCGGGGCTGCCCGTGTAGCGGATCATGTTTTCTGCAGAGACACAGATTCCAGGGGTTCCCACGTGCCCCAGCGGCTCTTAGGATTGGGATTTTCAGGGATCACGCTGGTGGGGTGCCACCAAACGCGTTTTTCAAAGCGTTGTCTGCGTGGCTAACTCGGCAAAGGCAATGTCACCAAGCCAGGTGTGATGTCAGTGTCTACAGTATTAAATTAAATGTGGTTCAAACATTGTGTCGCTGTAGGATGCAAAAGGAAGACTCCAAATATTCCAGAAGGCAAAGAGCATAGAAAAAGAAGGCTTTATTTTCTAATTCTTACTACCTTTTATAAGGTGTTCTGATGCAGACTTAACACGATTGGTGAATAGGAACAACACCTCCCTAATCCCATTGGTTAATTAGAGAAACAGCAAAACACCACCTGGAGAAAGATTGTTTTGGGAAAGGAGAGTTGTTTGCCAAGATTGTTTTGAGAAGAAGCTTTCTTGAGAAATTTTTCCTCAGGGAAAAAGTTATCAGCTGCTAGCAGGCTAAAATCTCTCAGACCCAGAAATATCAGGCCCACAACACTGATTTCCAGCTGTCCATAATCTTTGCCTCTTATCGTGTTCCCTGGCAAGTGGCACTGTCAGTGTCAGACACTTCCCAGGGCTGGTTCAGGGGGTAGCACCAGCTCCTTTTGGTAACCAGTTCCTTATGTGACTGATTTTCCTGTATTTGTATCCATGGCATGCCATGCTGCTTGACATAAAAATATTCATGTCTCTAATGGGATCTCTTATTTAGCTCCTCATCCCCAGATTTAGAAGGAGCTGCCTCCCCTCCCTCACTTGGCATCAAAGCAAACAAACAATTCCTGCCCAGCCATCCTCCTCACTTCCTGCTCCAAAATCTTGTTTTCACAGAAATCAGCCAGAACCCCAGGTGGACACCCACAGATTTCCTCCCCAAGATTTTCTTTTATCCTCCAAATTTCACCTCTCTTTGCCTCTGAGTGACGGCACAAGGCATTCCCCTCTCCCTGACCTTCCAGCAATGTTGCCTTTTCCAACCATAATCATCAGAAGTGTTGCACCTTTCTGTAGCAAGATCTGAATCAGCCTCATTAATGCGTTACCAATCTCTACATATTAATTATCAGATGGAATATCCTTTTTCTCTCTGGATGCTGTTTTCTTAATTGCAATTAACAATCACTTTTTGACCCACCGCATCTTCTCCTCCCCCCTGCCTCCTTCCCTATTCCCTCCTCCTGAAAAAAAATCAAATGGCAAAAGAATTAAAGAAATCCAACAGATATTAACCCCCCTCAAGTCTTCCTTTCCAAAGGTCACCGTGTCTTTCAGTAATTGCAACAACATGGCAAAGAGGATGAATATTAATAAGGCCTCATGGATCATTTATGTCCTTGGAGAAAGTGGAAGGGGGCACCTCTGGACATTGAGTAACTGCGCTTTCCCTTAAGACAAAGGGAGTAAGAAGGACGGCAGATGCTTTCACAAATTAAAAATATGAATAAAGTGATGTGACAGCAGGCTGGAGGGGGGTTTGCTGCACTCTGGTTGCACTTTAGGGATGTTTTGCTTTGCTGTCCAGCATCACCTCAGTGAGACATGGGCTGGATGCAGCTCCAGTGCAGGGGAGGAAGGTGTGGGATGGGGTGGGGGACACTCAGGAGGTCCCTGCTTGGCCCTGCAGAGGAGTTCCCACCTGGTGTCCCTTTCACAGCTGTGTCACTCTCAGCTGTCTCGTGGGGACAGTGGCAACAACTGCCCACTGCTTTGAGATCTGCTGATAAAGTCCTCAAACTCTAAGGATGATGGTTTGGGGATCTAAGAGGGAGGCAGTTAATTACACAGACTCCTCCTTTCACTAATGAGCGAGGAGAACTTCCCAAGAGCAACCCAACCACTCGGATCACCAGTTTAAACACAATGCCAGAGCTTTTAGAGGGCTAAATCCTCCCCTCCTGCCTCATTTCACCAACTGATCATCTGCCCATCAGAGTCCCTGCTGGTGCTCAGGGTCTGGTGACCACTGTGACGTTTGGGATCTCTTCCCAGTGCTCTCCCAGTCCATCCCAGGACACAAACCCTTACCATACTTGCTGGCTGACGTCCGGGACACCGTGGAGTTGTTGACAGCATTGTAGGCAGTGACTTGCTTGGAGACCAAAGCCACCACAGATCCATCTGGGACCTGCAGGAAAAAAAAAAAGGACTCGGTCAACAAACTCCTGAAAAGTGGCTGAGGACCATGCCCAGGGCAGCATGAGCTGCAAATCAGTGTCTCTGCAGGCAGGGCACAGTTTGCCCTCAAAGCTTCAATTGTTTTCCCTCGTTGAGTTGGTCTAGTAACAAAAAAGGGACGAAATCTGCTGTTACACAGCCAGAATCCTGCACTTGGACAAAGGGACAGCTGGTGACAAACAGACTCTGCTCCATTCAGGCCCTGGTTCAAAGCCTGGTGACAACAATATGAGTCACTGAGTCACTTAGGTTGGAAAAGGCCTTTAAGACCGTGGAGTTCAACCATTAACTCAGCACCACCGTGTTCACCACTAAGCCATGTCCCCAAGGGCCACATCCAGAGGCCTTTTCAACACTTCCAGGGGTGGTTTTTGCATTAACCTCAGTAAATCCGACAATAGGTTCATCCCAGGGAGGCTCTTAGGCAGACCCAGGAGCATGAGAATGATAAAGTCATCTGAGCTACTTCAAACAGGCCTGGCTGTCCCATTAGGATGATAAAAACCGGTGTGAAATGTTCCATTCCTTCCTCCTGGATTGCAGGTGATAGCTGGGAGCCTGGTTCAAAAATCCCTGTCTACATTTTCCACTGTGATCCTGTCAAACCTCTCACCCTTCCCTGTGACAAATGTGCTGCTGGACTGGAGGGACTGCCACAACTCCTTTCTCTTTGTGGTGTCAGAGGGTCTCAGACGTGGAAAAGCAGCAGGTTTGGAGTGGCTGATGTCCAGGATGTCACAGGACAACGTTTTGAGGGCCCACAGGACTTTTTTAAAGGAGCCAGACTTTCCATTTCTACCACAAGGCCGATCATGGGGGTCCCGTATCAGATATGTTAACAAGCCCGTGGCTCAAAAGAGCCATATCAGGAACATCTGTGATAAATAAGACATCATAAAGAGGAGATGGGTGTAAAAAAAATAAAAAAATCCCTTCTAACGACATCTAACTCTTGTCTGTGTAATAATAATAATAATAATTAGAGCTTGCATGGAGTTTTTTCATCTTCAAAGCACTGCAGAGGCTAATTAAATAGCCCCTCAGCTATCACGGAAGGCAATTATTGGCTCTTTGTAGTTTTAGCCCCACACCACAGATGGGGAAACTGAGGCAAAGGCAATCTCAGTGTCTGTCCCAGCATGCTCCATGTCAGCCTTCAGGACAGCCAGGAAAATTATGTTTCCTGAGGACCTGGCCCAGCTCATCATACAGCTGGGAGCTCGTCGCCTGAAGCAAAGAAAACATGGAAAAAAAGCACAGAGAGGGGAGAAAATTGTGCCTGGTTTGCTGATGAAATAAAGCAGGAAACGTCCTTGGTCTGTCTGGAGGAAAAAAAAAAATCAAAATCAGCCAGCAATGCTTCAGTCAATCTGAAGTAAAAGTTTTGTTTCCTTTTCAAATTATTGCTTGCTGCCTCCTCAGCTTCAGCTCTTAAGTGACAAGAGAAAATAATCTTGTTATGAAACAGAGATTACTGAGGTGTGATGGAGGAAATGACAAAATCGTCAGCATCGGATTAAACTTAATGAGGTCTTTTTTTTTGGTGGTTTTTTTCAAGGGAGAAGACTGACCAAAACTCCACTTTTTTTCATTAAATCTGCCGCTTGTGTAAGACATTTTCAGACATCTCTAATGCTCTCACGGATTTCCAGGTCATGCAGGGATGAAGGGAAGCAGAGCAGGTCACCTGGACCAGGTTAAGGATCAAAAAAGAAGAGTTCCTTGTAATAACAACTCCACTGCTCCATGGCCTCCAGCCATGCTGTTTTCCACCTCCTTTTTCCAGTCACCAAGCTTCCCTCTTTCCATTTTTCTTTCTTCCATCCTTCTGAACCCTGCTTGCATTAAAAGGCCATGGATGCATTGGGAAAAGGGGCATGGAAAGCCTGGGATTTGTTTGTCTGCACGAGAAATGCCAGCTTGTGTTGTCCTCATCTCCTCTTCACCACCTCCACTCACCAGGGGAGTCCTTGGAGAGGGAAAGAAGATGTTTTTTCCTACCCTTGGCTTCCTCTCTGGGATTGTTCAGGATAACTGGGACAAGCACAGGAGGGATGTGCTCAACACGGGGGTTCTGCCCAGTTACTGCCCACCCAATCACTCTTTACCTCTGCATCTCACAACAATAAAAATCACAGAATTATTAAGGTTGGAAAAGGCCTTTAAGATCATCGAGCCCAACCGTTCACCCAGCACTGCCAAAGCCACCATTGCCCCACGTCCCCAAGTGCCACATCTGAAAGTTTTTGAACACTTCCCTGGGAAAGAGAAGAACATTTTGCATTTTATTCTGTCAGAAGGAAGGTCTAACTCCCACCCAGCCCTCTCCCACAGGCACCTGGTAGTGTGCCAGAGTGTTGAGCCTCTTCCAGTCGTTCTCTATCTTCGTGGTGATGTCCTCGTCCTGCAGGATCATCCTGGCCCCGCTCGCCTGCCGCCACTCTGCAAGGACAACAGGGACAAATGAGACAGTGTTGGCCTTTTTTTTATTGTCAACAAAGGTGTTGCCTTCTCCCCAACCTGGAAATGAAGCTCGAGGTAATTTCAGTAATTAGGAGGTGATGTAAGAGCGGATTTTTATTCCAAGGCTGTTGGGGGCAGTTGTGGAAAGATCTCCACAAAAGTCCACCCTCCCAGGGGAGACTACATGTTTATAGGAAATTAGCATAATTGATAAAAAGTGCTAATTAGAAGGACAAGTGGTCAAGGCCCTTCTCTGGAGTCCCCTCTCAGCACTAGTTATATTTTGTCCATGAAATGTATCTCCAAGAGTTGTTCCCAACCTTGGATACCAGGAAGAACCAAGACACCATGGGGGCCCTGCACCTCCTGGGGCTGGGGGCTCTGGAATTTGTTTTGTCTTTCTGCCTAGGGAAAGGCCATGGAAAATTACTGGGAAAACCAGCCACTACTACAACAGGCTACAGAGCTACAAATATATGTGCGAAAAATACAAAGAACATGGGAAGAAAAAGCAAAAACCATCACAGGGACAGAGCCCTGGGCACTCCCCGTGCCCAGAATCCACATGGACACACCTTTATCACCTCTACACCCTGATTATTCACAGTGCTTAGCTTTTCATTTACCCACAGCTCTGCTCGTGCTCCAGCACGGCTGTTCCCAACACGAGCCTGTCCTTGCCTGTGGGAATGCCTCCTGCCTGTGTTTGCCATCCCCATGGGACAGGAGCAAATGCCACTTGTTCCAGGGAGAGGAATCCTGGTCCTGTTCCTTTGGCAGCACAGGCAGAGCCTTCAGCAGTGCCTGGGATCCCTGTCCCTGCTAGGACCCAGCCCAGAGAGGGCACAGAACCTGTGCTGGGCTCAGCTCAGACCCAGTGGTGCTCCTAAAATGCTTCTTCCATCTCAAATCCATGGGTGGGCACCAGGAAGCCCTTAGGTACAGGTATAGAGATGCCCACAGATTTTTGCTTTTTATATATTTTTCATATATATGTTCATAGCTCTGTAGATCACTATTCCATAGTTACACAGCTCCTAGGATTTTCCCTGCCCTTCCTCTTAGGTTTTTAGAATAGTAAGCTAAGCTTCTGACGCATTCCTGAAATGCTGTTTAGTCTCATTTTCAATAAGAGGACCTACAAGAGGAACATTTTGTTTTCCAGTCAGAATCTGAGAAGACACAACAAGGAATGGGGCAAAGGAGCCCTGGACCAACTCCAACAGGACAGTACCCAGGGAAAAATTACCAAACCAGCTGCTCTTCTAATTGGCCAATGTTTGTTAGATATGATAATCTGTTAAATTTATAAATTTGTGAAAAGTCAATACCAGGTGTACCCATGACCACTGGGACACCTGGAGGCTTCCAAACAAAAGGCCTGCTTTTTATTTTACTATTTTAACACTGGCGCAAGAGTTTTTCTCTTTTGATTTAGGCAACAATAGCAGAGGCACAAAGGTGGGGGAAAAACCAGGGACAGATCCAACCTTTTCTTCATGGAGGATGTAAATTTTACGAGCCTTCAGCACCTCCCTGTGAGCAGAAGGGCTCCTGGTTCTGCCACTTCTCCAGCCTCCACACTGGAATGATGAATTCCTGCAGCACTGGAGCAGCCCCTCATTTCCCAGGGTTCCATTTTTTTTTTTTTTTTTGCTCAAACCTCGAAGAACACTCCATAAAATGACAGAATCAATACAGTTAAAAAAGACTTCTAAGATCGTGGAGTCTTGAGGAGGGAAGGCCACAGCTTCGCCCACAGAGGACTCACAGACTTGCCTAAAGCAAGGAAAACTTAAACACGACCAAAAAAAAAGGAGAGAAATTCTCAGTCAGGGAAAGCTGTGCCTTCATCACAACCTGGATGTTGGTTGGGCAACCTGGACCATCCAAAACTCTCCTCTTGGTTGTCACATTCCAGTCACAGTGACCCAACCAAGTACAGCTTAGCCAGAGCCACAGCAAGAAGTCCATTCATTTGCAGGAGTTAATTAATATGAACTTCTTGGATATGGAGACATCACCTGCCACCCTTGCTTGTTTTTTCCTAATATAAAAAGTGCAAGGACCGTTGCAAATTTCTTTTGGTTTCAGCACTTTTCTTATCACATAATTAAAATGCAACGGGAAAGCTGCACTTGCCTTTATTATTCATTTAAATTAGCAGGGAGAGGTCAGCAACTGTGTTTATTGCCGGGTGTTAACTTTGGCTGGAGACGCTCAGGGTGAGCAAAGGTTTGTGTTGGCTGAGCACTGATCCTGAACTGCCCTTCAGCTCCTCAGATCCTCACCTGCATCACCCTGGGGGAGTCTGAGGATGATGCTCTCTGCTCATTCACACCTGGACCAGGTTCCTGCAATCTAACGGGTCCCAGACACTGCTTAGAAGAGCAAAAAATGCTGGAGAATGGGAAATAGTGCCTTTAGAAAGTGCCCCACTCAAGGCCAAAGGCAATTCTGCTGTCACAGAGTGTTTCTTGTGTGCCTTCCTCACGGGGTCATGGGGACAGTGTCACTTTGGCCTCTCTCCTTCATGGCTCTGCATGTTCCTGTAGTCCTTTTCTCCCCTGGATCACCTTTGGAGAGACACACACTCTTGTTTTGGGAGGGATGCTGCCAACAGGTTCTTGGTGTTGCACTGGGCTCTGATTTGAGGGCGAGCACAGCTTTCCTCATTCTGGGCTTTATTTGAGTTCCAGGGCTGGGCGAGGTGCTCAGAGCAGATTTCGCTCTGATCCTGGGACATCCTGAGATGTTTCCTCAAGCCCTTTGTGCAGAGACTCAGGGGATTCCTGAGATGTTTCCTCAAGCCCTTTGTGCAGAGACTCAGGGGATTCCTGAGATGTTCCCTCAAGCCCTTTTGTGCAGAGACTCAGGGGATTCCTGAGATGTTTCCTCAAGCCCTTTGTGCAGAGACTCAGGGGATTCCTGAGATGTTCCCTCAAGCCCTTTTGTACAGAAACTCAGAAGATTCCTGAGCCTTTTCCTTGGCCTTCCTGCAGGGAGGGGTCATGTGAGGAAGAGTCAGGGCCAGTCTGAGTGCACAAGACGAGGAGGAAAACCTTCAGGGCGAGGCTTAAAGTTTCCACTTTCAGTTTTTCAGCCTGATCTCCCTGCCCAAACACAAATCACTTCACCTCTGACACTTCACTGAGCACCTGAGCAACGACAGAGGACCCCCAGTTGTCCCCAACTCTTCCTGGCCCCACTGCTCCCCTTCTCCACCAGCTCAGGGGGTCACAAATGGATCTGCAAGGAAATGCCAAGGGAATGGGGAAGGGAAAAGGTGACCCTGCCACGCATCTCCACAGCATTAAGTGAACCCTGTCAGCTCTGTCCTCACTCACAGCCGCCCTGTCCCCTCTCTGCTGGGATCTGAGCACTCCTCTGAGCTGGCACAAAGGACAAGACACACTCCAATCCAATTTGTTACACTTCCACCTTCCCGGAGAGAGGGAGGAGAGGGGGAGGGAGGTAAAAATCCCATTAACTTTATCAAGCCTTCCAATCAGGAGCAGTGGTAAATGCAAACTCAGGAGACAGCTGCTGTGAAGCCTTTATATTTCATTCAGCAGATAGTGTATCTTTTTATTGCACGCAGGAATTACTTCTTCTTTGCTTTTTTTTTCTTCTTTTTTTTTTTCTCTCTCTTTCTTTTTCTTTTTTTTTTTTTTTTTTTTTTTTTTTTAAAAAANAAACAACCTTTCTGTTCAACTTGACTGGGAAAAAGGAAATTCCAGGGGCCTTTGACAATGAGGTGCTTCTTTGGGCTGCAGCAACGTCTGGCTAAGGAGTGACTCTGAGGGGAGAAGGAAGATGGGGAGATGTCACCCTGAACCTCAAACCCTACAGAAGATGTTACACCTCCCTCCTGCCTTCCCTCTGATCCAGGTCTAGGAAGAGAGGAGAAACTCAGCTCTGTTTCTGGGGTGGAGAAAAGGACTTGGCTGGGAATAAAAGTTTATCTCAGAACACGGAGCTGAAAAATGCCAGAGAAAATATTTCATCCTGTATGGAGTGAATTATAGAATCACAGACTGGTTTGGGTTGGAAGGGACATTAAAGATCATCCAGTGCCATCCCTGCCATGAGCAGGGACACCTTTCCACTGTCCCAGGCTGCTCCAAACCCCATCCAGCCTGGCCTTGGACACTTCCAGGGATCCAGGGGCAGCCACAGCTTCTCTGGGAATCTGAACCAGGGCCTCATCATCCTCAGAGTAAAGAATTTCTTTCTTAAATTCTATTCTAAAACTCCCCTTCTTTTAGTCTAAAACCATTTCCCCTTGTCCTGACATTCCAGGCCCTTGCCCAAAGTCCCTCTCCAGCTCTCTTGGAGCCCCTTCAGGCACTGGAAGGGGCGCTAAAATCTCTCTGGATTCTCCTCTTCTCCAGGCTGGGCACCCCCAGCTCTCCCAGCCTTTCTTCAGGAGACAGAAATACAAACTGTCTGTCCTACCCTATATATAATAAAGTCAGACTCAGTTTAAATGTTTAAATGAGCCCCACATCCCAGCACTGCAGGGCTGGGGAGGAGGTGAAATCTCACCTGACACGGGCCACAATGAGCCTGAGACAGCATCACTGAGAGCAAGCCAAGCCACCACCTCAGCCCTCCCTTCCAAAAAAGCATCCGAAACCCAGGGAAGAGCAAACGCCTCAGCAGGATGCCACATTCCTGTTTTGTGACCCTCACACCCGAATGCTTTCCCAGAAATCAGCTGTTTCACGGGTGGGAGAGATCTTTTAAAAATGGTAACAACAAAAATCGCCACCGTGGAAAGAAGCCTTTAATCAGAGGGCTGCAATTTGGGGAGGGGGGAGTTGTACTAAAAACGTAACCTCAGGGCGTCCAAAATAAATGTTTTCAGCTGACAACCCCCTCCAGGAGTTGCCTGGGCAACTGCCAAACATTGTGACATTTGCCACACGCTCAAGTCCCTCTGCCTGCAGCTACCCTGCATTTAACAGCTCAAAACAACTCATTAGCTTGTTTGCTTTCTGCCGTGTGAGCAATCTGGCCCGAGCCTGGACAGAAAAGCCCAGAAAATGGTGATGGGAGCAGGAGAGGATGCTGCTGTTTGAAAGCCACGGGTTTCAGGGCCAGATTGCAGCCATCTGCTCTGCCCCAGCCCTTCTGCAGCCCTGAGCGTCCAGCTCCCGGTGCTGAGAGCTCTGTGATGATTCCTGAGGGCCAGCTCAGGAATTTCTGCTCTCCCCTGGCTGCCTTCAGCACGTGTGAAGGATGCCAGGGGCCCACGAGCATCGTTTCCTCGTGGAAAAGCTGGGATGGAGCCGTGGCTGGGGTTGTGGATCCTCTTGTTCCTGCTTCACCCATGCCAGCCCTGCTCCTCCCGCCTTGTTATCTGCATTGCTGCTGGCCAGACTCTTCTACTGGATAAGGGGAGTTTATTTGTGTTTTAATTGTTTTTTACCCCAACTGCCTCATCAGTACTCCTGGCCAGAGCTGCTCATTAGTCAGTCTGTTCTCGGAGGGGTGCAGGTGCTCATGCCAGCTTTCTGGAACTTTCTGCTCCTCGGCACCACTCACAGGAGGTCAGAGAATCACAGACTGGGTTGGGTGGGAAGGGATCTGGAAGTTCCAGCCCCTTTCTATGGACAGCTTCCAGCAGACCATGTTGCTTCAAGCCCCTGTGCAGTCTGGTCTTGAAGAGGTCAATATTTCTTAAAACAGCAGCAGTTCTGGATGCAGAATTGTCAGGCTCCAGCTGGGACCCTGCACACACACACACTTCTGGTTCTCAGAACTACAGCAGAATTCAATTAATCCCTGTATTTACAATATGCAGGTAAAATTCCTGCATCTCATTATGAATCAGAATCAGAATCATTAGGTTGGAAGAGACCTCCAGGACCATCGAGTCCAACCCAGCCCTAACACCTCAACTAAACCCTGGCACCGAGTGCCACATCCAGTCTTTCCTTAAACACATCCAGGGATGATGACTTCCCCACCCCCCCGGGCAAACCATTCCAATATTTTATCACCCCTTCTGTAAAAAACTTTTTTCCTGATATCCAACCTGTATTTCCCTTGGTGCAGCTCGAGGCTGTGTCCTCTCATTCTGTCAGTTGCTGCCTGGAGAAAGAGACCGACCCCACCTGAGCACAGCCACCTTTCAGAGAGTTGTAGAGAGTGACAAGGTCACCTCTGAGTCTCCTTTTCTCCAGGATAAACCACTGGGCCACCCTGGGGCCCCAGGTCACTCAGGAGATGTGGCTGTGAACCCCATTCCTCTGGTCTGCTGTGCCCTGGCCCCCTGCCCTGCCTTCCTCCACTCTCACCGCTCCCCTTCCCACTCACAGCAGCTCCAGAGCCGTCGTGGGTCCTTTTCTGGATGATGTACGTGCTCTGCTCCTTACTGCTGCTGGTTTTGGCAGCTTGTTTCGTTATTCTAACTGCCTTTGATGAGCAATTTCTGTCAGGAACTCCTCCCTCCCCTACACATACGCACACACACACTCAGACACTTAGCTTTAATCCCTGACCTCTCATTCCTGCCTTCATTACTGCTGTGAATTGTTTCTTGGCCTCCGTCCATTCCTTCTCCTTTTTGGTTCCTCTACAGCTCAGCTGGTTTTATAGACTCCATCATTTTCCAGCCCGGGCTCTTTTCACTGAAGGTCACTGAGGGCAAATTCTGGCAGATTCAGCCACAATGGACTCCCCAGCCCTCCACCAGACACCTCAGCAATGCCCTGAGCAGATTTTTCTGCATTTTTTTCATAGTGTCCTCCAGGTGTGGTACCACACCTGCCTGTGGACCCCAAATTGAGACACCCACTCCTCTCAGCATCCTCACTCCAGGTTTCCTTTTTCCCAGGGGTCTTTGGCAAGAGAAAAAATAGTCCCACTCACCCCTTTTCAAGACCCTTGCCCAAGATGAATTCTGTGGGCAGAAAACCAGGGTTACTGGCCTTTTTAAGTCCTCAGGGCCAAAGGCTTCCTAAGCCAGAAAATCGGTTTTCTGCAGCTGTATTACTGAAACTTTAAGTATTTTCAGAGTAAGCTTGAATATTAACATAACTAGCGAATTATGAGTATTTGCATTTGTCAAGGTGTTAGACAATTTGGATCTTAAGCTTTCCAGGCTAAACACGAATTTGATCAGCAGCGCGTGGTGCTCAGAGTTTTTACTGTAACAGCTAAAGCACAGAATTTAAAGTTCTTGTGCTGCTCAGGAGTATGGGGAGGCCTTTTGTGTGTCTGTCAGTACCCTATCCTCACTGTCTGTCCTGCAAGATCTAAATATCACACATTTGTATTGCTCCATGGGGTTTTCACACAGTGAGGTTTGGTGGAGAAAAAAGGAGAAAGTCCCCAAAAAAGCCATTATTATCACCATAATGTCCCCTCTGTCCTGTCACTGTGTGTGGATAGAGCCACAGCTGGCCTGTCATTTCTTTCTAGTGCAGCTAACAAGCAATTTACAAGTTCCCATATGAAGCTGTTTTGAGAAGGAGAAGTTCCTTTAACACAACAATCTATTCTGATGGTGAAAAACAAATGCACCTGTAATAACAAGGGATTTGCCCCGTGAGGACCAGTAAAGAAAACATATAAACAATCTGAGAATAGATAGATTTGGTGGACAAGTAAAACACCTTTTACTAACCAACAGAATTAACAAGAAATCTATTAACCAACTAGAAGTTACCCTCGAGGTTTGTAAAAACTGCGCAAAAGGCAGCACGTGGCAACAATAAAGGAGTTTTCTGAACTTTTACGGGGTCACTCTGTGTGCCGTGACCATCCCAACGACGACTGTGATTTCTCTGCCTCGCAGGGGGTGTGCAGAGACACCCCAGAAAAGTGTCTGGATGGGGTTTGGCCACCTCCCACCTCCCCTCTCCCCTCCTGGCCAGGAGGAGGAATCTCCTACCCAGGTCCATGTCAGCAGCTTTGGGGCGGTGGGAGCAGGGCACGTTCTTGAAGATGGCGTCCAGGATCTTCTCCTTGACCTGCGTGATGGTGTCGCAGTTGAGGATCTTCACGGGGATCTCGGGGCTGTTCACGTTGTCGGGGTTCACGCAGCTCAGCACCTGAGAGGGAAGGCACCGCAGTGAGATTGCACCATGGCACTGAAATCCTCTGGCTGTCCCACCTCGTGGCGGCTGCATCCTGCAAGAGGGGCCTAGTGTAGCCATGTATCTAAATAACTTAGGTCTTATTGGACTCCAGCCAAACTGCTTGTAGTCATTCCTGTCAAACCCTCAGGAATTCATCAAGGTTACTGAGACATAAGCAGCACTAAATTAAGAAAGGAGGGCCTGGGAAACAGAATACCAAGAATGCAAGATAAAGGAGGATAAAGGTGATGATGGACTGTGACCAGTCGTGTGTCCTGAAGGATGCGTGCTGAACACGTGGACAGTATAGAGCTTCCAATCAAATAATGCAGGAACAGTAGACTTAGAATGGATAAAAATAGTTTAATGTAAACAATAAAGGGCTTCTGCTAAATCATGTTGGTTGGTTGTACAGGAGTCCTGAACTCCTGCAATCTTAGGGCACAAAAAATGGGTACCAAGGGTATTCCCTCCCTCACACGGGCACAGAGGTGTGGTTTCATGTGGGGGTGTCTTCATTGTATTTAATCATGGAGTCAGAGAAGGGTTTGCGTTGGAAGGGGCCTCAATGATCACCTCATCCCACCCCCTGACATGGGCAGGGACACATCCACTACCCCAGGGTGCTCCAAAACCCCATCCAGCCTGGCCTTGGACACTTCCAGGGATCCAGGGGCAGCCACAGCTTCTCTGGGCACCCTGTGCCAGCCCCTCCCCACCTGTAGGAGTGCACCCCACAGTACCAGGTGTTCCCATACTAGGAAAGGATTTGGGTTTCACCCCTTGTCTTACTTATAAGGCAAAAAGCCAGAAACTTTGATGCTCTTCTCACCATAATTGGCCAGGCTCCAGCACAAAGACACCTGTTAGATAGTCAGATAGACCTCAAGACCTGTAGCTATTTCTATTAGGCAAGATGCCAAGAACCTCTCCTTACATACTTAAAGGAGAGCAAAAGGTGGCATTTTCGGGGTGTTGTAGCAGGTGCAAGGATTCTCCTTGCCCCTGGCGCGGCTTATCTCTCTTTTGTTCTGTGTAGTTTGTTATTTTCACCTCAATTAAAACATTTTTTTGCTTTTCAAACACCTCTGTTCATGCTGTTTTGCTGTTTTTTACAAGCCATTTCTGAGTCTGCTGGTGACCCTCAGAGGGGACGCACCTCTGGCCCCAAGCAGATTCCATCACCCACCCTCACAGGGAAGAATTTCTTTCTCAACAACAGAAAAACCCACGAACACCAGCTGAGGTTCTGGTGCTTTCAGTAAAAAAGCGTTCATTGAGATGTCAAGGTGACCTAATTCAGGAGTGGCCTCCTTGCACTGCCACCTGGTTTTGATAATCCCCGTGAAATGTTTTAAGTTTGTCCATCTGCACAGCAGACCCTCCTCAAAAGAACGTTATTAATCTGAAATGCAGGGCTTCTTAAAAGAATGAAACGCAAACCGACACCAGCAACCTTTGCTTTCACGTACAGGAGGAGAAAATCAACCCAACTGGAGAGGCCTCGCTCTTCTCAGAAGGAAAATCTAATTTTCTCCGCTCTGTCCAAGAGTAAATGCAAAGCATGTGGTGAGGGGGGATACCTTAAACACAGAGTATTCAACAGCAATCTCCCTGCTGAGCCTTGGCTGTGTCTCTGTTGACCATTCTGCTCGTTTCTGGTTGCACAAGTGTGAAGTCTGTAAAGTTTAATAAACTTAGCACACCTTTGCACTTGCAAGGGGTGTTCAGTGATGCTCCAGGCTGTACGTGGTCATTAAATGCTCCTGTGGCACTTTTACAAGCGCAGATGTGTTGTTTTTTGTGCCTTAGACGAGTTTTAACTCGACTTAAAATCCCTTCTGTAGCACGCAAGAGGTGCTGGACCGTCCATCACTTTTCATCTTCACCTCCTAAAATGCAGTGGGAACTCAAAAACGGGGTGAAACCCTATCAGTCTAATTACACGCTGCCTCGCCAGGCTCCCTTTGGTGATGTTACGCTCAGCTAAGAGGGACTTGTGAAGATTTCGCTTACAAACAGCTCTGTGATCTCACAGGATGAAAGGGGAGATGTAAATGGGAGATATTGATTAGATCACAATGCTATTATTTGTATGTCGCTTCCAGGAGTATTGAAAAAGCATCAATTCAGATCGTAATAACGGCACGGATTTACAGTTCTGGGGCATCTTTCATCTCAAAGGATCACAGAGTTGCACATGAAAGGTGCTGTTGAAATGAATCCAGTGTTGAAGGTCATTGGTTGGTGTTGGCCTCTGCAGCTCTCCTGGGTCATGCCCATTCCCAGCCCACAGAAACCTCTCCCTCTGCAAACTTCTTGGGCACATCCAGAGAATCCCACCTGATTGCTGAGAGCCTGCACTGGTGTTTAGTTTATGGTTGGACTTAATGATCTCAAAGATGTCTTCCAGCCTAAATTTTTCTATCACACCCCTGCAGGGCAATGGAGGCAGCCTGGGAGAGCTCTTTGGGGTCACACCTGGTTTTCTGGGGACCAAGTTACTCCTCAGTTCCTGTCTCAGTGGTCTGAGCTCAGCTAAAATGAGCTGGTGCCAGTCAGGGGAAGCTCTGTGGTGTGATAAATCTCCAATACAAACAGCTGGATTTTGGGTCAGTTCCCCACAGAAGGCACTTGGTGATCTTTAGGATGATCTGAGCTGCCCTGCCAGGCCAACCTCTGGTGCAGAAGACCCAACATCTCCTGCAGGTGCTGACCAGTGCCCAGTTGGAATGGGATAATGGTGATTTGCTCTTGGTTATCCTTGAATTTCACAGGGTGCCAACTTTAGAAGGTGTCAGGAAAACTTTCCCTGAGTGAACCACATTCATTCACACCCTGGGTACAGTAATCCTTGCTTTCCTCTTTTCCAGCTCAGCTGGAAGAAGAAGGAGCAGGGAAGGCAGTTCTTCAAAGGGCTGTTCTTGTGTGTCAAGCACAGGCGAGGCAGTTGGTCACCCCTGAAAATCCCTGAATTCCTCTGTGCTCTTTGCAATGACTGTCAAGGGTTTCCCTCCAACATTTTAGGGAATTCAGACACCAGTTATGGAAGCCAACCCCATTCCCAGAGCACAGTGGCTTTGGCACATTTTCCCCAGGCTTTACAGCATCTTTCCAGTGGAGTTTTCCAGCTGTTCTCATGTGGAGCACGAAACTTTTCTCCATACTCATAACAACCAAGCCAGAAACAAATCAGAGTGTCTGCTCAGAGACTTAAAAAAAAAAATCTTTGATGTCAGCTGCTGGGGAAGAGACCCCATGACGGCCTGGGTTGTGTTCCTGCAGGACTGGTCACTCTGAGGGAAGTTTTGTGATGTGGATCTCCTAAATGCAGTGTTGCTGCTCCAGCACCCACCACCTTCGTTTGGGCTTCAGGGTCACTCAAGGATGGGAGTGTTTGGGCACTGAGAGGACACCAGCACTTGGCACCACTGTTCAACACCATCAGCTGTGTCACTCACTGAGGTTTGTGTCCCATCAGGATGTGGGGTCAAGATGGATGGGAATGGGAGAAGATGGAGAAGTTATCTCCGAGCCCGGCTGTCCCACTGACTCTGTGTGACCTTGGGACATCTCATTTCTCTGGATTTGTGTTTACTGACCTTTTACTCTATCCTTGGGTGTTTTTTTTTTTTTTTTTATCTGCCAGCTCTCCCAGCCATTTGCTGTCTCTGAGTGTCTGTATACATGCAAAGCTTGGCTCAGCTAAGCCCTGATTTCCACTAGGGATTAGTGGCATTTAAATAATGAAGGCACAGTTTGTGATTACTCCCATGGTGACCCCGGTTCTGAGTTTTGAGTGGTTTTTCCTGAGACCAGGACATCTCTGCAGTTCCTGTCCCAGGGACAAAAATCCTCCTCTCGCTTCTGTATTATGCTGAAATATTCCATGGGGATTTCATACAGTGAGGTTGGGTGGAGAAAAAGGAGAAAGACCCCAAAAAAAGCCAAGCACAGGAAAGGATTCTCTGAGAATTACAGAACTGTGGAATGGTTTGGGTTGGAAGGAACTTTTAAAAAATCATCTCATTCCAACCCCCTGCCATGGGCAGGGACACCTTCCACTATGCCAGGCTGCTCCAAGCCCTGTCCAGCCTGGCCTTGGACACTTCCAGGGATCCAGGGGCAGCCACAGCTTCTCTGGGCACCCTGTGCCTGGGCCTCCTCACCCTCACAGGGTAGAATTTTTTTTGTAATTTCCAATCTAAACCTACTCTCTTTCAGTTTGAAGTCATTCCCTCTTGTCTTGTCACTCCAGGCCTCTGTAAATAGTCTCTCTTCCATTTTTTCTGTTGGAATTCCCACATTACAACCACTGAATCAGTTCTGGCTTTACTTCATTACTCTGTATTTTTAATAAAAGATGTCAGGCGACTCGAGGAAGGTAGAAGAAGGACAAAATAAAACAGAAATAAAGAGAAACAGAAACGAAGAACAATCCTATTCATATTCTGCTCCTTCTTAATCTCCTCCACCAGAGCTGATCTCTGTAAATCTGCTGAGATTCCTATCGGGATATATTTGTCTGCTCTTGAGATGTAAGAGGGAGAGCTGATTATCATCAAACAGCACAAAGCCAGCAGAGGAGAGCTTTGTTCAGCCTGATGTATAATTACTACCCTTTGCTGGCTGCTTTAGATCAAGCCTAAAAGGATCGGGGGGGATTTCTTTCAGTGAAAGTGATCACTCCGTGGCTGCATTTTTTTTTTTCTCTTTTCTGCTCATTTTCTCCATGTGTGATCACCCCTCTGAAATTTTAGACAGCCACACATAGCAGCAGAGAAGCAGCACTCTGCCAGTTTAGTAGGGAAGTCGTGTTTTTAATATGCAAAATAAAGCTGTGGCCTTATTTAAGAATTAAATCCACCCCCTCATCAGACTTGGATTCAATCAAAGCTCAGCTCTACACCAGAGTTAAAGAACACAAAAGGGCATTTCTATCATCAGCCCACCTGAGCTTAAGCCCAAGACAGGTCTAAGACAGGTCAAGGTCTAAGACTTGGAACTAAATGAACTTTAGGGCCCCCTCCAACCCAAACCATCCCATGATTCTGTGATTGGACACAGCCCTCAGAGGTTTCTGGAGCTAAGTGAGATGCATGTCCCTCATTTGAAGGTGCAAATAAAACAATCTGATCAGTTTAGAGCATCTACTGACTGTCCTAAAATATTGGGATTTGCTGAGAATAAAGATGGGAAACAGAAAAATTACAAGGATCACTGAAGGCTTAGAAATCGTTCCTCATCCAGCAGAGACTTAGAAGCTCAGTGGATTTAATGCATCCAGGGAAGAATGAGGGCCCACAAACACACTAAGAAGAGATATCTAATGCTCTTTAATTGATGCTCTTTAATCAAGTGGCAAGAGGGTGTAATCTCAGAGCAGAAGCTAGAGCTGCACATATGCAACGCGTACCTCGCACCACGCAGGCAATTCCATTTTGAGGGAAACGACTCAGTGACAGGGATTCGTTTTCTTTCCCTTGAAATCTTTAAATCAAGTTCCTTTTCCTTTGACTTGTGCCTTCTCATGAAGGAGGGCCTGCACCAGCTCTAGAGCTGACCTGACAGGTCCCTGCACTGTGTACCTCTGACTGTTTCTTCACGCTGAATTCCTCATTGGAGAAACACATCTTTTAAGTTTTAGTAGCATCACCCTACTACAATACAAGAATAAACCACCCCAGAGGGTCAGCCACTGGTTTCTGCTCGCTAAATAGAGAGATTTATCCAGAAGATTCTGGACAAACCCAGGGGAAGGTGTGCCCAGAGCACTCACCAGGGTCTTGTAGTCGATCTGCTGCCGGATGAGCTTGTCCTCGCTCAGGGAGTACCTGGCCTCCCCAGTGATGGAGTCGATGGGGCCCTTCTCCATCTGCTGCTTGATGGCACAGAAAAGGGAGAAGAGAGGCTCCCCAGCACACTCCTGCAGGGATGGAAGGTAACCAGGTCACCATGAGGGCTACACTGCACCAGGGACTTGTTTTCTGTACAAGGGAAAGGGTTCCAGTTTCACCCTGGGACTTTTAAGGGAAGAACACCAGAAGTTTCTTTGCTCTCCTGGCAGTGATTGGCTCAATGCCAAGACAAAAACACTGATAGGTGTGTTTACCTGTTCCTCAGAAAGGGGAACAGCTGTTCTCTATTGGGCTGTTTGCCAAAAAAACCCACCCAAATCATTGAATATTTAAGGGAGAGCACGAGGCTTCTCAGTGCATTTTTGGGGTGTTGTAGCAGCTGTGTGGAGCTGTCCCTACACTGTGCTCAGTTTTGTTCTTTTGTTTTTGTATTATCTTCTTTTTTTATTAAAACCTTTTTGCTTTTTCAAGGCACACTTGACCAATGCCGTCTCATAAAGTTATTTAAGCCATTTTCTGTGAGGTGCTGGACATCCTCAGAGGTATTGAACCCTGGCAGAGCTGATCACACCTGGCTCTTTGAGGAATTCAATACATGAGGTGGAACTACAAGCCAGAATTGAGAATCCAACCTGGGCGCCCCAGTGACCTCCTCGGTTTGCCATCCCAAACTGCTCGTGATGGATACACCAATGGGAACCAGTCTGTTCCAACAGCACGGGACCAGAGGTGACTCTCCACTTCCACAGAGTGCAGCCAGCCCTTGGGCACCTGGTGGGACCCTTGGGGATGGTCCTGTGGAGTGCCAGGAGTTGGATTTGATGGCACAAGGCTCCTGGGCACATGGTGGGACCCTTGGGGATGCTCCTGTGGAGTGCCAGGAGTTGGATTTGATGGCACAAGGCTCTCAGACAAACGCTGAGACCCTTGGGGATGGTCCTGTGCAGAGCCAGGAGTTGGATTTGATGGCACAAGGCTCTCAGACACATGGTGAGACCCTTGGGGATGGTCCTGTGCAGAGCCAGGAGTTGGATTTGATGGCACAAGGCTCTCAGACACACGGTGGGACCCTTGGGGATGGTCCTGTGGAGTGCCAAGAGTTGGACCTTGTGGGTCCCTTCCAATTCAGCTTATCCTGTGACTCTGTGAGTGTCCTGTCGTGGGACAAAGGAGTCAGTGTTCCCTGGCTATTCAAGTGATTGCCACCAGGCCAGAGCTTTGCACTGGTGGAGCACGTAGTGGGATGGGTCCCAACTGACCTGGAATCAGGTTTTAAAAGGAGATGGATGGGTGGGTGCCCCATCCTGGGCATCTGGGCAGAGTCCACAGACCCCCTGAGCACTCTCATGCTGCAGGCAAACAGGAATGCCCAGGCCCAGGTGTGCCCCTGGACCTGTGTGGAGGTGACAGAAGCGTGGGACCCAGCACAGGACAGCCCCAGGCAGGCACAGCAAAGCTCTTTTCTCCCCAACTTCTCCTCGCTGTTCCCACTCCCTGCACTCCTCTTCCCAACTCCTTTCCTCCCTTGCTGCCCTCCCTCAATGCCATGCACCCCAAGCTTTCTGCTCCTGCCTCCCTTCCCCTCCATCCCTCCCTTCTTCCCCCCCTCCTCTCCCTCTCCTCTTGTGTCCCAACTCAACCAGCGAGGTCATTTTCCTCCGGTGTAAATCCCAGCGAAAACAAGTTAATAATCGGAAGCAAAGTGGCCCCTTTTTCAGTCCCTACACCTGTCTCCCACTTAATTAGCTTATCTGCCAGCAGCATATTGCTTCTGTGTGCCTGTCTCCTGCCCTTATCAGGCCTCTGTTCAGGCTAAGGCGAGAAGACAAGTAGCTGAGTGGGGTGAAAAAAGCCTATTATAAAAGCAGCTCTTTAGAGAGTCACCTCCTTATATCCTTTCCTTTCAGCTGGAAAACAGGGATCTGATACCGAAGTCACTGAAATTACCTTCCAGGGACCTTCAAAATTTTCCCCACGCACTCGTCCTTGAACTGGTCGTGCCTGGGGAAGGCTCAGGGGGATCGGGGTTTATTTGTAAAGCCTCGGATTGCCTGGCAGAGGTGGTTATTCCATCCAAATGAGGATGTGAGGTGGGAGGGTATTTAGCAGCTGCAGGGAGAGGTGCAGAGCTCAGCTCCTTGCAAAAAAGGCTGGCTCTGAGCTTGGCAGTTGTGACTCTTGAGGCTCCCTGTGGGTCCCCCCAGGGGAGATTGGATTCCCCCAGGAGTGAGTGGCAGTGCTCAAGGATTGAAAGGCTTTTTTAACTGCACAAACCCCAAGGAGACCTCCCAGGAGGAGTGAGAGAGCTCAGGGGGTGCCTCAAATCCTTCCTCTCGAGTTCTTTCACACAGCTGTGCTGATGGGTGTCCCTCCACTCCTCGTGGGGCTGTGTCTCAGTGCCATCCTGAGCTGGGGTGGAAGGAGATCTGCAGGCACTGGGCACTGAAACTGGGGGTCACCACATGATGGAGACCTCAGCCTGCTGTTAAGAGGACAGCAGTTTCCACACAGGTCTCAGTCAGGCTCTGAAATCCTTCCCATTTCGGCACTGACTCTTAGACCCCACCTCTGTACAAGAGAGAAACCAAGTTGCCTCTCTAACAAAGTGTCCCTCTTTGTTCTCCCTGGGTCAGAAAACAGCCCATCTCCTATTAGGCAGTGATCTCTTTCCAGAGGCAAAAAAAAAGTCTTTAACTTTATATCCAGGAAGTTTTCACCCCAACTGATCCTCACCAAGAAGAAATGCTTTAAAAGCAGCAGTTTTTCCAGGCACGCTCCTCCTCTTACCTTGAGGAACTTGTAGAGGAGGAAGGTGAACCAGTTGGTGAGCATTTTCTCAGCCACAGACTCTGTCCTGAAGTGGAGAAAAAAAGAGAATTGGAAATGAGTTAGTCATGCTGGTCCTATCAAAACACTGTCCTTGTCCATCCTCCTGCCCAGTGGGAAGTCTGGCATGGCACCATCAGGATTTAGCACGTTCTAGGTTCCCTGTTTTAGTTTTGGATTCAGGAAACCTTCAGGAAAAGCCTTGCTGCCCCTGTTGATTCTCCTGTGGCTGCAAGACCCCGTGGATCTGTTTTTCAGCTTCTCCAACAACGAAAAGGAGCTGACGACATTTGAGGGAATCTTCTCCAAAGAGCTCAGGGGGGGATAAATCCATCACGTCTGAGGAGCTCAGAGCGAGGCCATATGTCAAGGAGGCTGTATAAATACTCAGGAGAGACAGATCTAAGTCTCTAGGGAACAGTTATCTGGCACTGCCTATCTCCCTGGCATTTGGGAGTGATTACACTCCTCAGCGCGTCAATGTGGCACATACACGGAGCTCTTCCTTCTGCCCTTGAGCACTCTGTCCTCAATCAAACAAAAAATCCATCCCGAGGCTTCAGGGTGAGCTTCTCCTGATGAAACCTGGCTGGCCCCAGCAGAGGCACTGGAGAAAAGCCAAGAGAAACCAAGGGAAACTTGGAGAAACCAAGGAAAAAAATAAGAGTTCCTGCCTGGAAGAATTAAAGTGGGTCCTCCATGCCCCGGCTCTCACCAAAGCCATGCAGAGGTTTTTGCTTGTGGTTGCTGCTGCTCTCTGCTCAGAAAATCTCTTTGGGGCCATAAATGTCATGTGGGATGAACACTGGACACAGTGTGAGGTGGGAAAATTACTTCTACCAGCTCCTTTCTTCTGTCAAACTCCTCCAAAATCGCAAAAGATTCTTTTCACAGACTCATGGGGAGGGAAGGGAAGCATCAAGTCGAATCCAGCTGCTCCAAAGAGCTGTCTGAGGACCTCACACCAACATCTGACCCAAGGCCCTGAGCTGTTCATATGTTCTGTTCTGGTGCTGCTCAGTGCAGAACTTCCTTCTCTGACTTCTCCTGGTGTTTCCAGGGTCTGGAACACTGGATGTGCCTTCTTTGTTCTCTGGCTCTCCTTCCAAAGGCCACAATTAATTTCCAACAAAGGGGATTAGACTTAGGGAAGAGCTGGAAATAGGAGAAAGAGGCAACATGGGATGCTCAGAGTGAGCAACAAGGGAAGGAGGACAAAGAGATGGAGAAAGGGGAAGGAAAAAGAGGGGATGAAGGGGGGAGGCAGTGCCATCCAGCATCAGAGAAGAAGCGCAGGCAGGAAGCCTGGGGACAGCTGGAGGGTGGTCACCAGCCAGGCTGCAGGGCTTGATCACATCAGGGAGTCAACTGACACCAAAGCAAAGTCCAGCCTCTGCCCCTGGCGCTGCTGCCCTGAATGCCAGGAAGTGCCTTCTCTCCTTTTTTGCTGGTTCTCCACACTGGGCCATGTGCCAGATGAAAAAACTCCCAGCCCAGCAGGCACCAGAGGTCCCTTCCCTGTCCAAGCTGTCCATCAGAATCAACTGAGGGCTCCTCAGAGTCAGCTCTGAGCTGTGGCAAAGGCCACTCATCTCCAGAAGACTCCCCATGATTTTATTTAGGATCCTTGAAGCAGGAGGGTTGGTTCAGTCTGGGAAAGGGAGATGAATCTGATCCTAAAGGGAGAAGAGGCAGCACTTCCCTAGGCAGGGAAAGGATGTTAATTACAGAGCAGTGAATTCCTAATTTGAGGCTTCCCACAGAACTGTGGGGTTCAGACCTTAGACCAGGCCAAGAAGCATCAATTCAAACTTGTTCTCTGCACGACACCAGTTCTGTCGTCCCTCTCTTCAGCTGATTTCCACTGACTCTCAGCTCTGGGAGAGAAATGAGATCCCACAATGCAGCTGAAGACTCTCCATGTGTCTGTAGTTAACTCAGGAACAAGAAACAAAGCTGGGAAATCCATGTCCCAGGCAGGAGATGGAAGAAGCTGACATCCTCTCACCAGGGATTTAATAGACCATATGTGTGATATTCCTACAGGTCCTACACAACATGATTGGGGTTTTCAGGTCAAAAGGAAACGTAAGCATAAATTAACATCTTAAGCATGCAAAGAGCCCAAAGTAAGGATTGAGCTTTTTCTGTCCTTGTGAAAATTTCTGGAGATTCCACATGAAAATCCAGAGGTGGATTAGTTCTATAACTCTTTATCACTGACTGCTTTTGATGCCTTAAGTTTTAATTTCATGTTTTCCACATTCTGTGCTGCCTGGGGGTGTAGCTCTGAGCCTCATATTCAGTGTCGCTCAGCTCTCCTCACAGAGTAGGGAGATAAATCCTTTCCCAGATGGAGACCAAGGACAACTGTTACAAGTTTTCAGGCCCAAAAGCACAAACAAGGGTGGGCTGAAGGGAGGAACGAGAAGGATGAAACGTCACAACCTGAAGCTGTAATTGGACAATTAAACCCCAATATGCAAATGGACCAAAACTTATAAAAGTGTGAGACCTCGTGACAGGTCATCTATTTTGTGGCCATTTTGGGTCCACCTTGGGTGTGGCTCTTGTCAGGCTCTTGTCCTGCCCAAAGTGTATCCTAAAGGCCTTTCAATAAATACCTACTTTATTCTCTAGCTCTGTCCAGTCTCTGTTTCAGGTCAGCCTTCCCAAGGCCTCACTTTTTGGTCAGGGAGGAGACGGAGCAAGACCTACACCTCCAAAGACCATCACGACCTTTATGCGGGCACAGCCTCCCCAGCCCCGGCTCCCTCCGTGCCCCAGGCATCCTTACCTACGGAGCAGCAGCTTGGGGTGGTTCTTGCTCTCCAGGTTTTTGTCGATGAGGTCGGCCAGGAGCTGTTTGAGGACGTCGGTGGCGTACTCCAGCTTGCCCTGCAGCCCCGTCATGATCAGCGAGGCCACGTTGCCGCGGTCCCGCATGGAGAAGCTGCGCTGCGACTCCAGCGTGCGGATGAAGGAGAGCAGGAAAACCTTGTTGTTGATCAGCTGGGCAAACAGCTTCAGCCCCTTCTCCACCCGCTCCTGCCGGTAGCCAGGGACCTGCACAAGAAGAAAGGGAGGTTTTTTTCCCCCTTTCCCTCATTTTCCCACTGTCAGACGTGCTGTTGTCACACTATCTCTGCTACCTCTCTGCTCTCGCCCCTCCAGCGACAAGGAAAGACAGGAAGGGAATCCACACATCATCTAACGGTTAGGAAGGCTGAGAAGACTCCCAGCCACATCCAGATGATTTTTCCCATAGACTGGGAAAGCTGAGAAGACTCCCAGCCACATCCAGATGATTTTTCCCCAATGATTAGGAAGTCTGAGAAGACTCCCAGCCACATACAGATGTTTTTTTCCAATGATTAGGAAGGCTGAGAAGACTCCCAGCCACATCCAGATGATTTTTCCCATAGACTGGGAAGTCTGAGAAGACTCCCAGCCACATCCCGATGATTTTTCCCACAGATTGGGAAGTCTGAGAAGACTCCCAGCTACATCCAGATGATTTTTCCCCAATGATTAGGAAGTCTGAGAAGACTCCCAGCCACATACAGATGATTTTTCCCTTAGATTGGGAAGGCTGAGAAGACTCCCAGCCACATCCAGATGATTTTTCCAATGATTGGGAAGGCTGAGAAGACTCCCAGCCACATCCAGATGATTTTTCCAATCCTATGTTCCCCTCTCTGCACAGCACATCCAAAAGGGATTTCTGGTGCCTAAACGTGTCACCCTGCCACATTATATTTTTATTTTAGTCAAACTGAAGTCTTATTCTGATTTCATGCAAAACTTCTTTCTCATTCCTGCAAGAAACCCGCTTGCAGAGGTTTGGGGTTCAGCTTCAGGGAGCTGGGAGAGGCAGCAAGAGGGAGAATGGGAAAGAGAGCCCAGGGGGGGGGGTTTGGGGAGATAAAGAGATGCAGTGAGGCAGTCCCTGAGGTGGTGACCATGGAATTGGGCCTTGGTTTGAAGAGCAAGGCAGGGGAAGGTGTGAGAGGACACCCTGAGCTCCAGCAGAATTCCTGGGTTTGGGAGCTGAGGTGTTTTGGAGACAGAGTGATTAATAAATCTCATATTTCTCAGCTGTGAGAGGCTGATGAACTCATTTTTATATGGAACAATTTAGGACCTCAATGCTGGAGCTTGGGCTCCACAGAGTTCTTTTTGATCCTTCTGGCTCTAGGCAAAAATGGAACCTAAACAGAGAACCCCAAACTTATCCCTTCACTTGCTAAAACTGTTCCAGCCCCTGAAAAAGCTTTCTTGGAAGCTGGAGGGTCTCACCACAGAGCAACACATGTCACCAATGCATATATGAATTAATAACCACCAAAATTTGGCACTTTGATACAAAATAAGTTGGCTTGCTTAAACAGCCAAGCAGTGCAAGGCCCCTTATAGAGTCGTTTCTTTTTCATTCTGGAAATTACTTTCTCAACCCTTTTTTGCATCCAACAAATAAATTACTTCCTAAATAGATTGAGACAACCAACCAACCAACAAACCACTACCACCCATCCCGCCAATAATTATTTTTAACTCACTTGCTTGAACATTTAATATTGTCTATCCCTGGGATATTATGGGGAATTAAAACAAAATAACAAGAAAAAAAGTATTTTGTGCTGCATCTGGAAGCAGTTAATTAGCAAATGAACTGGAAATAAGTAAGACCTTCTCACTGTGGGATCTGTGCTGGGGCCTTTTGCAATAAATAGCAATTCCTTCTGGGTGCTACAGAGAAGGGAGCAGAATGGGAGCTGCCTTCACGTTGGTAGCCAAAGATGATGACACTGAGAGAGCTGGTGAAGCTTTAAAAAGGATTAAGGGAAAAAAAAAAAACCAAACCAATGAATGGAAGGAAAGGAAGAAGAGATCAAAGGTGTTGGATTGGAACATTAGCTCAGTGTGTATCTACATAGGAGAGCATCCCTGCTAAGGCCTCTGCAGGGGTCAGGTGCTGTTCTGTGATCAGCTGGATGGGGTTAATGAATGCAGGGACTGAAATTGGCCGCGGGGATGATGGAAGTGTTTGTGTGTGCACACATGTGAGAGGGAGGCTCAGCACCCCTCGTTCCTCCTCCTTTGCTGGAGCTGCTGCTCCTGAGGGAAAGCAACTGGATGCCTCTCCAAATCTACATGGTATTTGTGTGTAACTCAGCCCCCTACCCAGTCCCACAAGCCCTCCTTGCTGACGGATCAGGTTTTTTAATGTCTCTCTCCACACAGTCGGATGAATTTTGGCTCTTCCGAACGGCAGCAGCGAAGCCGAGCAGGCGTCTCTGATTACACAGCCAGCCAAGCGTGGGCCTGCCCGTGCCAGCTCCTGCTCCTCCTTCCAGCCACCCAAGCCCAGGCCTGGCCTCCAGAAACCTCCCAGGCCCTTGCCAGTGCCTCTCTGGGGCTTAGAGCCTGCCAAAGGTTTCACAGAGACCTCAGCCAACACCTTGGCCGCGGTGAAGCTCCTGATTCTCCAGCCCAGGTATTCCTAGAGCAGAGCCTGTCCCACCTGCCAGAGCCTGGGGCAGATTTCAGCCTGGCAGAGCTCACCTGGGCTCCCATCAAGCTCCTGTCACCACTCAGGTGATACAGGCTCTGTGTAGACCCCAAGGTTTGTGAACAAAGTCTCAGTGTGCTCCCATCTCCCTGCAGAGAGTCGGGGTGGAGGAGGAAGGTGTGGGCAGAGTATGGACAGACTGACACTGTGGTTTTCTCATCTCACTGCAAACCAGAATGCAGCAAAGGTGAAGCTCCTGAAGTAGAGTGAGGGTCATGCAAAGCTGGATGACCAAGGCAAACATGCTCCTCTGGCATACAACAGCTTTTTCTTGCCCCTGCACTTCAGAAAATATTAAATCCAGTCTAAAACTCAAACCACAGAAGGGCTAAGACCAAAGAGAAGCTTAACTGAGTAGACCTAATGCACATGGATTTATGAGTCTTCCAAATAAGAGAGGGATCAGACAGAATTTAGCAGGTAACATGTGACACGATGAGAGGAAACGGCCTTAAAGTTGTGCCAGGGGAGGTTTAGACTGGAAATTAGGAAAAATTTCTTCACTGAAAGGATGATCAGATGGTGGAACGAGCTGTCCAGGGGAGTTGTGGGACCACAATCCCTAGGAGTTTTCAATAAGTGTGTGTATGTCGCACAAAGGGACGTGGTTTAGTGATGGAATTGGCAGCATTGGGTTAATGATTGCAATTCGTGATCTTAGAAGTGTTTTACAACCAAAATGATTTTATGATCTAATATGATCTGAAATAACAGCAAACATTTCCCCTCTAAACCCAGATTTTTAGTGAGGCCTTGTTTCACCCCTTGTAGGACACAGCATAGTCAAGTCATCACATCCCCATCACAGAATCTCTGGAATTCAGGACTGAACAGGGAGGCCTGAGAGGAGCTAGAAGCAGGAAATGTTGTTGTCTTACCTCCAAATCCCTCAGGACTGGATGATCTTCAATGCCAGGGAAAAGCACCCTCATGGTGTAGGTTCGGTAGTCGAGGAAAGGGATCCCGGCTCCGTCCAGGTCACTCGTCAGCTCGTGGATATCTGTCTGCAGCTCTGCAAAGGCTGGCACAAAAACAGAACACCTCAGGGAGCAGTGAAAATCCAGATCAGCCTCACTAGAATGGGAAAAACCCCCGACTCCCATGAGCAAGAATAAGGAGAGACAACACATGGAGAGGAAGAAGGTGGATGAGAGCAGGGTCACCTTTCCCACAACACAGCCTTTCCCCAGGGATACATGCCAAGGCTTTTTGTGGATTTGAAATTACCAAATTAGTTAGGAGAGGGTGGAGAAGGTCTGGACTAAGGGAAAACAGGGAAAAGTCAGATTAGATCCAGGCTTGAGCCACACCCACTGTGGTGTTTTGGCTCAAAGCTTGGTGACTTGGTGTCTCCCTTCTACCAATCTTGAATTTTGAGTCTGGGAACCCCCTAATTAGGGTTTTTTTCCTTACAAAGTCCTGTACCAGGGTTTAAAAGATGAGTGGAACTTCCAGCTTCAATCTTAAAAGATGTTTATTCAATATTCTTATCTCAAGGTCTGCGCACCTCCTAACACCAGGCTTAACGTGCGGGAAAAACCCGCTGGCAAGAACACCAGGGTTAGTGCTCAAGGTCTTTTTAAAAGTTTCTAATCCAATTAACTCTTAAAATGTACTATGCTTACAGTTTTGTGCCAATAATAACTATCAATTCTAAACACGCAATTTCAACATCAAATACATTCTACCAACGTCTCCGTGCCACCGTCACAGCAGAAGATGGAGTCGAAGGAGAAGAAGAAGAACTTGAGACACCACCCAAAATTCTCCATCTTGTTCTCATCTATTTCCATTCTAAGAACTCAAAACTATGAATTTTCACCCTGTGACAAACTAAACTACTATCTGTTTTAAATCTTTGTTGTTTTCAATTCATCCATAAGCGTTGGAAGTTTTTTCCCATGGACTAAGGTCAAAGGCAATGCTTTCCTGGGGTCCCAGACAGGGTCTCGGACCTCCCAGAGCCATTTGAGGGGTTTTCCTCGTACCAACAGAGCATCATCCTGCCTTCCTCATCCTACCTTCTTTGCACTCCAGGGCCACCCTGGACTCCAGGTTGTCCATCTGCATCTGCAGGCGCTTGAGGGTGAGGTCGCTCTCCCGGGACTTGCGCTTGTAGGCGATCAGCACGGCCACGATGAAGATGATGAGCAGCCCGCCGGCCACCGCGATGCTGACGATGGCTGGCAGGCTGAGAGGGCTGTCCGGGGAGATGTACACCATCCCTGGAGAGAACTCCATGCCTCCCACACGAGCCTGGGGGGAAAAGCAGAAAAGAGCTGCGTTAAAACCGTCAGACAAGCAGGAACATGGAGGAGCTCTGTCGTCGTCCTGGGTGAAGGTGGATGGTGACATCCCCAAGCCAAGAGCGGAAGTATTTGGATATGGAACAGCTTAAAAACACTTGAAATGACAGGTAGAATCACCTCTGTTGGCAGTCACCTGTGGGCCTGATATTTCTGGGTCTGAGAGATTTTAGCCTGCTAGCAGCTGATAACTTTTTCCCCAAGGAAAAATTTCTCAAGAAAACTTCTTCTCAAAACAATCTTGGCAAACAACTATCCTTTATCAAAACATTCTTTCTCCAGGTGGTGTTTTGCTGTTTCTCTAGTTTAACCAATTGGATTAGAGAGGTGTCATTCCTTTTCACCAACCACATTAAGTCTGTATCAGAACACCTTATAAAAGGCAGTAAGAATTAGACAATAAAAGTCTTTTTTCTATGCTCTTTGCCTTCTGAAATATTTGGAGTCTCTCATCTTTCTTTCATGTCCTACAACAACAGTCACCATGAACCCAGCCACAAAATGACTTGTGGTAAGACAAATCACCAGTCACATTTTCCCTGTATCAGTTTGGATTTCATTCTGGACTTTTCATTCCCCATCCTGATGTGTTGTTTGGAGCACTGATGTCACTTAGCACCAAAATACACGCAGAACACAGAGCTCAAGGTATGCTCTGATGGGTCCTAACCCCACAGTGGGGCAGAGGACACCTGACCCAGTGAGTACTGGGTCAGAAATCAAAGTCACTATTTTCTTTTGACTCTCCCAGCAGACAAAACTGTACTTGGAAGCTTCTGTGATAGTGAGAAACCACCACAAACCCCACAAAGCCTGGCCCGTTCTCTTCACAGCCCCTATCTTTACAACACATTGCCAGGGTGACTGCAGATGTTCACCAGCAGGGGTTGAACACAGCTTTTTGTTCTCCATGTGCTTCCAGAGGTTCCCAGAGCTGCTTCCAACCTCTGGAAGAAGCTGCCGTGAAAGGGCCTTGGTTTTAACATGCAGAAAGAAACCCTGCAAGCCCTCCTGCTGCAGTCCCAATAATACGTTCCGCTGAACGTTTTAAGTCCCTTAGAACCCTTTTTTTACAACATGAACACCACTCCCAACAGGAATCCCACAGGATACCTCTGGTTTCAGGCTACTACAAAGCTGTTCAAAGTCATTTGTAGAGTAGGCAAAGCTTGAGTGGTGGGAGAAAAGTTCTGCTGACTGGCCTGAGGTATAAAAAGCTTCTAGGGCTGTGCTGTGGTTTGGGAATGCTGGCTGTAGCTCAGCAGAGAGCTGGGAAGATCCCATGCAAAGAGTTCGAAGGATGATGAGCCCCATCACTTCACCCCAGCAGAGCTGTGTCACAGCCAGCCCTGCACAAAGGGCAAACTCTTGCTGCCAGGCAGAAATGCACTCAAGACCCCAGGGTTGACTGTTTCCTACTCCCATTGCACCTGGGACCACTGCGGTGTGGAATTAAACTGTTTTATTCCTCCACTGTGAGGAGTTCTCCCTCACATTTCCTCACGTTTCTCCCCCACACTCCAGCCTGGTGTTCAGCCTTGTGCTGCATCCTGCTGGCTCTAAGTTAATCTCCAGCCTCTCCCTGGACACTTATTAATCCCAGGGCTTTCCAGATCTCAGCTCAGGCACCTGCTCAGGTTTCGTCTCTAGGCTGCAGGAGGAAGAAACTGGCCCAGCTGGAGCCAGCAGAGGAGACTGCAGAGCAGAATCATGAATTAATGAATTTTCACAGGTGCTCCTCACCCCAACCCCTTCTGGGGACATGAATCTCAGTGACCTTTATCATCTCCTAGAAGTCATTCCAGCCCCAGATGCAGCCCCAGGGAAGAAGGTTGTTTTGCTCTACCACCAGGTGTAGGCTGCTCCTCAGTGGGTCCTGGCCAAAGCGACACAACTACAACCCTTATATCATGGGCAAGATCAAAGTGAATGTCTGAAAACAGCTAATTTCCACCCACAAGGCCCTCTCATGCCATTTTGGGATGGGGTCTAGAGAGATGAAAGGTCCACGACGAAAAACAAAACTAATCCTAAACTCATCTGTTCAGGTAATGGTTTCAAGATGACCAATTTCCACCATGACACTGATGGCTTGTAGAGCATTTTCAGTGGCCAAAGAACCTCAGACATGCAGCTGGGGGTGCAGCAGTAAAGAGTTTCCCCATCTATTTCAAGATACAAGATGACTTACAAATCCTGAGGTTCATTGTTGGAATGTGGCTTGCTCAACTGATCAGGCAAACTTCCAAAATCACATCCTAATCCATGCACTGGAAGCTGTTCCCTTTTGCCCTGGACCACTGCCCCAAATCCTCCCAGCAAAAATTTCTCACAGCTGACACGCTTTCCTTCCTGTCAGTGGATCAATAAATAGATTAAATCTTTTTCAAATTCTCTTTCTCCAAGCCCTGCAGTCAGACGAGTCCATTCAACGAATATCAGACTAGACTCAAACAGCCCCAATCCCAAATCCCAGTGCAGATCCATCCTCAAAGCTGGAAGAGCAGCCCGTCTCCACGGGTGGGGGATTTCTCTCAGCAAATATTCCGCGTGCACATCCGAGTTAGACACTGCAGCACCATTCCAGAGTCAACAAAGAGAAAAAGCACTTTCAGGATGTGATTTATGTGAGCTGCTCCTGACACCTTTGACACGGGGATGAGTCGTTTCATTGAGTGGAAGTTCCCCATTTCTCTCCATTAACGGTAAGGGGATCTAAGCTCCAAAAAGCAGTTGTTCAAAGCCAGGCCCAGTGTGCTCCCCTTTAAAGGTGGTTTCATCACTGGGAAGGTCTCACAATCCACAAGTGAAGCTGCCGTGATCTGAGGGAATCTGGCTCTTGAAGAAGAAAGTCTACGAGGCTGCAGTGTTATTGTGAGCTTTTAAAAGAAAGACAAGAAAATATCCACACACAGCCCTACTTCACTTCTTAATCCACCGAGTGGTTCTGAAGGAAGCTATTTTTGCCTTCCAGAAGACTGACCGTGAACCCACCAAACAGTCTGGATGTTTTTAAAGACTATTAATCATGAATTTGTCCTAAATTACACCCTGTTCTAAACAGGGTCTATGTCAGAGCCTGGTTTTCTCCAACAGAGCCTCAGTGGCCACCTGTAGAAGTTCAGGAGTTCTGAAGGAGTGTCTTTCCTTGTGCAAATTTGTCCTGGCCAAATAAAATTACCCCTCTAAGGATGAGATGAATCACGCCCTCTTCAGCTGCTGCATTTGACCATCTCTCCATTCACTATACAGTGTCTGGAGAACTTTCCAGACTGTGTTAGATACCAGCAACCCTTCGGATGTATTCCACATCTTCCCTGCAAACCTTCTCTGGCGTAGCCTCTAGTGGATCTTCCTCACATCTCTTTCTTTTCCCTGGAAAAAAACTTGCCTCTGAGTTTTAGTCGATCTCCTTTTTTTAACCATTGCCCAGGCCTTTTATTCCTTTGCTATTTCTTTCAAATACTTAACTCTGTCATTGTGTGAAAGACAGCTGAGCCAGATCAAAAGCGTGTTGACATCAACGTGTGTCATTGCCACTGCTCCCTCACTTAGAAATAATCTCTGTGTTGCACCAGTTGATTCACTCCCATGGCTCCCTCTCATCCCCTGGCCACCTCACTTTGCAAGAAAGGGTTTGTTCAACAATTTCCTCAAGGTCAGACAGTAAATCTTTGGCAGAATCAGGAGGAGGAACTCCTGTCAGTTATCCTGGCCATCAAAGAGATGTTTGTGTGAAACGTGGTCCCAGCCTGAGCAGCAGAGATGCTGTGCCATGCTGGAGGAGGCTTTTTCCAGCCCCAGTTCCAGATGCAAAGTCCATCCTTGAGCATCTCCATCCTCTTCCCAGTCTCCCAGCAGTATCCCTCTTTTGACCAGCATCCTCAAAAAGGGATTGTTTCTTAATCTTTGGCTTCACTTAAACTGTCCCAAGCTGCAGCAGCAGGGGAGTCTTCCCAATTAGTACAGCCTGGCCAGATGTCCATCCTCCTGCATCCCCAGGGGTCGATTATTGCTCACCTGGCTTTGAGTTTTGCCTCCCCAGGATTGGCTTTGTCCGTCCCTGACTAACCAAATGTTTAATCATATCCATGAAAATGACAGGGAACATTTACTGCCCTGCTCAAAAAGCTTCGGTTTTCACGCAGAGAAAAATCTCTCACTTCATTATTGCTCCTCTTGGAGAGCCCTAATGTGCTTTGCAATGAATCGAGAGTCACGGTGTGTTTGCATGGCTGGAAAGGATTATTACCTCTATTTTCCAGATGACAAACTCTGGCACAGAGAAATTAAGTAGCCACTACGAGGGATCCCAGCAGCAGCCACAAACAAGACCCAAAATGGTCATCATGAACTCTGCTTCCTAAAAGTTCCCAGAAAAACTCTTTTTAAAGATCAAACTCTCCGAGTCTCATTGCACTGAAATAAATAAATTAATATGAGGCAGATACAGCTTTGGGGGGTGCAACAGAAAAACAGAAAAACAAGGAATGAGAAACACTGATGTCAGCTGTCAGCTTTTGTTTGTTCCCACCCACAGCTTGGTACAACTCCAGGGTGTTTGTTGATATGAGGGTTTATCAAGCACCAGCATCAAGGAATTCAGGTTATTGAGAGGAAAGTAAAAAAAGGAGTAAATAAATAAGTGGTGAGAGGAGGAGAAGCTCCCTCTGATGTAATCACTCGTCCATTCTTCACAGGTTCCTTCCAGGAAGGATTTGTAGGAGCACACTAAGTTTTATAGAGGTCAAAACTCTGAAGTCCAGTCAACCTATTGTCCACACACTGCTTTTTTTTTTTTTTTCTGTCCTATATAAAGGCAAGTTTTAATCACTGTCCTGTCAACAAAGTGATGGGGACTGTGCTGAATTTAACAATTTCATGTAGGAATATGTTACATGTGGTCTCACAGGAGCATCCAGGGTTCATCCAGCCCATACCAAAAGAGAAGAGAGGCAAACTCTCCTCCTGGGGTTTGAGGCACCATGAAAGGTGCCTCACTGTCCACAAAGATCCCCAGGTCACTTTTCCACTGTTCCACTTCTCCAAGCTACCTTCGATGGAGAATATTATACCAAAAGAAAAGGGACCCTGAAGTTTCCGTGAAGGCAGACAGTGATGCAAACCCCTCAGAGCCCTCTGCCAGCTCTCCAGCTCTGCTGTGCCCTCCCAATCCTCCCAGGGAGGGTCAGGCATCACTTACCATCACCTTGTGCCTTCCGATGAGGTTTGGGGACTCGCAGAGGAGCTGCACGTCTGACACGGTCACCGCACAGGGCTTCTCACCCACCAGGACGGTGTAGTTCAGTTTGGCATTGCCTCCCGCCACGGGGGGGATCAGATTCCTGCCCTGCACAGAGAGGAACATCACACCCCAGAATAACCAAATCAACGTCGGGAAAGAGTTTTCTCCCCCCACTCTGGTTCATTCCTGGGGTACAAGTGTTGGTTAACTGCATTTGAGAGGCGTGGATGGCTCATCCCTGACACTGCTCCAGGTTGGA
>VXBN01009197.1:512-13725 GCA_013397395.1 Sinosuthora webbiana
GAGCTGTTGCCTCATTTCAATTGTCTCAACCATGAAATGAGTGCTGATGCTGCAATAAAGTCTCGAGGAACATCTCCAGGTAGTCCCATCCCATTTGTGCAAACCTCCAACACAGGATTGGAAGGGATCTTAAAGACCACCTGCTTCCACCCCTTGCCATGGGTGGGGACCCCTTGCCATGGGTGGGGACACCTTCCACTATCCCAGGTTGCTCCAAGCCTCCTCCAACCTGTCCCTGGACAATTCCATGGATGGGGCAGCCACAACTCATGAATATGATGAATATCACTAATATAACTTTTTTCCTCTTGCACTCAAGTCGGATTCATTATTCCAACATTAATAACGGAGATTTATTAAAAATTATTACAAACTTAAATTATCTTTAAAATCATTCTTATCCCATCTGTGCTAGAAGCAGCCTTTGTTTTACTATCTCATGTTTAAATTTTCAGGACTTCAGAAAGCATTTAGTGTGGATGTTTTAATTGTTTAGCACAGATGCAAGAAGCTGGGTGGCTTCAAGTCAGCAAAATGGAATGCTGAAGTACCTTGCTGAAAATGGAAACAAATTCATTTTACAACAGCAAACTGAAAAATAAAATATCTGCAACATAAAGGAAAATTTTATTATCACAAATACCTAACAGCTCCTTCTGATTTACCTTGAACACATTTTTATTACTTTAATTGGAAAACAGCTGAAAACTTGTCTTACAATAAAGTTATGCAAATATCCAGCTTTCTTGAAATGGCCTCAGGAAAGAAAAAAGAAATTTTGGAATAAAACCTTCTCCAGGCTTTTTCCTAAGATGAAATAACAAGGAGGAAACTATAAAAATTACTGTGTCATTACCATCAGAGGCCAGGGAAGCCCATGGGTTGCAGAATTATTGTCAAGTATGTGAAAACCATAAATGTTAACTGAATGTGTGTCTATTCTGTGATTACTTGAGACGACAGTAAAAAGAATTGAATATACATATTCTGACCCTTATCAGCACAAGCCTTGACAAAGGAAATTCAAGGAGACAAATGAGAACCAGCTGCTTCCATAAATGATGATGGAACCCCAGAGCCAGATGGACACTGAGAAACAGCTCACGGCTCCAAAGTAGATCTTAAGGAAATTGTCACTTACTTTTCACTATGTACAATAAATAAATTGATCTGGAGCTACAAATACAAAACAGATTTTTTCACCCAATAAGTTGTACTTCATGTTTAAAACAGATGGGATATATTAGAGACACAAATAAAGCTGTGTGTTAATTGTTGTATAAAGAATCAACTACAGGAGTTCTGTCAGTTTTTGGGACAAACAAGTATTTTTGTCATGCAACATGCAGTAAATGTAGGGGATCTTAGACACATCTCATAAAATATCTTATGAAAATTTTCATCAAAGACATCAGGCATATTCACATTTCTAGCTGATTTTTTGTGTGGTTTTAACTACTGTAAGGAAGGCTACACATATCTGTCACACAACTCCACCACTGTCTTTGACATATACACTTGGAAGTATTTCTTTCTCCAAATGCTCTCACACACCCTACAAACAGAAATCTGCAGCTTGTGCCTTGCTGTCATCAACGATTTGGTCTTTCCTTTTCAACATTTAGGTGTCCAGTCTGTCAACACACTGAGCACTGAAGTATCCTCTGCCTTATGCACTAGGAATATTTTCAGGAAGATAAATCTGCAGCTTGCTGCTCTTTTTACATCATTAACCTCTTAGCCTCAGCTTACAATCATTCCTTTTATTTCCCAAAACTATTTTTTGTTTGTTTTCAGGTCCAACGTCACCTCCTTGTTCTACCAAACCTTTTGGATTTACGTATTCCTGAGTCACTGATTCACTCCATTGCTGCATTTCCAATCAAATGCAATCAGTCCACATGGAGCCTGCTCTGGGTGTTACTAAGGGACAACTCTGATGATTTTCCCTTTCTTTTTTCTGTTTCTTACTGTGTAAAACACCTGACAATAATTAGGCTGCTGATTTCTACCTCTTTTTTACATCTACATGTATTTTACATCTACCCACTGGAAATGTGTGAAGAAGACAAAGGTGTGCAGCAACAAGAGACACTGGGCACAGGGAATTCTGGTTAAATATTAGGATTTTAACTCTTTTTTTTTCCTAACTGAGGTGTGATCAGAGTGGCATGTGAACCACAGATGCTGGGGAATTTCCATTCCTTAAGACATTTAAACTTGCTGGAGCAATCTGCCCCAATCTGCCCTGCTGCAAGGGTGTGAGGGGCAGAATGGGTTGGAAGAGGTGATCTGAGTGCCTTCCAAGCTGGAATTAAAGTGATATTCTGCTGATGCGAAAAAAAAAAAAAAAAAGAATAAATTGAAGTGATGAGTTCCATAAATGCCTCTGTTACAAAGTGTAATGAATACAAAATGATTGGACAAAGCCCCATAATAGCATTGCTTTTATACCCCAGTTTTATTTTCACTTATATACTGCTCACATTATGGGCTGTAACTTACCCCTGCATACTGCCAGCACATAGACTATTTTTTCATAATTTTCTTTTGGATCATCAGTTTTCCCTCACACACAAACTGCAGGCAAATACCTTTACAGCTTTACAACAAAAGGAATTATTCCAGATATACCAGAATAGAGCATAACTATTATATCTTTTGTGCCTTTGATTCATTGCCATACAGTGTACATTTCATGAAAATAAATAGCATTTACTATGATGTAAATTGAGAAGATATTTCCTAGGCATGGTATGAACAAGAGCCAGACATCTTCCACTTTTATGCACCTTTAACATTTCTTTTTATATCAGCACGTTTCTCATTCTGGCCATCTCTGACAGGTTTCAAATTATAATGCTCTTTTTTTATATTCTCTACACAGCAATCAAATCTTTAGACCTTGAGGAGAAGGAGGAAATTAAGGCCATTAACATGTTAGAGAATTGTTTGATTTACTCATTATAAATTATTCTGAAGCTGAGCAGCTCATAAGACATGCCCAAAGGGAAGACAAATTTTGATTGGCAGTGTCAAAAAAGTCAAGGACATAGAGAGGTTTTGTTAATAATTACTAGGTGCCATTAAAAAATGCTGTGTGCTATCTCTCCAAAATCAGGGTGATTCTGATCCAGAATTTCCCAGCTATCAAACATAATAAGACCTCAATTTATAATTAAAAGAAATATTCAGAGTATGCACTGTAAACCTTCTCTCAGTAACTATCAAAGATGAAAATATTTTAAAAAATAATTAGTCAAGCTGGAAAAACAAACTTGAAGATAGAAAAACCCCTCAAATGAAAGTTCAAAGGTCACTGCAGGGAGGCCTCTTTATCATAGTTTCCTAAACATGCTTTTTTTCCCCCACTCTATCCACAACTTTCCATCAATTATCAAAAATACACAACAAACACCAGTTGCATGTCAGCCAACAGGACTTTCTCAGAACCCCACCTTTACCCTTTACTTTTTACGGGAAGGTTAACAGCATAAATCCATCCTCAATCTCTGTGCCAAGTGTGGCAGCTCCACAGTCTGACTGTGCCCGTTAAATGTGTGAACTTCCAGAAAAATGTTTCCTTTTACAAGCAAATTGTGCAAATTTTGCAAAAGCAAAAGCCACAATATCCCAGGAAGGGAGGCAAGAGAAATTTTACCATCCCTCCACCTGAACTAAGCCAAAAACTTTACATGAAGAAGCAAGTGACAGACCTTACAGATGGAACTATGCAAACTGTCAGTTTTTGCTAAAAATTTGGATCTTCCCAGGTTTTGGAAGAGGTTCTGTCCTTTTTGTACCAGCCAGGGGGAGCAGTGCAGGTGAAATAGGAGCCCTATGCCTCTGCACTGGTGTGTGATGCACTCCTGGATCACAGCACTGGGGCTTGCTTTTCTTCCTCAGGTGCTTCCTATAATAATTCTAAACATTACCTGTGATGGAAAACAGGGAAAAAAAAAAAAAAAATCATCNTTTTTTTTTATTACTTGTACAAAGCATAGTAAGGCGGCTAGGAAGTCAGGGCTGGAATTTTTTTCCATGTTGTCCTACGCTATCCCCCTAGCAGGCAATTTTCCCCTCTAGCAACTTTAAAGCCCTGCTCAGCTTCTGAAGCCACCTTGATGTGTGTATGTCTTTCTAAAATAAATAAGGCAGCCCAGCTGCCCCCTGGGTATGGCACAATGGCTCAGTGACATCCTGGGAACAACTGAGGGCTGCCACAGGGTTGTCTCCTCATTTTCAGCAACAGAAGTTCACTGCTCTGTCAGAATTAAAAACACTTTACAGTGGGTTTTCTATGGACAGAAATTTTTAAAGCCAGGGAAGATCAAAATTTTTTTCTGGCACTAAAAAGTATTTTTAATTTGTATCAGCAATGTCATGTTGTTGTTTTAGAGCTGAAGCTGTATTATTGCAGACTACTAAAACTACAGAGTAGCTGCATCAAGGTTTTTTTGTTTCATTTTTACAAGATCACAGATAATTAACATTTTATTTTGAAAGCATTTTTTCTTTGAAAAAAAAATCCAGTAATCATTAATTTTTAATGTACTGAGCTAAGGATTTGTCTTTGATATCATTATTACAGACACTGCATGTCTGTAAATATGAAGTGATAGGACAGCAAATACCTTCAGAAGGACAGACACTGCCTTTGAAGTCAGTATATATATGGTTTAACATAAATGTAATTTCACAGCAAACTGCCTTTTATTGTTCACTCTTGTTTTGTCCTGACACTCAGTGTCTTGTAAAAAACATTCTGAACTTTGATATAAATAAATAATGCAATGTTTTCCTTTAAACTCTTTGAAAAGAAACTAAATGGAGACTGGCAAGTGGGATAGAGAACACATTCCCTTCCATGCAGACCTGTGTGAATTCCAGCATCCATCACACCCTGAGGAACACCATGTCTGCCACATCTGATGGCCACTCTATTTAAAGTCAGATGGATCAGATTTGCAGCCCTTTTAAAGGCCGCAGTGCAGCAATTTTTCTTTATTTGGACACTTTTTTTGTAGGTCATATTCTGTTGTACCCTGAGGAAAACTTGCCATAATGTTGGTTTTGAAATGTTGGGATTTTTTTTTTCTTTTCTCTCTTTTAGCCCTGCAAAAACACAATTTCTGGCAGTTAATATGGAACAAGAGGGGTTATATTCTTAACCACTTCACAATAAGTTTTTAATTTTATTCTTTTGATAGAAAGGGCAATGCCTGCCTTCAAAGTCTGCAAGCCTGGGAACCAAAGAGGGATCCCACTGTCACAGAAAGGAGAGAAAATCTGGCTAGCAAAAAATTGCAATTAAGATTGAGCTTCCCTAAGGCAAGACAGCCTTTTGTCATCAAAGAAAACACAGACAGCACCATGTAACTGACCTAAGAGTGCTGGCTCATTAACAACCTGCATATTTATGGTATTTATGATGGAATGATTATTGCAGAAGTGTAAGGAATAAAGCATATATTAAGGACTGCATCCTTTCTACAGGAGCCATGCTGCAGTCTGGGGCAGCATTGCCAGGTTCCAACCTTCAGGAAAGAAAAATAAAAGTTTTTGTCCACACAAAACCCTCAGTGAGCCTCAAATTCAAGCTGAAGTTGACCACAGAACTGTGAATATTAAACTAAAAGAAATCTGAGTGTAAGAGCAAAACAACAAAATGAAAGATGGAAGATGAAGCTGTGGATGAGTGGATGAAGTTCCCAGAGAAGCTGTGGCTGCCCCTGGATCCCTGGAAGCGTCCAAGCAAGGTTGGATGGGGCTTGGAGCAACCTGGGATAGGGGAAGGTGTCCCTGCCCATGGCAGGTGTGGCACTGGATGAGCTTTAAAGTCCCTTCTGACCCAAACCATCCTGGAATTCTGTAGAAGGGAAGATGCATCAGACTAAGGACATGTGGTCTTCATGGAGAATGTGCCAGAAGCTTTCTGTCCATTTTATCCTCCTAAATCAGGGAAAAGTCTGATTGTTTGAGTTTTTTTTGTTTGTTTGTTTTTTTGTTTTGTTTTTGTTTTTTGTTTGTTTTTTGTTTTTGTTTTGTGATTTTTTTGTTTGTTTTTTTGTTTTGTTTTTTGTTTTTTTTTGTTTTTGTTTTGTTTTGGTTTTTTTGTTTGTTTTTTTTTTGTTTTTGTTTTGTTTTGTTTTGGTTTTTTTTGTTTTTTGTTTTTTTGTTTTTTTCAGAAAAGCAGGTCACTCCTCACATGTATTGAACTTTAGAGTTCTCATCAGGGCAAAGGGAGAAGGTAAAATTCTTCAAGGAGAATGAGGAGCAAGATCCTCTGTGTCCTCCATCACAGTCCTACCCAATTCAAATGCCTGTAAGGAGCAATTTTCCTTTTCATTATCACCCAACCTCGCCTTGGCTCAGGGTCAGCAAACAAACCTCTTCTGACTCCAGCTGTGTGACTCCAGCAGCAAAAAGCTGTGTTCCCAGGAAGAGAATAAAACTCTCAAAACATGGAAGTTCAGCTTCCTTCTGTTTTACGTTGAACAGCCGCAAAGTGTGATCACTAGGGGTGGAATTCTCTTCCTTTTCCTGATGGTTTGGCATTGCTGGGACAGCTCTGCCTCCAGTGCAGTGGTACCTGACTCACACAATGCCAGCGACATGGAAATGGGGGCCAGAGTTGAATACAGCTGATGAAACATGACAAGCATAAAAAATTAAATGAAAGAAAACATTCCCTTTGATGTGATAGCTGTGATCAGCTTGACACAGAGTTGGTTAAGTTTCTGGCTAACTTGAGGGTGGAAGTGCTGGTAAGTCAGGAAGATTTCCAAATTTTTGAAGTAGTAATAGCTCTATTCCAACATATTTCATTGGTAAAATAAACAGTAACAAGACACCGCTTGCAAAAATATTTCCCACTTGGGTGTCACAACTGATTACTCATCTTGTTACATTATTTTTATTTTATCCAATGAATCTTCTATCAAATAAGACCAAGAAATATGCATATTTTCTACCATAACAGCTTTAACTAAAACATTATTTAGTTTTCTTAATGTCCTTTATAAACATATTTCCTCAACAGATGCAGAAATTAATTTTCAAGCCTGCAGCAAATCATGTGAACATTGCACCTAACACACCGACTTTAAGTGCAAAATTTTACAAGGATAACAAAGTCAGCAAGGAATATTAAAATTTTATCCCTGTTCTGCTGTGAATCATTTAAATTTCAGAGATTTTTCTAATAGCTTAGATAAATATTTAACTCTCCTGATTTTCTGTTTAGACATTCTTTTAAATATAATACAGAAATGGCAAATAATATAGCATCTACTGCAATTAAAACCTATTTTACCAAGATAAATATTCCAAAAAGCAAGTCTCTGTCATATTATTATTGGAGATAAATATTGGAAGTTTAGACAGAAATAAAAATTGTAGGGCAGAATTACCAACTCCTTGTCTCACTCGATTACATATCTTTCTTTATTTGAACATTTAAACCAACAGTAGTAATCAAACACTTTATACAGGTTTATAGCAAAGAGTTTGCTAGAATCTCCCCCTCTCTATTGAGGATATTCTGATTTAAAGACCTTTATTGAGGAAAAGTTATGAGCAGAACTAGAATTAAAAGGATTTTTTATTGAGAGTATTCTGCTTTAAAAAATGCTTGTTGAGTAAAGGTTATGATTAGAATTAGGAAACTATAAAAGCAGAGAGCTGGGCTTTTAATAAATATATTAATTTGAACCAAATGTTACAATCCAAGGATCTCCCACTGGTTTGAGCTGATGCCATTTTTGTGCAGCAAAGTTTGATAAACATGTCCAGCTTGTGATCAATCTGACAAAATATAAAATTTCACCTGCTAAGTGCCAAAGATTCCACCAACTGCTGTTGCTGCTATAAACATTTAACAACCCTCAGAAATATTCCCATATTTTTGCTCTCATAAAAAGTTTTTGTTCTGCAGAGCCCTGGTTTCATGGGGGCTGATAATCAAAGCATCCAATTCATACTTTGTATACTTCTCTTCCAACGATGTGAGAAATTTCTGAAGAGTTATTTTTCCCCTTCTGTAGGAACACTATTTCCCCTCTATCCAGGTAAATAGTCATAGATCTAAAAAGGCCATTGAATTTTTATGTCTTAAAAGACTTATCTGAAAGAGGAATACTCTTTTCAATCTTCAGAACCAAGCACCTGTTTTCAAACGTTACATTTTTATATACTCCACAATTTATTCATATAAATGATGGATCTGCTTCCAAAAAGTGACAGAATTCGGCAGTGTAAAAGATGAGTTTCAGTTTAATGAACTGTATTATCTACCATTTATTTAAACAACAGATAAAAAGCCTTCACTGAAAATTATCATCTTAAAGAATGGAAATAATACCTTAGAATGATGTTAAGAGCTTAATTTCAAGTACCTTTGGACTGTCTGAAAAAGCAGAAAAAAAGAAATAAAAAGCAGAAATATGAAGTATAAATAGTAGAGCACTATACAATGCATAATGAAACCTTTCATCCATGAATTGCAGTAAAGATTTTTATAGTTTTGGAATCTAATGAAATTTATTTCTGATACATAATTGATATTGACTTTTTCAATGATGATCCCATTTATATCTAATAAGTTATAGATACTAATTCCATTCAGACCCCCCAATAAATAAATAAATAAGTAAATGAATAAATAAATGTACAGGATTACTGTAGATCTGAAAGCTTTCAATTAAAAAAAAAAAAAAAAAAACCAAAAAAACAACCAAACTTGTTCAGGTACAGCAGGATATGTGACGACATAAAAATAATATTATTTTAACAGGAAATTTATATGGAAGAAATTAACATTGGAAACTAAAAAAGTTAAAACTGTCACCCAAAACTAAAATTTTAGGGATCTAGATGGTAGACATATGTAAAAACAATTATTATCAGCCAACAAAATCAATTAAATGTATTTCTTGACTTGTAGTGAAGGGAAATACTATAGGTGAGTATTTTTATGTAAAAATTTTTCCAGTTGGAGGCTCTCACCTAAGAAATATAATGTGTCACATATTAGAGGAGCTTTACACATTAAAATAAACTAAAAGAGACTATACAATTGGTTTAAATTTCTACCACTTTTAAGTTTCTTCTACTTTCTTTACTCACAGAAACTTCAGACAGCAGCACAACTGTATTTGTCCTCAACAAAGGGACCACAAGAGTCTCCAAATCTGGTTCAAATTAAACCCCTAAAGTTTGTACTTAGCAGGTTCCCAGCTGTGGGCTCTATTTTAGTGTTACTTTCAATGCAACACCGTGTAATTCTCATTTACTTTTCATTCCCAAGGTGCCTATTTACATTTCCTATCTCCAGAGACTCCAAGTTGTGCATTCCAAAGGAACGTGGACACTGCAGAAGATCCAAGTCCACCCAGAAGAAAAGGAGACACAACCAGAAGTTTTCCACTCCCAAGTTTGCAGTGGATTTACTGCATTGTGAAATCACTCCATGCTTTGGAAGAAAGGGCTGCTAATGCAGGTTGAGCTGCTCCAGGGAGAGAATGATTACAGTGCAGCCTAATCAGTGCTACATTATGCTAATTTTTATTAGTCAAAACTTATATCCTGTGTGTGCAGCTTGGGACTGTTGAGGAAAATAAAAGATTTGTTGAAAGCTCCTGCAAGACCAGGTCACATCTTAATACTTTAATGGGCATCTACTGCCTAATGTTTCCTCTTACACTTCTCTTTGTAAACTTTATGCTGACCTTCGAAACTGAAGATGGATCAATACCATTTTATAAGACTATAAAACTGTATGAAACACTAAGTCAATACTGTATTTTTATCACACTTCTGATATAATGCAGTCCTGTGCATCAAATAACCCTGAGAGTACCAGAGAAGGCTCAAAGTTTTGTTTAAAGGTATTATTTCAACCAAGCACTGGGCAACGCCAAATTTGCTGAGTGCCAAAAAATTTTCTTTAGCCCAGAGACACCTGAGTGTCCAAAAAGTCTCTGTGAACACAAAGGACCAAGCTGATGCAGATTTAAATTGTTCAAATCCAACTAAATGTGGGACATTTTGTATGCATGCTTTAGTGCTTCTTTGTCATCTAACTCAATTTTCACATGAACAAAAAGTGCCTTAATTCCTGCGTAGGTTTTACGGAGTATTACCATAAATAGTGTTTTCTTTGCTCTTGCACTACAGTTTTTAATTCACAGAAGCTCACCGTGTTTTTTATAAAACAGGCATAAACACAAAGGAACATTAATAAACAAACATGACTTGAAAAAAAAAACATAATAGAAAAGCAGAAGAAAAGGGAAAGAGGAACACAAGATTATTTTCCTTTTCTTGCAAGGAAAAAATAAAGAGAAATAAGTAGCTGTAATTAGAATTTGTAATTATTTCTGAAAAGCTCTTGCATTCCAGGTGCAAGCATGAATAAAACCCTTTGGATCAGAACATCTCTATGACCTTTCCATCAGCTGGAAACCAATTAGGCCAGCTCCTCTCACCTCCCATAATGAAAGATCTCTGCATCTTTATGGTAGACCCACCTTGGGGCCAGCATCAAATTTGACTCCTGAATCCTTTCCAGCTTTGGTTTTATCACAGCCTGATATAGAGCAGGGGAGCCTGGTTGACACATCTTTAATCAGAACTATTTTCCTCTGCTGGCCAAGGCACTCATCCTCTCAATTGTGAGCTGCTCCCCATCCTTTTTGCAATTAACACCCATCTAAGCCCTGTGAGTTGGAGGGATAATGCTCAGCTTCAAGGGCAAAACTGTTTTATTGCCCTCAGCATGAGAAATCTGCACACATGAAATGTATCTCTTGCAAGAGAAATCCCCCCACACCCCATCTCTAAAGAGAAAAGTATTCCTTCTGTTCAAATAAAGCTGCAAAGGCAATCTCCAAACAAACATTCAGCTGGATCAATAGCTAGAAATTGAATAGAACAATGTCTCATGCTGCTTTATAGAATTTTCAAAAGATTTGAACCGCACAAACCCAACTTTTCAAGTTCCACCACTGGGATTTATAGTCTTGTTTTCTGAGTCCAGGAAAAAAAAAAAAACTAACAAAGAACAGACTCACATACAAAATATAAAAAACCCCCCGTTCTGTATGGTCAAAAAATACCCAGGGTCTCAGCTTAAGCCTAGAAAAGTAAGGGCATTCCAAGTTAGGCCCAGGTGTTTTTGTTTACCTTGGAGAACTTCAGAGCTGAAAAGGGATTTCATACATCTTTCTTTTTAAGGCCCAAGTACAACAGATGTAATTTACCTTTGCTAAAATCTGATAACTCACCTCTAAAAAATGAAAATTATCATGAACATATCCATGAAAACAGCCTTTCCATGACTTTTTAGGGGAATATTGTTAATTTATTTAATTTTTTTTTTTACTTGAATAGCAATATATTATAACTTTTCTCTATAAACATGCTATTAATTACTTAATTTTCTATAGCACAAAACCAGGAAAGTGATATTTTGTTTACTAACTACTGGCCTACAAGATGTGTCTTAGACACTACATTTATAGAGGAAAGCAAATTTAAGTAAAAGACGGGAAAAGGAAAAGGAAAAGGAAAAGGAAAAGGAAAAGGAAAAGGAAAAGGAACACTTCTTTTGAGTGCTCTGTTTTTCTTTGTGGAAAATAACTTCAGGCCTGAAATTTATCTATCTTTACATCAGCTGGGAATTCTGTAGCCGTGTGATCTAGGAGAGCTACCCAGTTCCTAAGGTAAGGTGACAACAGAAGCTGAAAGAACAATTTCCCTCCTACCCAGGAGTCCTTCCAGGTGTGATTCAATTTTGCTGTCACCTGCCTGGTTATGCAAAGCACCCTGCTGTTTTCCAGAGCAAACCCAGATGTTCCAGAGACTGCGTAATTCCCACAACGTATATCATAAGTGAGGAAAACAGATTTTCAGGAGAGGAGGTAGGAATATGGGGCTCCCAGTTTTGGATCCCACCACGTCCAGCAATGTGTGCCTGTCTAAAATTGTCCTGTATGTTTGGGCTTTTTTTTTTTTTTTTCCTAAGTCACATCAAACAATTTGCCTCCAAAGAACACCAGTCCTCGCAGACTACTGGATTCTTCTTCTGAAAGAAAGAATAATAGAGTTTGTCTCTATTAACTGTGCATTATCATAGGCAATCTCAGAGAAGAGCAGTGAGAAATGTTACCACTTTTGAAAAAATAGGGATTTTTTTTGCATAGCAAAGGTTAAAAGAAATGAAAGAATGAAATTTTTTAGAGAGTTTTAAAATTCTTAAAAGTATGAAAATTTAAAAGAATGAAAATTTTTAATATTCCAGGAGAAAGTCATTCAAGCAGCAGCATGCAGAGAATTACCCATCATTGAGATCTGATACAGGATCCCACTCTCTGATACAATCATGTACCAGCCGTGGCTTGGAGATTCAATTCTCACCATTCTCACTTAATTCTCAAATGTTTGAGATGCAGCTCAAACATTTATTACTAAAGTACTGCCTTGGTTGAAGAAATAAGTAGGAAAAGACATACTATTATGAAGAATAAAGACAAGTGACAGGTAAGGATTATTATATTTAATTACTTTAGATAACTATGCTTTTTTTCCCCCTGTCTTTCACATGTAATTTTTTGTCTTTTTTTTCTGTTCCTTAAATCTAAATGCAAAGAACAGGAATTATTTTTGTTTTCAGTAGAAAAACAAGTTTGAGTTTTGTTTGGTTAATTTTTCTCACACAGTTTATCTTACACTGCATTTGTAATCATTGCAAAGGAGCTCAGAAACACGTAATTCATTGCTTTTATTTTTTTTTTTTTGTTGTTTTTAATGTCTCAGGGGGGAGTCTACTTTTTTTTAGAAGGTGTGAACAAATAAGTCATAAGAAAACAAGTCAAACTTGAAAGTCTCAGGCTCCAACTTGTGGAAATAAGTACAACCTACACTTGTCTCTTATAATTAAATCTATTGATTTGTGTGTTTTGTTTTACTTGCTTTTCATAAAAGTATAAACAGATGAGAGAGTAGCAAGGCAAAATAAAAAGAAAGCAAATAAAGTGGTTTAACATAAAAGAAATGCCTAGAAGAATGAAACTCTTTATTATGGTGTAACGTCATCTAATCTAGTCTTATTTATTTCTAGCTTGCTTTACCTGAGCTGTAACTCTTGAAAAATTTCCAAGACCATGGCAGACCAAGGCCATGGGCACGGACAGTTTCCACTATCCCAGGCTGC
>VXBN01009199.1:515-26676 GCA_013397395.1 Sinosuthora webbiana
AAATGAACCTAGCCAAAGCCACCTAAATAGTCAACTCTCGAAGATCCATCAATTGAGCTAGTCCTGCCCAGTCTGAACCCTTACGCACAGTGGACGGAGACAAAGTCCCTGTGGTACACATGAAGAGCATTTTAAAAAAAACTGTTTAGATTAATCCCACCTCAGGCAAAGGCAAACCCATCCGTAGAATTGTCTTTGCTCAAAGACCTAGTTACACTTAGTAAGTAATGCCGAAAAATAAAGAAAGCCGTTGTGTGCCACAGGGAAACCTAATTTTAAATGAGAACAGTGTGTAAAGTTTCATTTTGTATGTATATGTGTATATCTATGTATGTATATGTATATCTTTGTAAGAACGTATTAATTTGAGTATGATGTAGATAGTAATAAAATAAAAGGTAAATTATGTCCTGAGTTGTAGTGTAAAATGTGCACAAAGTATTCTATCACCATCTTAACGAACTGCTGAATTCAAATATTAGAGCAGTGCTCTTCCCAGAACCCTTCCCTCAGGTTTATCTTCTGCTAATGGCCCATCAGATGCCTTGCCCATGACTCATAGATAACACCCTCTGGAGTTATCTCTATTTAATGAGCCATCAAGAACTCCCTGCATGACTCATCATCTCATTGTGAGATGCTCCGCCCAGAAAGAAAAACAAAGCATTCTCACCTAGATATAAGCTAGAGTTTTAGACAGTACAGGGGGGCTTACTCACTAGATTCTCAGAGGACTCGAGCTACCAGACCTTTCTACGGGATCACTGCTTCAGGAAAACCACCTCATCTGGACTGCTTCCATCGCCCTAATCAAGTTGTATTCTGACTCTGTCAGTGGTCTTTTGTATTTCTTTGCATTTATTTTGTTTTACCTTTTCTTTCTTTTCTTCCTATTAAATTTTATTTCTAACTTAAAGCCTCTCTTGTTTTGCTTTCAAACCACTACAGCAGCCTAGTTAGAACAGAGAGGGTCATTTAGTAATAAGTCAATGGTATGAACACTGGTGATGGTTCTGTTTGACTTGGGAATTGATGTAAAAACAGGCACCTAGGAAAAGTAATAGAGTTTGTGGATCTACATCTTAATACTGACCAAATGGAAAAGAAATAGAAGCAGAGCAACTTTGGGCCTTTGTTACACAGGGTAACGTGTCAGAAGAGAGAAGTGCAGAGGGCCCAATTCAGCTTCCTTTTTGCCTTACCCTCTCATGTAAGTGAAATACTCATGCACCAGGAACACGGGGGTGCAAGTTTTTATTTTCTAAAATAAATCATTTTCAGGAAGCAGTGCGTGACAAAGGCATGCAAATCTTAAATAGCTGAGGCACAGCACGTAAATATCAAAATTCCAGGCGGAGGGCAGTTAGAGATGAGTTTTAGCTACACATTCAGCTACAATTAGCTGTTCATCACAAAGGGTGTGAGATACTTGAGTGTTCTCTATATCATAGAGTGACAAAGCTCATGCATTTGGCTGAACACTCAGTGCACCTTCCTGGAATGCTTTGCCTTTCAAATCTGCAAGCAAACAGCTGACTCTGCATTGCAGTGTTTGTTCTACCTGTCCTCATCAGGTCTGTACGAGCTGGAGGAAAGATGTTGACGGAAGTAATCGATAGAGTAAAGAATGATGAACCAATGGAAAGAATCTGACTGAAAGGCCACGGCGGAGGCCACAACAGTCATGACAGTATCATAATTGTCATTTTGGGGGATGCTAAATTAAAGTGCTAGCACAGAAATTACAGAATTACAGAATCAATAAACCTTGGCAAGAGTAAGGTTTTAGAAGAAAAGGCCAAGAGCAGAAACTGTTGTACACAGAGGAACACTTTCCCTACTCTTTAGTTTACCAGCACAATCATCGGTCATGGTGGGATTCCAGGCCTGTTTGCAGACTCTCTCAAACAGCAGTAGTATGTCAAAGAACTGGAGGGTATGGGGAAAAAGGTGTTTTTATATGTGGAGATTAAGGAAGTCAGGTTTCTCCTGGGTTGTATTACTATCAGCTGCTTGTGTGACCCTGAGCACAAAACAGATTACTTCCTGATGACTCCATTTTTTCAACAGAAAAAGGATTGTGCCTTTTAAATTTGTATTTTGAGGGTTCTTTGCTATACTTTGCGTGAGTGGCAACTGTAAAAGTTACATGCAACTTTAAGCTTTGCATTGCAATGGTGTGAGTTAGTGTCAGCTGTAATAAAAATGTGGCTTCAGCTCTCGATTCACAAACTCTCCTGTTAATATTTGCCATACTTGGAGTTTAGGGCAAGAAAATGACTGAAGCTTTACAAGATTGTGGAACCATTCAGGACAGTGCCATGATGGATAAGAAAATAAGTTGTTTTTAAATCTGTGATAACACTCCTGTTCATAGAACCTGAGTTTTAATTTCACGAGTTGAAAGATCTGTTTCCATTTGTAAGAAAGTCAAAAGCTGGGGAGAAAAAAAAAAGGAAGGGACAAAAAGGCCTAAACTGGACAGGAGGAAAGGAAATGAAATACTGGAGGTAAAAGAAAAGTATAAAGAGAAAATAGGAAAAGGTATGTGAAAGCTTTTCTAGATGTCTTGAGGAGCCATATTTTTAAAGATAAAATCAGATTTGAGGCTGGCAGACCTCTAGAAACAAGATGAGATCCTCTCATGGGGGCTGAGTCAAGGGGAGTTATCTCTCTTGACCTGCTGGCAACTCCCTTCCTGATTCAGCGTTTCCAGGGACTAATCTTTGCGGAAGATCAGCTCTTTAAAAAATTATGAGCCAACATAGATTCTCAAGAGCCCTGTGTAATTTTGAAAATGTGATCACTGGTATGTGGTTCCTAGTGCATGCAAGTCTCTAGTGCTCTAAAGATGGAAATAAATGCTATTTAATGTTAAACCCAAAACTTCAGTTGGTAGGAGGGTTTTGGCTGTTACTTGGCTGTTTATTTGTTATTGTGCATAAAAAGGAAAAGTAATTTTAAAGCAGGAAAATTCATTATAATTGCCAAAAAATACCTTAACTTGTTCCAAGGAGTTAGGTTTTGTTAGTAGATCTGCATTTGCCATGGAAGAATTAAGCCTGAGTTTGTAATTCTTACTGTTTTCTGACTCTGCACTGCAACTGCACCTGATCAGGATCTCATGTAACTTAGGTTTTTTTCTGTACTCTTCTTTTTTGCCTGACTTCCACTCACCTTATTCAAGACTGACAAAACACCATGTGATGTGCACCAATAGCTTTTTTTTCAGATGCATTCTGCTTTAATTACCATGTGTCATGTATTTCCAACCAGCTTGTGCTCTTGCAGAAAAAATCTAAACATCTCCATAAAGCCGTTAAAAAAATATCCAAAACTAGGCTAAGCTTAAACCATGAATATATTAATGAAAATCTCAATCTGTTCCTGGGCATTTTGTGAGCCACAAAAAGCAGCATTAATCAAGTCTATTACCCAATTTGCGTTTTTCACTTGATGGTAGGAAATGTCTCAGCATTTGGCCCTCGAAGTTCTGGTAGTAACACAGGCAAGGGAACTTGATTTTCAGCTTTCTCATCAATTCTTTTTAACTTTTGTTGAGAACAGGATTTTCTCCTTCTGAGGGCTATAAGGCAAAAGTGTGTTTGCTAGCTCACACAGTGTCCATGTATTTTCCTGTACCTTCAGATGAAAACAAAGCCTGGCACTTGGTGTGTGTGTCCTGCCCATAATTCATGCTGGAGGTGTCAGTCAGCAAGCTAAAATGTCTCCAGGTATCTGTGTGGCTGTCCATAGGGTAATACTGTTCTTCATTTTCTAGTGAAGGGCACTATTCCGGTAATGGCACCATTCCCAGTGTGTCTGTGAGCTTGCCTAGGAGTTAAGCATAGCTCCTGAATATAGGTCAGGAAAGGACATTGTTATAACTTGTGTCCTTGATGGAAACTGGTATGTGCTGAATTTGCAAAAAGTCTGAGTTCAGTGTCATCCGTTTTCAGTATTTCCCGAACAATTGATTTATTTCACATTATTAATGAACTTTGCAGCAGTTCCACTTGTCAGGCCTACTCTGCAGGGGTCAATAATGAGAGGAAACCTGATGTTAGTGGATCCAGCTTAAGTGATTCTGTCATGCTAACGATTCAATATATCAGGACAAATGTCAGCTCCTTCCAATATGTTAATTCCTGTGATCCTATTTGCATAAACTACAGTCAATGAAATACAAGTTTTCCCTCTAGGATAGTTAATGGACACTTGTAAAGGATTTTTTATTTTCCTTTTTCTGAGTTTCCAAGAAAGCTGGGAGAATGGGACCTCGCTCCTGAACACCACGTGTCACCTGGAAGCAAAGATGTGGCTTTATCTGAACATGAGCTGTGCATCCATTGTATCTGATTTTGTAGGTCTCAGAAGGGATTTCTTGTGGGGTTGATTTCTGGTCTGGCCAAATGAAAAGAAAGGGTTAACCCCTCAGGTTACTGTGCTCTGAGACATTTCCCAGCTTTTCTGGCAAAAATGTTGTCTAATTCTGTGTCTTCATGAAATGAAACCTGTCGACAAAGCACCCTTGGTAACTCTGCACTGGAAAGCTTTTGGAGCATGTACTTCTGGCTCTGTTGTCTTGTCTTGAGCTCTCAGTTGCTTAAGCTGAAGGTTTTTCTTGGATTCTTTAGTTTTGTGAAATGCTTTCCTGTGGCTCATAAGTTCTTTAACGTAACTTTAGCCTGGTGTGCACCTGAATTTACCACAGGAATGACCTTACTTACTCCTTAAAGTGCAGTTCTGTTTGCACCAGCCTTCCTTCAGGAACAACAACAAAAAAAAGCTTTAATGAACATTAGAAACAGGAAAAAAAAACCCCTCAGATATTTATTTTGTGGAAGAGATATTGTTTTCATGCTCTTCCTTGTGGCCCGTGTACTGCCTTTCTTGGTACCTGAAGATGCTGCAGTATTTTAGTAACTTAAGCATTTTTTCCCACAGGCAACTTAAAGGCATATATTTAAAACAAAGTTTCACTGAGGTTCTCTGTCACCACTTTGCTTCTACCAAGATTAAATTAAAAATGAGGGATTTTGTTTAGTACTTCCCCTCTTCCCTGAATTTTTGAGATAATGCTTCAGTGTTCAGGCACAGCAATAAAAGCATGGAATACTAATGGTTGAAAACACCATGAGGGGAAGCAGTCTTTCCCACAGAGTGTTAAAGTTTCTCAGGACAAGAAAAGATAAGTAGCTACTGCTTTGTTTTCTTCTACTTCCTCTGTGTATGAAATCACTTTGATAGATCTGCAGGAAGAGATTTAGTTGCAGATGGCAGAGGTCAGTGTATTGTGTATTCAATGTAGTCAATAATAAAGTCAGGACTTATGCTAACTGAATGTTAATAAGGAATCACAAGGACCTTGGAAAGTCATTATGTCTGGTCATTTGCTTCACAATATTGCTCCAAACAGGCTCTGGAGGCCAATGCAAGGGGATTAAAAAAATAATCTGGAGGAATAAGGGAAAGCGGAAAGGCTAAAAATAGGAGGTTTGTGTAATGTGTAGCAGACCATTGTCGAGACAGAAGAAAACAGTCTTACTTCATTAAATTACTTCAACGTTGAACCTCATCCTGGTTGTCCTTTCTCCCCACGAGTTTGCTGTCCTGCTGGCCTTGGAGATCATGATGAAGCTACGTGTTTTTCCTGTAAGAGCAGAAATCTTCAGCTATGGCTGTAAAACTGAATGACACCCACTGCATTCGATTGCCAAGATTACAGAGGAAGTAGTCATGTAGACATAAGTGGGTTAATTCCTGTAGCTGTAAATAATTGGGCAAAATTTTTGTTTGCTGGGATTTTCATGTCTGAACAATTCAAGATTTGTCGTAGGAGCTCTATTTTTGGGTTGGGCTCAGAAGGAGAAAACTTTAGGTTATACCCTAGTCAATATTGACCCAAGTCAATAGTCTCTCCTTGCTGCAAACCATTTATTCTCCCTTATTGTTGTTGTTACTGCTTTGTGTCCCAGCCTTGGGATGACCAAAACTGGAAGAATAGAAATCCTAAATTGAATTATTTAACCTCATCCAGACAAAGTGATCTTTGGAGGAATAATGTCACTGTACTTGATGTAGGATTTTAGTGTTGCTCTTCATCCTTGTTTCCAGAGGCTGGTATGGAAGGAAGCATCTCTCATGGCATTATCAATGTAGTCAGTGAGCACCCAGCAGATGTTGGTGCCCTGTGATATGTGATTGCCACTCCCCTGGTTGGTTGAAACTCCAGCCGTCATCATTTCAGTGAGCTATGACCAGTTCTGCAGTATACCCAGTTCCACTACTTGGCTATGCATGATACTGTCTCTGTGCCACTGAGCTGGCCTCACTGGCTAATTTATTGCAAATGCCTATAAAATGCATGTAGAAGGCAGATAGGTCTGCCATAAATCTCTAAGTGTTAGCTTAATGCTCCTATTGTTTGCAGGCTGGGTCTGTGGGCATAATGCCTGTGTTCATTATAATTTGGTTCAAGGGTAAGAGATCAGTAGACAAAATTGCTGGTTATACAGCAATGTTCCAGTATATTTACAGTGGAGAGGACCAGTGAGATTGTTAATATTGTGTTGAATTCTATTACTGGACAAGGTTCAAACCCTTTGCATAGGGCACCCTAATTTCCAGCAATTTTACGCTAGTGAGGAAGTTCAGCCTTTGCACAGAAAGTCATTGTGGGACATAAGGCTTCAGATGATTTGGGGTTAGGAAAATTGATAGTCTCATTTATTGATATGCTCTAGTCAATGAAGTCATGTCCACAATATAGATGAAACAGCTTGAATTCTGGAAAAATGCAGCCTGGTGAGTGACAGGGTTTCCATTGGGATTAATTAATTTTTCTTGTCATGCAGTCTCAAGATTTGGGCACAAATCTTTGCTGCTGCCAAGTCCTCCTGAACCAGGAGTGCCTTGTACACTTTAAAAAATGTTGCTTGTGTTCAAAAACATCAGGTCCTGCAAAACGTATTTTGAGGCATATCGCTTTCTTGCTCAGCCCCTACACAAAGTTGAGCTAAATGTGATTCAGACAGTTTGCCTAACCCATCCTCTTGCAGATGTGAAACCAGGTAGTGATTTTGTTCCTCATCCTGAATGCAGTGTGAAGGTTGATACCTTCCTCCTAACACACTGGATGTTCCTAGGGGGAATTCACCATGCTAAATAGGTTTGAGTAAGAAAATGGGTAAAACATCTTCCAAGGATGTATCTTGTCAGTACTCATCAGAGCAGATGGTAAAAATAAATAAACTGTGGAGAAGTTTTTCTTTAACCTATGCCCTCCACTTGTATCTTCACAGAAGCAATGCTGGTCCATCATGATTTGGTCCTCAAATATCATGTTCTTGTTATATTGAAAAAGCCTTTGGGAAACATCCTGCATGCTACTCTACAGGGGGAGAAAATTAATAAAAAATTAGTGAGTTTCCCCTCAAAAACTTGGTATTAACTGTTCTGCCACTATGTTAGTGTTCAGAGGAACATGTTCAGGGTATTCCAGCATCACAGAAGCTTAGTATTTTGGTATACACTAGAGCCTTGATCCAGCAAAATGCTTAGCGCCCTCAGCTTCAACACCATTTCCTCAGAGGAGACAGCATGGAACCCCCTGCATTGCAAAAAGTTTGTTTCCAGTGACACTGTCTTTGTTAAAATCTTACACACAATTCCTGGATTATATTGCATGTGAAGGGCTGTGAGGAATGGAAGCTTTAATGAGTATGCACACCCTTTTCTTGCCTTTTTTCTCGGTGACCATTTATTTGTCAAAGAATTAAAGTGTTTCAAAGTTCCAATATGTAAAACTATGTGCATTTTTAATGTACTTGGAAGCATTTTCTGCTCAGCTTCAGGCCAAATGACACATGTGTGGTGACAAAATGAGGGTGAAGTACCTGTTTCTATGCTGCAGTCAAGGCATAGAAAGGGTATTTATCTTTCATCACTTCCTAATACTTCTAAAGAAAATGTGACTGTTGTGTATTGGATACCTTCCATCTCAGAATCATAATGTGTTGGGAGCGATGATAGTCTTGTCTTCTTAAACATGGAAATTATGTAGTGGATTAGTTATGTGTCAGTGAAACACTTTAACACCACCCTGGATAAAACAAATGTGACTGTTGCAAGTATTAATAGTCTTCCTCTACCAATAATTAGGGTTAGTGAGACTTACATAGGCATTTCTCACAGCATGCAGAACACAAAAGGTGACATTAAATGGGGTAGACTTTTTAAGGAAGCAAGAACAGACCCTAAAAAGCTGCACAAGTGCCCAAATGGAGCATGGCATTCATGAGCAGCAGTTGTGGTATCCACAATTCCTGCACAAGACTGAAGATCAAGTCTCTGTTATAGACCTTTTGGAAACATTTGGAAAATGCTGCTACCTCATGTCTATTGGTCTCCTTATTGAAATCAATATTCATATAATGAGCTCTGATGCATTTCTGACCTGTGTAAATGCAGTGACTTCTTGGAATGCGGAGTGGTGAGGAGGAAAACCCTGGTAATGGAAATTTAAGGATCTGTCTTAGACTTGCATGAGAGACAGGCTCTTGAAAGATGTTTCTCTTAAGGCAGAGGATGCTGTGGTGTACTTAATTTTTGATCTTGACTGCTTAGGCAGTTTTAGGTATGAGACAGTCTTTGCTTATGCAATCACCTTGCAATAACAAAATTAAAATAGATGAAAATGAAAGATATTGGGATCATATGTACTTTGCAAATCCTTAGTCGTGCAAAGCTGAATAAACCCTTGGGTGATACAGTTTCTCAGCAGCAGAGATGCTGACCAAGTCAAGATGAAGATGGTGGATATGAGAGCTGGTGTCACAGAATCACACAGGATATTCCGAGTTGGAGCAGGCCCACAAGGGATCATCAAGTTCAGCTCCTGGCCCTGCAAGAGTCACACCCTGTGCCTGAGAGCATTGTCCAAACACATCTTGAGCTCTGTCAGGCTTGGGGCTATAACCACTTCCTTGGGGAGCCTGTTCCAATACTTCAGCATCCTCTGGGGAAGAACCCAACCAAAATATCCCCTGGTACAACTTCAGCCAAGTCCACGTCACCCTAGTGGTATGAAGAGAACTTGAATGTAGACTGCAGAGTTGTTCAAGGTGAACTTGCTATGTGTTAATTTCAGAATACAGCAGGAGGTTCTCATCTGTACATGTATCAGGCTGTGGCTGTTTTTTCTTCTGTTGGGGTCTTGTAAATAAAGCACTCTGGAGAGATCTGGGGTATATGTTTGGCACTACTGCTGCTGTTCTGGGTAGGTTTGTTCTGATAGTTGATTGGGTAACCTGGTTATTTTTCTGTGCTATTACTGAATGTTTACACAGCAGTGGATGTAATGCCTGTGTTTTCAGCTTTGTAGGAAGCAGCTTGAATTAGGATGTTCTCAGTTACAACAGCTGTTGATCTAGAAGTAATTGAAGGTGGTAGAAAATGCTGAATGGGATCAAAGCTGATGATTTATTTATTAAAGACAAATTGTGACATCCTAACCTGGCACTGGGTTTTAACAGGACAGGCTCAGAACTTAGCAGATGTAGGATATCCAACAGCTTTCTTGCATGGGAAGTGAATACTGAAGGCAGGCAACAATTAGTTGACAGAAGTGCAAAGAGGCCAAAGAAGTAGTTTTATGCCACTGATGAAAAGTAGAGTGGCTACAAATCTTGGAGGAAGGTTGCTAAGGGGTTTTCCCATCTAGGTATTGTCTTAGATGGTTCTTGCTCAAATTTTCATCGGTGACATTGTCAGAACATTCACTTCTTGTGCTAAAGCTAGAAAAATGTGGGATTTAACAAGAGAACTGAGACATATTAAAGCAGAAGAGGAAGGTACTGAAGACTGGAATAAAAAAACAGGTGGCTTTCCAAAGGCAGAAAATGTGTCCAATGCTTTGTACATCAAATACATCCATAACAGGGTAAGAAAATATGATTTGCGGGTGGGTAATGATAAAGAGGGGAGTGAATGATAGGATAGCTTTGGGCTAATCAAGGTGAGATGGCTGTAGGAAAAATAAATATTGCTCTAGCCAAGCTAGATGTCAATCTGTGGAGGGGTGAGGAGCTGCTATTGTAACAGGCATTGAAGAGACCTCACACAGATGCACAGGTCTGTTCAGATATAGTGCAGAAATGATTCAAATGCAAAAGAGGCACCTGGAAATAATTAAAGGACTGATCTGACTGTCATTCCAGAGCTGAAAGAGCATGGCTTGCTTAGCCTAGCAGTATTCAGAGGTGATATCATTGTTTCCTATAAATCTATCAGGAGAGTAAATTTCTGCAAGAGAGGCTACTGTCAGCGCAAAGCCATGGACATAAACTGTGAACTGATTTTAGCTGGAAACCAAGAGACTCTTTCTTTGTGCTGTTGCCTGCTGGTTCAATGAGGGAATTTCTCCTTTCAGCTCCTTTTGGCTCTTACCTAAGGGTAGCATGAAACTTGAGTGGTATGTAAGGGAATGGCAGGGGTACCTGAACCCACTGGCTCTAAACTCCACAGCCAAGGGAAAAATTCAAAAGGCATGAGCAGAAAATACCTTATACTATTAAACAGCTTAATGGCCCTTAACTGAGTAGTCACCTCTCTCCTTCTCAGAAATCTGGGTAAGGAAGAGCACTGTCCTAATTGAGAAAGTATTCTGGCTTAGAAAAGGACTTTGAAAGCAGTTAGAAAAACATGGACACCACATGGAAGAAAGTGGAAAGCTGGTAGTAATTACTACAAATCAGAAGATAAGGATAATAGAAATTTGGCATGGAAGCAAAAAGGTACAAGGAGAAACATGTGGCTGGCACTCTTGAGGTTAGTAAACACATAATTTTATAACTGCATTAAGGAATGAAAGATACCACAGGAATAGTATTGGTCTGTTGCTGGAGAGAAAATAAAACTGGAGATAAGAAAGCAGACCTTATCAAGTAAAGTTGCTATTCTGTGTTTGCAGTAAAGGTCAGATGGTCATCGTGTGATGTTGATCTGGCTTTCCATTCCAGCAGTGTAAAGGTTGTCAAACAGCAACATCGAGGTGGATGCTTCTGAAGGGTTGGGATAGGGGGTCTTGAAGCTCTGCTCATTTGTTTTTCAAGAACTGCCCAAGAATTGACTGAGGACTTACTTGATAATAATCTTGAAACCTGTGCTTAAATTATGTTGAGACTGTGGAGAAACCGGGATGATGCAAAGGTAGGGCAGCACTTGAATTGCTTGAAACACTGGTAAGATTAAGTCTCAGAAGCTGTTTCTGAGCAGCTGCTCTTTCCTGAGTAGGGAAGGAGTTGTCAGCAGGATCTGTTGGGGTTGATTCTTGGCTCTGAGACATTTACACTCTTAGTGACCTGGCAGAAAGAACAAACCATAGCAGGGAACAGAAACACAGACCTGGATCACAGGGGAGAAACTTGCTATGTAGAACTGAACAAATAGTACTATGGGAGAAAATAGCTCCAGTAGCAATTTACCAAAATTGTGTTGGATATTTTCACTCATGCTGTTAAAAATCAAAACGTTTTCCTCCATTAAGCATGCTTCAGACAGCAGTTGTGCCTGTTGCCTTTGTGGAACATATAAATAGTACCTCTGGAATCATCTGATGTGGGTTCAGCTTCTCTGTCATGTGCATCTCCTCCAGATGCTTGAATATCCTGTGCTGGTCGAGAAGCAAACTGTGAGGTTTGATGTTGAGCTGCTGTTAACACAGTAGCTATTTGGATTCTTAGAGCAGGGGGCAGGCATCCAAACTTTTGCCTTGTACGACTATTGATGCTAAAGGTTATGAAGGGAAATGGCTTTAAAATTCTTTCAGAATGGTTCAAGTTAGCAGGGAGAAACAGCTTACTGAAGTGACAAAGACAAGACAACTTCTGATCTGTTAATGTCACTTTATCAGCAGCAAATGCTGAAAATAATGAGTTCTTTCAACGTCTGACCTGGCCCTGTTTGGTACTGTCAAATAATTCTTTTGCTATCATAGAATGCAACTGGTATAATGCATCTCAGTCTGAAACCTGACTGAGCTCATTGGTTTCCAGCCAGTTTCTGCAGCGCTGTAGGAATCAGTCCAAAAGCTGAGTTTGGTAAGTTTAAATTCTTCAATTTAAGCAGGGGGAAAAATAATCTGAGTTTGGCCAACTGAGAAGTCCAAAATCACCAAGGAATAGTGGTTTCGTAAAAATTGGTATCTTCTAAATAGAAGGCAGATAACTGAGACATTTGGTATGGCCTCTCTTCTTGAATTCTGTTTCCTACAATATAAGGACTTCTTTTGCCTAAAGTTGACTTAAACTGCTGTTTTTGAGCAAGGTTGCTGATACAGGAGGGGCCACTTGAACACATGACATTGAGGACTGTTGTGAAGACAATCAGGATTAATGATACACAGAGCTAGAGATTGAATTTGCACCCCATGGGTTGTCATTTCTCTCTTCATTGATCAGTATTTTTGCTTATGTTTGTAGCTAGTATGTTCTTCCTGATTTCTAAGGTTCAAAGTTGTGGGTTTGATTTTTTACCTTTTTTTTACTTTTTGTTCTCCTTACATCAAGGTTGGGTGCAGCTTGCAGGGACCTATCCCCTGCAGCTGTCCAGGAAACAAAGGCATACAGCTGCAGTAAAGCTCTGCATGGGCAGCAATTAACAAGACAGCAAAATGCAGCTTGTTTTTAAAAAGTTGCAAATGCTAAACATGGGGTCAATCTTTTTAATTTCAGAAATTAAGGTACAAAACTTACCACAATGCCCTTAGGTATTTTTGAACAGCTCGTGAATGTAGGTATAGGTGTTTAATCCCAGAATCCATTTAAAAGGGCTTAAATCCATACATATGTACAAATGATGAATTAAGTGGATCAATTTTGCCTTATGTGTATTCATCACCATACTGTTCATTAGCTGAACAAAGAAAATAGCTTCAAGATTTCAGATCAAGAGTCTATCAAGGTTTGGCAAGCTGAACAACTTATGCAGAAGCTCGGCCTCGTGGGGCATGAATGCTCCGGAGTGACCTTGAAAGTGTGATTTTTGCAGGACAGAATGGGCAGCAGTGTCATGGCTGTGTGGGTGGGTGTAGGAGCTTGGGTTTTGTTAGCTGAGCTGTGAAATCAGAAAATTCCCTGGAGCCAACCTCAGAGTACAGATACCCTTAGTGAAACAGAATGAAACCACAATGAACTGTGGGAAACGTTCAATATTGCCTGTGCCCCTGAAATATTTCATTTTGGTTAACTTCCTTAAATATTAATGACTTTTGAAGCAAAACATTGCTTCAGCACAGAAAAGAAAATATTCAATAGCCTTTTCTTTAATTGTTTTCAAGGAGAGGAAACATGTCAAAATGGTGTGCTTTTTTTTGAACTACTTATCAAGTCATGATGCTCACTGGGTGCTAGAATTCAGATTTTCTGGTAGCAGTATAATTCCTGCTTTCATGGCTGGCTTGTGGAAGCTTGCTACAGGAGGAAAAGGAGGGGAAAAAATGGGGTTGAAAGGAAGGATTACTGTTGCTGTCACTGGTGGCAGTGGCACCAAGAGAGTGCCATAGCTTAGTAAGAACTACTGTGCTGACCAAGCTTACTTCTGGCCCTGCTTTCAACCTTGGTCTCTTCAAATCTATATTGTTTTATCCAAATCTGAAATGTGGGAAGGTTTGGAGGGAGGAAGAGCCATTTCTTAATGATCTGTAGCTAAAAAGGGCTGCTTGTCTGGAAAGCCTTGTTATTACTGGAGCTCATCTGAAGCTTCCTACTGAAGCTGCCTCAGTTAGGCTGAGAGACAGAATGGAAACCCATTAATGTTTGAGGAATTTAACTTGAGTGTGCTTTGATATGAAGTTTGGAAAACTTTCTCCTGGTGTTTTCAGAACTAAATAGGAGGCGGAAGTGAAGGTAAGTGAACATAGTCTACTGAGGCAGCAGAAGACTTTTCTGTGAAAGTAGTGAATAAACTCAGACAGCACTCTTCTTAATTGTTCTAATGAAATGCTGCTACACAGCAGCATTCAGACTGACCAGCACCTACACTCTGTAGATGCAGCTGCACTGCAGCTCAACCAATGCCTCTTCATTTCATCGTGTAATTCATCCCACCATCATCACCAGTCTGAACTACGCTTGTAACCTCGGCTTCCAATATGCTGAATTGGCGATAAAATCAAAGTGGGGGGAGAAATATTTTTTACAAAGAACAGACATTACTCCCTTTTGACAAGAGACAAATGTTTCATTCAAATGCTGCATTTCGCATATTGGAAACAGTAATGAATTCTTGTGCACCTTTCTCCCTAGTTCACAATGTCAGCCCCAGGCGTAGAGGCACTTCAGGCTTTTCTTACAAAATTAAATTTAATGTTACACCCTCCAGTGGAATGATGCATAAATCAAGTGTTTGATTTGCATGGACTCTAGTGAACAGCCCCATTCCGTGCAAATATAAACCCAGACTTGAATATTATGTCAGGGACAGGAACAAAGCAATCTAGGGTTTCCAATGAGAGTCTGGTACCAAGTGTAATTCAGGCTGGTATTATGTTGCTCTCATGTCAGGGCTGTTATTAAAATTCTTAGGTTTTGCCTCTTTTTTTTCATCTCAAAAGAAAATGTTTTTTCTGACCTTCTTGTATTTGGGCAAACCAGTATACACCAGTGCTATTTATACACTGTCTGTGAGGAGCTGAGATGGAATTGTGGGGGCTCTTAGCTTTCTCTTAGATAAGCAGCAAGGTTTGCAGGATAGAGGAGTAATGAAACAAGGCAAGGCAAAGATGATCGTGGAATAAAAATGCAAACAGAAGGAAAAAGATTAGGTAGGTTTGTACCCTTTCTGAAAATAGGTCGCACTCCATGCGAGTATTCAGAGCCTGGACGAGGCCAACAAAGTTAAGGGATTAGAAGGCAACAGATAGATTCTGCTTGAACATGCCAATGCATTTGTGTTCTGCACAAATCCCTCTTCAGGGCTTTCTCCTGGAGCTGTTGGGTACTGCAATGCCAGGTATTTATTACAGATGGTGGTTCTTATGTTCTTTGTGGTGGTTGTTGGTTTAGTGCAGTGAATCGTAAACATTGTTCATCATAAAACTGAAATTTTGATTGCTTTGTGGGCCTGAAGTTTGTTGTTGAGATGATGAATTGCTAGCTGATCAAGGAAGTCCTTCCACAGCACTTGTGTATCAACTCCATTGGACAAAAACGTGCCACTGCATTGAAATTTAGCACTGAATTACTAATGTAATTTATAGTTTAACAATAAGCATTTAATTCTTAGCAACTTAATCTTTAGTTTAGTCTTGCCTTTGTTTCCAAACAAGAAACACACAGTTTTCTTGGATCAGTCACAAACTGCCTAGAAATTAAATGTGGATATTCTCCAATTCCTCTTCACTAAAGGAAGGCATCTGCTCAATCTGCATCTGAACAATGACCAAGACCTGCCTGTGGTACTCAATGGCCGTGCTGGTTTCAGTGACATGAACTGGTAGGAGTTTCAGATCCAAAAGGGGGTGAAGCAGACTAACAGCTGGATAAAGCTCTGATTGCTGGGGAGTAAACTTTGATTTTCCAAGGATCTGCTTGGCAGGATCCCATGGGAAGATGCTCTTTAGGACAGATGAGGTTTGGAAATCTATTTAACCTTCAAGGATAATCATTTCAAGGATCAATCAACTTTGATCCTGGGGTGCAGGAAAATCAGGAAGGTGACCAACCAGATGGATGAAATGGGGAAATTCAGTTGCATTTTTAACTGGTGTGGGATGCAAAGGAAAAAGGTAAAGTAAGAAGAGCATGCGCTCTCAGCTGAAGTGGGACAGAATGGACTGAGGTGTCTGATGCTGTCTTTGCTGGCAGGGTTGGGTTGCAGGACTGGTTTTGGGAGAGTGATTACCTGCTGTAGAGGATTGGATAATATACTCCTAACTGGATGTAGACAAGTTTCCGGGATGGGATAGGATGTTCCTGTGGGCGCTGAGAGAGCTGGTTAATGTCACTGCAGTTATTGTCTAAAATGTTGGACAGATTATGGTGATTGGGTGAGCCCCTGATGGTAGAAAAGGCAAATGCCCATTTCAAACATGGATTAATAAAACAAGGACTAGACTCTAGCTAATTGCAGGCTTGACAACTAACATAAGGTCTGGATGCTAAACTCTAAAAGGGTCAGAATTAGCTCTGGAAACCTGAAAACTGAAACTCCACCCAGCCATATATATCTCATGATACTGCTCATGTATTTAGAATTGTCTTTTCTTGTCTCATTGTGGTGCTAAATTTTACTCTTTACTTACAACATTCAAGCTCTTATTCTGTGGCTGGTATCAGCTTGCTCATCATAGGCTCCACCTACTTTATCCATACAGATCTTAGATTTTGATCTGAAAGCTGGATAGAGCCCACTGTATTGAGGCTCTGTCTGCTGCAAAGAACTGACAAAGCAGAACGTGAGTGATGCTGTAAGTGTTGAGGAGGAGGACGAGGCCAGATTTCACTAGGAGTCCTGAAATCTATTCTCAGATATTACTGCTGAGAGAGACCCTCTCGGAAAGATCAAGAGCTCTCTTGGAGAGATGAACTTAGACACACAAGTGAATAAGTATATTTATGATCAGCTACATACATATCTTAGAAGAATCCTAAGGCCTTTTTAAATGCTTTTGGGAGCTGTACTTTCAACTGTTGAGCATTTGGGAGCATACCTGCTTTTGGTGCTCAAACAATAGTTACTTTTATGGTAAAACAAAAAAAGATTCTGCAGTATAACCTTGATTCAGCAGCTCACTTTGATTTAATTATCCTTAACTGATGTTATGGAAGTCAATAGGACTTATTAATTTTCCTGTATTAAGTACAAGTTAAGTGTTTTGATGGATGGGAATGCTTTTAAAAGTGTATTTTAAGTTCCACACCTGCCTAAGTGCTTTGCTGAATTGGAGCCTTGGCAACTTACTGTTTTGATTGTCATCATCCGTGTGATGGAGCTTGGAAAGTTAACTAGGTATTCTCAAACAGGTGGGTGACATCAGGTGTTTATTCTCTTAATCTTCAGGTTATTTACTAGCCTTTAAACCTTGAGTTTTTAGCTTACTGAAGTAGTTGCTGTAGTTGGCAGAGGTTGCATCTGCAAGAGGAATGTGACCTGAGCAATGAGGAATAAAATGAGGGTGTAGGGTAATATTTGGACTAATAGATGATTCATGCTATGAAATGGTTTGAAATCTTGAATGCCAGGACTTGTAGATGTAATTGCGACATAAGTATGTTCCTACAGTCCCCTGTGTATGTGAAATATGCAGGTAACACCCTTGTCACATTTCGTATGTTACCTAGGCTTAAGCATCTTTGGATGATGCCTTTTGTGTCATGCCACACTTAATCAGGACTCAGCATTTTAGTTTGGGGTCCCAAAGCACTTTTGGTGTAGATAAAAAGAAATATAGACTGTCATTCTGTATGAAGACCAATATTTTAACTTTTACATTTTCTATCTGTCCACAAGTGCCTTCCAAGTAAATCATGCTGGAAATGTTCTGTCGGAATTTCATTTAAAAAAATTCATTGCTGTACAACTAGGAAGGATGTGTCACTTGTAAACTGTGTTTGTAGTCCCCGAGCAGCAATCAGCCCTTCTCAGCCAATTCTTCACTGTTTTTGTACTGGGCATGACACTCTCTGGGAGAGCTTTTGGCCACTTCAGATCAGCTGTTCTGGCCATGATCCCCTCTTGGCTTCTTGTGCACTTCCTTGCTGGCAGAGCACAGGAAACAGAAAAGCCCTTTACTTGGGCCAAGCACTGCTCAGCAAAGCCATCAGCGTGTTATCAACATTATTCTCCTGCTAAATCCAAAACACACCTACAGCCTGCTGAACCAGCTACTAGAAAGAAAATTATCTCTATACTCAGCTGAAACTGGGACAATCTGGTCTAACAGAATACATCCATGCTTTAATTAAAAAAAAAAAAAAAAGAGAGATTAGACCTTGAAAGACTTTATTCCAAAAAGTGTGAATCTCTGTTTCATAGAAAAGATCATTGAGCAACATCCACAATTGCATGGCTTACAGGGCCACTTGAGAACAAATACAACTTCACTTTCTCATTGTCTAAATGAGCTGTCTAGTTAATAAATGTGGTACCTGAACATACATGGTAGTCTTGTGTGCAATAATGACCACTGTACAAATTTTGGCTTGTACAAAGGACATGGCTACTGTGATTACTGGGAGCATGTAGCCACAGGGATGGTCATATCAGAAAACCAACCTTAACAAATGCTTTAAAATTCTTCCGGACACCAGCCATGCGTGTGCATTTCAGGCTCCTATTCTTACCTCACATCCATCTTCTCTCCTGGGTTTTTGCTACCATTTCAAAAGGCAAGAGTTTGCCTTTTCTGTGGTACCTGCCACTTCTGTGGTACCCTTTTGTCAGGGCCAACAAGAGAATTGTTCCTCAACAGAGATTAAATACTTCTTCTTCGAGGAAAGCAAGGTTTGATGGAGGGGTTTGTGGTGTGCCTGGAAATGAGGACCACGGTGGATTTCTGTTGTCATCTTTGTGATGAAGGGAGGATGTGAATGGTGACCCTTGTCTGTATTGACTACCTAGTAAATAATATGGATCATGGGAATCTATTTTAATCAAAGTGGGGAGAAATTTCAGCTTCAAAAGGTAATGTAGAAAAAACTGGTTTTATCCACACTGCCTAGTAATGTAATATGATAAAGTACCAAGGATCTCATTCTTAATACAAATGGGGAGAATTCAATTTACTTCAAAGAACAACCTTAATAAGATCCTTGCAAGGCCTGACTTGCTTTCAAATTTTCTCATGTGAATGACGATGTAGTTTAGGGATGTCATCTCTAACAAGTTCATTGGAAGTTGGGAATCTTGAACAGAAAAAAAAGAAAAAAAAAATTAAGTTCATCAGCTTCACCATGTGGGATCTAATAGATCTGTGCAAGTGCACATGGTGGTTCAGCCCACTGAATTGCATTCCCTGTAACCAGGTCTCTTCTTGAAGACAAAGTACTGTCCTTCCAGCTTTTTTAAGCTACCTTTTCCATGTTGAATCAGATTCCTGTTTTTAAGAGTTTAGAAAGAACTTGGCTCAGGCTAAGTGTAATGATTTTTGCCTCAGCAGTTTTCTTATTAAATTTTTGTGGGAAACAACTGCAAAGTTATTCAGTGAAACAAGCACAAAATACATGTACCCAACTAGCTCTGTGCTTTATATTCAGTCATAAGAGTGATGAATCAGAACCAGTTGCTGTGGCAGAATCCAAATGTAGATATTTCCTGTCCTTGCTAATGGGAGGAAAATATACTATAACATTGGCCTGAAGGCTCCAGCTGTGATTCCTTTGTAACTTGGAGTGCATTAAAAAAGCTTCAGTCAGCAAGATAAGTTAATTTTTTATGACCTTTATAAACTGTTTTAGACTGGAACTTGGGAACATCTCTTTAAGACTAAATGTGTAAATCCCTTTGTCTCAGGATTGCTAAGCATCTTGAGGACTCCTTTGTTTCGGAAGAAAACTCCAAAATCTATGAAGAAATTCTGGTTTTGACAATTATTGTAAAAGGAATGATCAGTTCATGTGGAATTCCAAGATTTTCAATGGGTCCCATCACTACAATACTTACCTAATAGAGGGGAGCTGATTTCTCTGAATGCAGGGCTTCTCAGTTTGTGTGTCAGTTGCTGTTCCTATAATTAAGAGCACTTGGAGGAACAAATTGACTCGTCACCAGAGTCGTCACTTTGTCCTGCCCCAACTGCTGCCTTGGCCAAAGAAATTGAAAAGAAGGGCAAACCTCTCTTCTGTGGAAGTGCACAAGTGTAAAACACTGGGTTGCTTTGAGAAATTGCACTGGAACCAAAGTCATAGCACATCAAATGAAACAGATGAGAAAAAGTAGCTGAGACTTCAGGTGGGCTTCTTGGCTATCACAGCTCAGCTTCATTCTAGTGCTTTGTGGTCAAAGCTGGCTCTGTGCATATCTACATTTCCATAGATGGATCAGGTCCATCCATAGGCGGATCATGTCTCTGATAACAGCACCTCTGGAACAGCCTGCTGCATGTCAGTGGAGCTAGTCTGTGTAGAAAAAGCTGTTCACCCCATGGTGTGTGAGCTGGATTAGTTTTTAAACTAAGCTACTAACATTTTGTTTTCCTAATTAATGCTCAGAATGAATAAAGCAACATGGCAGTAGTTGAATATTGGCAAATTAGGTACCAAGTATATTGTGTTGTCTTTATTTAGGGGATAAGTTCAGCTGTCCAGAGTTTGGATGCTGACACTGTAAATCCCCAGGTACTTTTCGTACTTTTTTGGGTTTTGTAACTTGAAATAATATCTTTAATCAACAGATTTAAGTGGGGAAAGTAACTGTGAGAGGGTGCCTTTTTTTTGTCTGACCACAATCTGAGATACGGACAAGCATATTAAAATTTAATATATTTCTCCCAACTGTGTCAGTCTAATGTAAGATATTATCCCACCTACAAACGTTGCCTTGTTCTCTACACTGAAAATTGAAGTGGGCTAACTCAAATAGAAATGTTTCTTTTCTTGCCATATCAGGCTAAATGAGATGGATTCACCTCATCTTTATGGTGGCTAGAATGATGAGCAGCTATCCTGGCTGGTATTTGATGACACCACAGGCAAACAGTTTAGAATTTTTCCTTCAACTTAGCTGTATTAACTTGTTGGTGCTTGAGGTTGACATTTTGCTCTCATTTGGTGCAAAGTCAAGAAATGTGTGTATTTAATCAACTACGGGAAAGTGTGGTGGTTACAATACTGACTTGCGAGTGAGTTCAATTTTCATTTTTTGGTACTCTGAGATTCCTTCTATTTGTGTTGGAGTTTTAGGGTTTTTTTTGAAGGATGTAAATAGTAACCCATGGTTGCTGTTTAATTAATTCATTTGTGGTTTATAACTTGATAGCCTCATTTGCTCACACACCAAATCAAAAATCCTATTTCAGACTGAATGCAGAAAAGGACACGAAGGTATTGCACAGCACTAGCAACAAACAATTGTGCATCTTTTTGTGAAAATAAGACTGGTTAGGGAAGTTTATTCTGCTTTTAATTTACATACAAGAAGTATCTCTAAATATAATTGACCCAACTAGGCATGACTGCTGCTTGTAGCGTTCTTTAGAATACTGAAGAGTGACTAGAAACGTACGGCCACATCATTTTGTGCAGAAATCTGTATCTTCTGCACGCTGCTGAACAATACAAAATGTGTTATTGATCATATACATGATTAGATGGAGGTTAGTGGAGGGGATACCCTCTGTAAATTTTCTTTGATCCTGCTAAATGCTGTTACCAGTGTGCTACAGGAAATAAGTGAGTGTAATGATTTTAGAGTGGCGTTATTGTTGGTTATATCAAAGATGAAACACTGCCTGTGTTCCCTTAGCAGACTTTACAGTAGTGCCACCATGAAAGATCTGAAGATCATTATTTACTGGAAATAAAAGAACAAGGCAGAAATCGATTACTACGACACTAGATTTATGTCTCCGTTGCACTCTATATACATCTCCTATTTGTTCTAACTTCATGGAAGGATATTTAATACATAATGGAAAGAGGCTTTTGCTTTTGATTTATTTTTTGTTTATTATTTTTGGCATTCCTTGGAGAAATTCTGGAAATCAATACTTGGATGTGAGTGTGCCTGGATGTAGGTAGTGGGAGGCAGTGGCAATTGATGTATCTGTGTGTTTTTGAGCTGACGTACATGTGGCACCCTCAGGACTCTGTTGTTGCAGTACAGTGTGCTCAGCCTAAGTGAGGAGAAAGTTATATTTCTCCCATCATCTGTTCACATAAAATGATCCAAGAGGCATAGATAAATTTGGGTAGTTAAGTTCAAGCTTGGAAATCTGTCCCACTGAAGCATTCAGTTGCAAGTGTACATATTTGTTGTATCAAGATGAGAGATGAAGACAGATGATGGAAAGCATGAGCACAGACTGACTTAAAATGAGGCAGGGGGTGGTGGGGGATGCCAAGTGCTCGGTAATTTCCAGCAAAGTTAGATGGCTTGAAAATGGGCATGGCTTTTCTTTTTGTCTTTTTATCTGATAGGTGGCACTTGGCTGACTTTTGCCCTTGCCCTAATTCCAGCTGAGCATCTTAGATATTAATTTCCACGGTCCTATGGTAAGGGAAAATGCAAAACATTGCTCTTCTTAAGATAAAATAGTGGGATTTGTTTTAAAAATCCTAAAGTTGGTCACACGCTGCAACAGGATTAGACCTTAGAGAGGTTTGAAATCAAAGTCAGTTTGTTGTCCCACAAATACCTTTTGGTAAGATAACATGTAAACAGTGGATGAAATAAAAGTGGGATCAACTAGCTGGCTGCTGGGTGCAAGGAAAGGAACAGATCAAAGGCAGTGATGCAATGCCACAACACAGAGAGCCACACAAAGTACCCAAGAAAGAGAACAACTTTACCTCAGATCCCCCCAGCTGTGCTCTCATGGGATATAAAACAGAACTTTTCCACAAAAACAACCCCCTTTTTCAAGCAGTCATGTGCTCTGGAAGCTTGTTGCTACTCCTTTTTAGCTCCTGATGCCTCATTCGTTGAAGGGCTTATTAAGGCTTCACTTAGCTGTGTATAATCTTCATAAACCATGATCTTTGATGGTGTTCAAGACCCTTGTTGGAGCAGTTGCTTCCTTCCTGCACAGGAAGTTTCAGTGTTGTGTACCTGCAAAACCAGTGAGCGAACTGGTCACTGAGATGTGGCATGATCAAATCTGATAATTGTCTCACACCTGCTCCCTGTGTGGTGGGCAGGATGGATGGAAGAGAAGGCTTTCTTGATGTCTTCCCCCTCCCCCAATTTAGGTAAGTAATTTGAGTATTGTTGGTTCACATTACGATAAGTTTAATCTGTGGGTCAGTTGTGACCATTCAAGTTATTGTGGATGATTGGTGCTATGAAACAGCACTAGGCTTCACCCAGGAGAAATACCTGTTTTTTTTAATTCAGGGGCAGCTTGGAAACCCTGTACTTGCATGGCTTTGTAAAACATTAAAATGCTTCCCCTTCTGCACAGATTAGTTTATGACAAAGAGAGAAAAACCTCATGCTCTTTCCCAAGCTGAAATGTCTATTCCCTTTGTTCCTTATTGGTTTCAGTCATGATTATGAGCAGCAGATGGCCAACCGCAGTGGTCTGGTGTTTTTCCTCTTCAGCACTGACCAGTGCTAGGTCAGATTCTGGATATTATCTGTGGTTATGCAGTTTTGAAAACGCCTCTGCCTTGCTAAAGCATCTCTCAAAAACAATTTCTAGCTGATGTATATAGCTTTATGAAAAAGAGTCAGCATCAGCTGAAGCCTCACACTGCATCCCCACCAGGGCTTCCTGGAGCAGAGGCAATCAATATCCTCAGTTAAGTTTATGAGGATGCTGTGAAACCCTCTAAATGCAGTGGCATTCTCTTCAACCTTTCTTGTAGCCCATTAATTGCAGACTAAAAGGTCAGTCTTACTGTAGGAAAAGTCCACCTTCAGTAAAGATTTTTTTTTCTTACTTTTCCTCCTAGGGCATGGGTGGAGATGTTTGTTTTGGCAGCATCTGTTCCTTTATGACAAAGCTTGCCAAAAGAGCCAGAGGACAGCCCTTCTCTGTGCATGTCTTGCTATTTTTATTTCTGAATCCTCTCTGGTAGATCAGAGGTATTTTGAGGCTTGTGTCTGGCTGCTTCAAGTAGTGGAACAGCTAGTGGTGATGTACTATCTGTACTGAGCTGGCAGGGAATAAATGGAACTCCAAAAGTGCCACATTACGTTGTTAACAATTTCCTGCTTTTCTGTCATTCCTTCTAAAATTCCAGTTTTCCATGAAGAACTCCATGAGGTCAGAAAACAACTGTGAAGGGAATGTCTGTCTTGTACATGCCTTAATGTTCTGTTTCCTCTTTGAGTATGTATGCAATGCTTCTCACATATTTGGTTGTCTGAATCCAGGCGAAGAAACAGTCCTGGTGTCCACGGCTGGATGTTTCTCTACCCTAAACTTAGCTAGGCAAGAGGCTTCAGCAACATTACATATCTCAACCTCTTTGGAGCAGGGCTTTTGGAAACTTGTTTCATTAATGGTCAGTTATTTTAAAAATTGTCAGCATTATCAGAGTCCCATTCACCCTGGGGCTCTGGCTGCAAGTAGCAAGTTTGTCCATTGCTGAGCAGTTCTCAATGCAGCTCTCTAATGTTTTGTGGAAAAACTGTCACCAAACGCAAATGCCTTCATGTATATTCAGAAATTACTCAAGAAGCCCAGCAAATAATAAGGGAAATGGAAGAAGAGGAAGAAATACAGAGTAAAAATCTTGAAAAATACAGTGGAAATGAGTAAACACCTTTTTTGAAAAACGTGAGCAATTCGAAGAAAGGAACTTTATTATCGTCTTTAAAATGGCAGTTTCTAACCCTGAATTCCGAGTGAAAGCCTTTTTGCCAGAGTCAAATCTTACCCTGGGGGAAAATCATATGAATCCTTCACATTAGGCTGGATGTGAGTCCAGAAGTGACGTTCCTTCTAATTTTTCACCCATGAACTGAAGGGTTTTGTCCTGTAAAACAGCTTTTAGGACTATGACAATCTACTTTCCCATACCTGGAGTGTTCTGAGCACTGTCTTCCACGTTATGCTCAGGCTAGTTGTCAGGTAGCAGCATAACCAAAGAGAAGGTCAAGTTGGATCAAGTGGATATTTCCATCTTCTCTTTTTTTGAGGCTGTACCCTTGGGGTCAGCAGCTGCCAGTGGGTTGCTGGTGTTGGACTGTAGGGAGGATTTTATCTGGATAGCTTAAAAAGACACGGGAAATGCACTGAAGGAAAGGATTTATGTAAACAGCAAGTATGTTGATGGTAATTTGGTATGAGGTCTTGCTGTGGGTTAGGTTAAGTGGAAGCTGCTGTTTGTTAATGACTTGCCAGCCTCGTGATTCCACAAATGGATTTATCACGACGTACTACTCTGAGGACAACTGCCCCATTAGCTTTGCTTCACAATTCCTCTACTTGGGGAAACCTGGCATCAAACACGATGCCAAAAGCAATCGGAGCTTATTCCCGGGGCAGGCAAGTCTCTTGTGCCTGTGCCTCCACAAAAACCTGCTGCAGCTGGACCTCTGCCCTTTGTGCCGGTGCTGTGACAGAAGCCTTCCTCTCTCACTTAGTTTTTCAGAACTAAACCCAGGCAATTAGATTCCAGATAATCCCAGACTCCCGATGTCTTTAAGGACCAGATTTTAGCAATTCATTAGCATCTCGTTAGGAGAGGTTGGTATGGGATTAGGAGGTGCTGGAGAGAGGAGTATTGGCCAAAGCAGCAGATGAGAACGGGAAGGCTGTGGCGAAGCTCTGATTTCCTCTCAGAGGGTTATCAGTGCTCCTCCAGCCCTGTCATTGCACCCATCACTATGGCCAGCTCCCTACCCTCTCTGGGTTCTTACGCTCCAGAAAACAGTCACATTTGTGATGCAACTGTTCTGCCTTGCCTGACAGTGATCAGGGGTACTTTTCGACTCGTTCTGGAATGAGGGCTGGAAACACATCCTATAACTGAGTCAGGGAAAAACAGGCAGACTCTTGTTGTGCTCCATCAACCAGGTATGGGGTTACCACACAATTTCAAGAGGGGAGGGGTGCAGCAGCCCTTCCAGAAGGGTGTTTGTACAGTTCTAGAGAAGCCTCAGATTCTTTTTCCTTTGATTTTTAGGGCAAGCCATAAAACATTTAAGCTCTATCAGTTTAGAGGTGACTGTAAACAAGTGAAAATATAGGATTAAAATAAAAAATTAATTGTAACCATGAAGTTCATCACAAAGAAGTACAGTACATTGTGCTGCTATATCTCAAGTGGTCTCTGTGTGTGTGTATATATATAAATATGCATGTGAACACGTGTTTTCCACATCTACACTTAGAGCTTTGCACCCAGAGTAGATCAGCAAGATAAATTCCGTTCCAGAAGGGAATACACACTGTCTGTAGATCATCCTCTGTGTTAGAAGCTTGGCACGGTTCCAGCTTGGATTACTTTTGTCCTGCTTCGTTTTTGTGTTTGTGTTTTTTTTTTTTTTTTTT
>VXBN01009199.1:26698-118086 GCA_013397395.1 Sinosuthora webbiana
TTTTTTTTTTCCTGTGAAGAGGGGAAGGACAAACCCTTCTGTGGAGGTCCTGCCAGTCGTATAAGCGGTGACACCGACCTTGTGCAGCACATGACAAGGGGTAGGCTCTTACATGGTAAAATTTGGGAGGCTGTAAGGAGCCATCACACAGATTAATGAACTTTTGTATGGGTGTGCTCAGAAAATCACTATATGGAACCCTCCTTGGCTGGGCATCCTTTGCTCTGAAGGGCAAATGAGATACCATTTTTCCCCAGTAGCTCCAGCAAGCAGAATAAACCACCACAAGTGCAGCCCTTTAATCCTGTCACAGCAAGAACTGTTTGTTGAGGAAGGATTTCTGACCTGGAAGCACAATGTAAATGATGGTTACTCTTACCTGGCTCCCTCTGCTTGCAGGCATCCCCTTCGGGACAGAGTGTCTATGACACCATGGTCATAATTCAAAGCATTTTCTAAATAAATTATAAATAAAGCCAGTGAAGAGTTAAATGCACCATATATTAGATTTCAGTGATGAAGCCTCTGATTAATATAATGAAAAGCCTGGTTTAATTGCATTACCTTCCATTAGCTCCCATCTTCCTTTTTTTATAATCGTTTCTAAAGCTCCGTGTACTTCATCCCTGCTGGGACTTTCATCCCACATTTATTCAAGTGAGACTTCTGCTTTCAAAACTGCACCTTTCATCAATCTCCTATTAATTAGCCAAATGCCACATCATATTATACATCGATGCATCCAGTCAAGCATGTGCCATAAGGAGAGGAGAGCCCACAGTCTGTCCCAGCTCCTCTCAGGAGCTGGTCATTGGTATTCCAGGATAAGTCAGCTTACTGTAATTTGAAATTGGTCTGCCGTCCCATTAGGAATCTGCCTGATCAATACCAAGTGAATTAGAGTTTCAGTGATCTGATTAACTCCCCATTATTTTCTACCCTGGCTGATTTAGAATGCATGATGAGACAATATTCCAGTTTCTTTGCTTTATCCCAGTTTAAATGAAATATAGACATCTGAGGAAGCAGTGGCTGTGCATTTGATTTGTCTGTGGTGTTATAAAGTCAAACACTATAAGTGTCTGCCTTGCTTTGACAGCTGGGGGCAAGGGCTGCCATGTCACATGGAGGGATGGCAGGAGGCTGGAGGGAACAGGGGCACCTCTCCACACTGCTGCTCCTTTCTGGCTCATCCATTCTGTGCCTTGGCTGGGCAGCCTCAGGTAGACTTACCTAACTCAGGGTAGGTTCTTGCTGAGTTGGTAGGTGGCCACACCATTTCTGGTCCTACATCTCTGCAAGCCAAGATTTAGAGGTAGAAAACTCTCTGTACTGACTCTTGGATTGTGAGCCCAAGAAAGGGTCTAGAAGATGTGCAGTAGAAATATGAGATTTGCTCTAATTCATGGGATCTCTGCCATCATGAAAGAGGGAAGTTAGGAAATCTCATCAAGTTTTGTTAGGTCACAAGCACTTCACCTTTAGGGCATGGATGATTATTTTGTGTTGGCAGCTTGTGGATGCAGTCCATAAATGGAGCTTCCAGTTGCTGTTTTATTGCAAGTATATAACAGTGTGAAACAGGACCAGAAAAAAAGGCCTAATTTTGTGAGTCCGGAAGGTAGATTTTAAATAGAAAGCTTGCTGGCTTTAGTTCATTTGCTAATCTTGAAATTATGTTAATAGATCCCACTTATCAATTCTTTTTTTTTTTTATTCTTGCACTTCCAAGGTAACAAGGCTTAGTGTTTTACTGCCAATTTTTGGTTTTGCCTGTTAATACTCGCCTGGGGAAACGGGTGAAAAAAAAACAATCCTGGTGTGCTGCAAAGAACTGTATAACCTGATAGCCCAAAACTCTGTCTCAGTGTTCACTGCTCACTGACTGTGGAAAAGAAGTAAGATAGTCAGAAAAGGTTGCCTTTGTAATAGCTGGAGGTGTTTTGGCAAGGTATTCTTACCTAAAGAAGTTTCCCCTAAAAAATCAGGTCTTTCGACATACACACACGAAAGACAAAAAGGAAAAGGCTTCTCATCATGCTTAGATACTCAGAGAGGATTTGGACCCAAAGCTGTATTTTAAAATGTACAGTCTTGATGTGCCAGTAGACAAGAATTTAAAAGTGCTTTTAAAAATGAGAAAATTATTTGGGGAATGCTGCAGATGCATTTATTTCAGGAGACAAAATCTTGTTTGCATTCTCCTTCAAGGTGTTCGTAGTGTCCTAGCCCCTTTAATGCATTTCGGGGCATCAGGTAATGAGCAGGGCTGCACATTTTGTGTGCCAATAGGCAAAAAAGCAGGTCAAAATCTGCTTAATATGTGCAGTGTGTATATTAATATTAATTTCTCTCTTTTACAAATTAATATAGATTTGCTGAGTAGTACATGTATTATGCATAAATACATACATAAAAGTTTAATGTGGACATACTCTCCTACCTTCTGTCAGTGTACATTGACATAATTTTAGTGTTTCTTCATTGATGCTTCATGGGCAGTTTGCAGGCTGTGGTTTTTTGGGGGATGTCCTTGTTTGGGGGGATTGTGTCTATCTGGAGTTGGTTGGTTTGTTTTTTTTGGTTCCTTTGTTTTGGTTGGGGTTTTCTGTGTGTGTGTGTGTATGTACATGGGGTTTTTTTTTTGTTCTTTGGGAAAAGAAAATATAAGAGAGGAGATTTGCAAGTGCCAAGAGCTTGAGTCATCTGTGGGCAGTGAAACTGAAAACTCTGGCTCCCAAAGTTAAGGCTCCTCAGAGGTCCTGGGGCAGGATGTCACCGATGGGATGGTAAAGCTCTGTACGTAGCCCACTAGAGGGTGACAAAGCCTAATGTTAGGGACGTGGAGGTGACACTGGGGCTCCAGAGCCCTTGGCATCCTCCTTGCCTGCCTGGGGTGCACGCCCTGCTCCACCCGCCAGGCTTAATGTCCGTGTGTAATGGCATAAACAGTCCTTGTCTGAGAAAGATGAGCTGAGCCTTCAGCTCGTGGGTAACAGCCACCTGAGCAATCTCCTCAGAGCATCATGAAATGGAGGAAACAACTGAAAAATTATGGGAAAAAATAATAGAGCAGATGCAGGGCAGCTGACTTGATCCTCAGTACCATATGCAAGGGCTGAAAGCAAGGCATTACAGGGTCATTTTTACCAGCAAATAAGACAGGGAGCTGCACAGAGATGGCCACAAACTAACTTTGTGAATCAATGGCCAGCTGGTTTATTCCAAACCCATTGGAGCTGGTGGGAAAGTGGTCTGTTGACCTGGCTGGGTTTCAGTCATGACCACAGCAGAAAGGCACACTGTGGTGTGTTCCACCAAACACAGCTCACCCTTGGGCTGGAAAGAAAGCATAATTTCTTGGGTTTGTGGGGTTTAGGTTCATGAAGATAAAAATAACACATTTCCAGGAGAAATGTTGTGAGCTCTGGACTGTGTGTGGCTTAATGTTTGAATGCTACAGGCTGGTTCAGTATTTGTCAGGGACTAAGGGAAGAACATGGGAAGGAGAGAAGAAGAGTGGTGGTAAACATTCATGTAAAATGTTGGGCTAAACTAGCAATAGAACAATTTTAAAATTTAAAAGCATTGCAGTAGCATTAAAAAAGGGCTAGTCATCTTTGGAATTATGCAAACTGTGGAATCCTAAAAGTCTGTAGGATTTGAAAGAAGTTTGTGACAAATTTCAGATGTGATTTACTACTTAAATGTTTTATTATTATTTCTGAGAAACCCATATAGGACTCTATTAATTAAAACTCAGACTGACACTTTGGCTCCATAAGATTTAGGAATTAGTGTGATTTTATCTCATTAGTGCATTTATTGCAGTGTTCGTCCTTTTAATTAAGCATTAAGTCCCTCCAAGGTGAGTTTTATCATCCCATAATGCATCTGGGCTCTCAGTACTTGTCTAAATACACATTAGGGGATGACAGCCACTTTGGAGAAACCTTAATTGTGTTATCACTGAAGTTTGAGTCTTTTATTTGTCTAGGTTTGGGTGAAGGGTTTAAATTTCTTTAGGGGCCTGCTGCAAGGAAACACTGTGATATCAGTTGTGCCAGCGTGGGTAGGAAGGCTGAATTCAAAGGGCTTGAGAAGGACTTGAACCAGTGCCCAAAGAGGTTCCCACTGGTCCTGGTGGCCTTTGGAATGGGATCCAGGATGTGGTGCTGAGCACACAGCAAGGACTGTTGCCATACCTCACATCACACTTGAGCTTCCCAGCTGACCGGTCAGGCTAGTGGTGGGTGCCATCTCACATGGCCAGCTGAGCTGCAGAGTGGCTACTGCACCTGGATGTAAGGCTCAAATCTCCTGGGGGTCTCTGCTTCCCAAGCAAAATATGGAGGGATTGAGCCCAGACTTCTGTGGTGCCAGCTGGTCATCACTTTAATGGAAACAAGGGGGTGTCTTGTATGGATACACATGTGCCATATATACACACCTGTGTATATGGAAATGTATGTATACGTGTATATATTAAAAATTGGGCCATTTTTGCCCAAAAGAATTTGCAGTGCTAGCACTTGAAAAACACTGGGTGAGCATGCAAAGAAGTGATGTGCAGTGACCAAAGAGAAGATTTCTGTGAAGAAGTTATCCCTGCAGACACGCTCAGCTGTGTATACAGTCCTGTTTAAATAGCTGTTGGTGCAGTGTGGGTATGTGTATATCTCTCACAGGAGCACAGGTGATATCAGGCTATTTCAATAAACCATTTTGCTGTCACCAGATGGCAATGTAATGATATTTTGCCATTATTTTACCTTGATATGTTGCTGCCAACTTGTGCTACTTGGTGTTTCCCTAGAAGCCCTCAATAAAAAAGTTACATTTTTAAATTTAAAAAGACCTAACAAACCAACAGTTTCTGTTTCCGTTTTATTTTGTTGCTAACTTCCTTATTTAAAAGAATAACTTTGTTCCTTTGTTCATTTAGAAGAGCACAGGAATTAAGACATTTGCTGCAAATGTCTGCCTTACAGGCACAAATTTCCCAGGTCAAATAGAAAACCTCATGATTTATTGTCATGGCTGTTACTGCTATTTACATTAATATATGGATACTTTTTTGTTAAGTATATCGTGACTGCAAAATGAAGGAGTTGGGCAGCAATACAGACTTTTATAGTAAACAGAAAAGGCTGAAAAAGAGAAGATTGGTGTTACAAGTCAGACTAAACACCCAGAAATTAGGAAAAATTATTGCTATTTGCATGAGCTGTGTTACTCCTGACTTAGTGGGAATTATGTTGAATTTAATAAAATTAGAATTGGGGAGCTCAGGTAACATCTAAAAAATCTCAGCAAAAAGACTTCTAGGCTCCTTAACTATTACAATGAAGCTGGGACCTTCTTGTGTTTTTCAGTTTGAAAAAGAAAAAGTGTTGTTTTTTTTTTTTCCTCTTTCTCAATGCTAGTACAAAATATACCAATAAAATAACCAACACATGATTCCTGGACTGGATCTGGCACTTTGAAGTGATCTAGTGAGAAAATCTGATGCTTTTCTATGCAGGTGCAAATCAAAAGATGTTCTCCTAAAGTAACTTCGGACTGTGTTTGCAAGTAAGAGCCCTGAGGAGCAACTGAGTCACATGCAGCAATGCTTATTAAGCAATATGGGGCATTTGTGATTTAATGCTGCCAGATTCACTTCCCTAAATTTCAGTTTTCTCCTCTGTATGCAATCCTAGCACTGTCCCCTAGGAGAGTGATAAGATTATGCTGTACGATTGCAGTGGAGGTGTAGTTGGAGGTCCAGGTGTAGGGACTTGCCCCCTCCTACATAAAGAGATTATCAATTCTGAATATAATCTGAGAAAAAGTTAACTCACCCTGCTTCAGTAATGAAAAGTCACCTATTTTTCCAACAAATTACAAGAAAAGGTTTTTTATTGTATGAGAAATCCAGCCTAGCACTCTGCAGAAGGTGCAGGAATCACCTTTTGATCCCAAATGTGGATGCTCAAGTTTGTAAATTTAATAAAAAAGATAAAAACCCCTATGGCAGTGCTTATACCAGAAGCAATAAATTCTGATTAGATCTCCCTATTTTTGTATCAGAGTCTCTTTGGCTTGCACGGCGGTGAGAGCTCTGGGTGAGATAATGGCTTCAGACAAATGCTGGAGCATATGAAGTTTAAAGACCCATTCAGATCTCACAATGTTTAGGAAATTAAAACAATCAAGTAAGTTTTCTGTCACTGTCCCCTGTCTGTTTAAACTGTCTGTGCCCTTTCCTCACTCGTTGCTGCATAACTGAGGCTGTATCTATGCTCCTATTTCATGGTCTGGGTGTGATGAATATCTCCATCAGCTCATCTTTATTAACCTATAAAATAGTGAGGAGTCCTAACCAAGCAATCAGGTACCATCAAAACATCAGAGATGCTTCTGGTATTTGTGTCTTATTGTTGGCACTTATAGCTGAGGAAAATGAATACGTCAGAAGTGCAACAACATGCTTGTCATGCATTTCTCTCAGCACAAGCAGTTCAAGAAGGGGAAAGATTAGGGTGAAGGGCAGGGAGGACCTGTTGTGTTTCCCCAGGCAGACTTCATGGGCTTTGAATGGTACTAAAATGCAAGCTGTGTTTGTGCAAAGTCAACTGAACCTAGAAACTGAGATCTGAGTCAGCAACTTTTACCTTCGTGGGTGAAAGAACACCTGTAGGGCTTGCACATTGTCTTCTCAGTAATAAGTTCCTTGATATGAGCTGAGTTGAAAGAAATAGAGATTAGGAAGTCTGTAGCTTTTCTTAAAAGCCAGGGAAATGTTCTGTATTCAGTCTTAAATTTGGAAGAAGACAGATGATAATTTATAAATACTTTTGCAGTGAATATTCTCAGACTTCGGTTGTGGTTTGGACAAAAAATTGCTCCTGCTTGCCTTTTCTCACTGTGCCTATTTTGTGAAGCTGGTGAATTTACAGAAATAAAATAATTCACCAATATTCTGTGCTATTGCAAAAAAAAATTAGTCAGCAGGTGTGTGGAATCCCTTGAGTACTGGACTTATGTATTGGAAAGTCATTTCCTGGGTGAAAGACTCCTTATGCTGAGCTGAGGTGCTTGAAGCTTTGGGTGTTCCTGCACTGTGTATTACCAGGCCTTTATTCCCACTGCAGCTGGGCAGCTGCTTATCACAGAACAGCAATTTTTTTATTTTGCTTGAGCAATATCAAAATATTACACCTGCTGCCCATGCTGCTTTTGAATAAAGCCCAGGACACCTCTGGTTTCTGGGCTGCCAGTGCACATTGCTGGCTCATGTTGAGCTTCTCATCCACCAACACCCCCAGTCCTTCTCCTCAGGGCTGCTATCAGTCCCTTCACTGCCCAGCCTTCAGTTGTGCTTGGGATTGCCCTGACCCAGGTGCACAACCTTGAACTTGGCCTTGTTGAACTTCAAGTGGTAAATCTCCTCAACTACAGAGCTTGAACCAGCAGCAACCTCAGGTATGCTACAAGAGGAGATATGTGTGAGGGAGGATTGTCCTCTCACAGCTTTTGGAGAGGTCTGTTTGCAGCAGCAAGGATGGTGCCTTACACTGGAGCAGCTGCGTGTATACGGTCTTTTTTGTAGACAGCATCAACCTAATAGAGAGAATAAGTGCAAATATAATCATAAACCAAGGAATACTTGCCTGAGAGCATAACATAAAGTGAGTCTGAAAGTCACTCATGAAGGACAGGATATTAAAGACAGTGGTGGGGAAGGGGCAGGCTATTAATCCATATGTCAGTGATGCTGAACGGGTCTTCTGCAAGTGAACATCTTCCATCAAAGACATTCAGCAGCCCAGCCATAGAGCTTGGCCTATCTTCCACCCTACTCTCTGATTTCTGGGGAAAGAGCAGTAAATATTTTGCAGGAAAGTGTAACTGGTGCGAACAGGATTGAACTGGAGCTGTTTAGGAAGCAGACAAGCATGCTCTCTGTAAAGCTGTATAGAATTAGCTCATACTGAACACCTTAGAGACTGTTTGTAGACAGAATTTGTGGCAGAAGTTGGTAATTTTCTCATAAATTTGAGAGAAATATTATCAGATTCTCAGGTCATATCAACAGTCTTGGGCTGTTTGGAGTCAGTGATGCAACACTTGGGGGTCAGATGGGGACTTGGACTGTCAGGTTGAAACCTGATCCATGCTCTATGCTTGCCTCTGCTTTAGGTTAGATTATGAGGGAAAGATTTCACTTCACCCCTGAAGAAACAGAGGTGTCTCTGCCCTTCTAGAGAAACTGGCTGCCAATCTTGCTTTTGCAATTTTTGAGTGAAAAAGTATCAGAGAGTGGAAAGATGGTCTCCTGCACAAGCTGGCTTTTTATTGAATTTTTGTTTGCTCAGACTCCTGCTAGGTGGAGGGAGAGAAGCCCAGGTGAACCTGCTCAAGCTGGCTGATGAGGCCCGGAGACAGCCAGGATGTGGTGTCACACTGCCCATCCTGGTGTTTCTTGTCTCCCAACAAACTGAGGGATCTGCTCCTGTGGCACACTGCAGTGTAGACACGTGCACAGCTGGGACTTGTGCTTCACTTCCCTCCCCTTCCTCCCAGGGACCATATAAAAAGATCCTTTGTAAAGCAAGTTTATAAATAATTTAATGGCAGATATAAAAAGCTTTTACCTTTTTTTTTTTTTAAACTGGCCTTTTTTCTTTTTTTTTGTAAATCTGTCTACATGAAAAACATTCCTAGCAAAGTTCACACAGAGAAGGCTTAAAGTTATTATTAAGCACATAAATTGACTGCTTCCTCATTTATATGCAGGCAAATTTCTTTAATTTATTAATCTGATTTGCATAGAAAATTATGGCACTCATCACTGAGAAGTCTCATTTAGGAAAGGTTTTATAAAGCTGTAACTAATTAGAAATAGAAGAAAATACATAAATGTGTTTAATTTTTTACCTCTCAAAACTTTTTTTCTTGAGATAAAAAAAAAAATTAAAAGGTACCTCTTGCAATAATATGGAGCTTGTTTGAAAATTGCTTCACAAATACGTATTTTGTCTTCAATATTTAATTCAGGACAGAGGAAAAAGATTATTGAACTTAAGTTTTAAATTTCACAAAGGGGAAAAAATGGCTTAGAGGAACTGTTCTGTGGTAATGTAGGAAGACACTTAATTAACTTGGGCTTCATTTAAAACCGTAGTGTAAATCTTTTCAAAATGAATCAAAGTCTCTGCTGAATTATATCTTAGCCAAGTTTTACAGTCAAAAGGCTCTTAAATCAGTAAGACCTGTCACTGTGAGAGCTGTGGTAGTGTTTTCACATTCTCTGCAAGCTCATCTGCTCTTGGACTTGAAAGTCTTTTCCCCGGGTCCATTTGCTCTAGCAACAGCTGGCTGTTTGAGGCAGCACATTAGCAGCTCACAATTAAACAATATTCCAGCTAATTTGAGCTCAGGCAGATGAAGAACATCAGTGACAGTGAGTTTCCTCCCTCCCACCCTCTGTTTGTTCAGTTTTAAAAAAACTTTATTTTACTTTAATTGGTCCTTGGAGACAAGGTTGCTGGAATTCTCTCTTCATCGCCGTGTCCAGCTGAGAAATTGTTCTCCCATCTTGCTGAGGCAAAAGGAGAGAGCGTTCAGCCCACACATGCTGCAGATGTGCAAGGGGGCAAACTGGGGGAAGCAATGACAATTAAAGAGCATATGGTCAAAAATAAATCTGTACAGTAGTGCCAGTCCATATTAATCACACGATTAGAATAACAGCGTATCTGTACAAGTAGCATGCTAAATCTCCTATTACATTTACTAGCCTTCATATATCTGGATCTGCATGTTTATCAGGGTGTCTTATATGATATACTATATGAAGTGAGGGAGGATTTATAGTACGTTTTGTGTAAATGGGCCTGATAAAAACCAAAAAAAAAAGAGGGCTGGTAAAACATTAACATCTGGAAAGACGTATGTCACTGGAACAGCACACACCAAATGGGGGTGTGAATGTGTGAAAGAACAATGGAATTAAAGCTTCATCTTAGCAGAGCTGTAGTGTGCCAAGCTCTTCACACATTTGGGTAAAAACGTAGCAAGTTTTCGTCTGGAGTTTAGCACTGTGAGGAGGCTTCCTGCCACAGCATTGTCATCAAGTTGCTTTGAGATCTTGGGGGTTTGTTAATGGGATTTTATTGTAGGAATAACTTCATACTTTTTTTTGAATGGGTCTATTTTGCTCTGGACATGTGTTCCTTGGGGGGGACTGAGGGACAGGCAGAATTAACCAGGGGAGATTTTCAGTGTGCATGAGTTTATCAACCAAAACAAGACTTTTAACAAATCTCCTCCTACTACTTGTGTTCTGCAAGGAGTGAGTAGAAGGAGAACTGGTGGCACTAAGCTTTGTATGACCTTTGTAGCCTGGTCTGTGTTAGAAGTGCATGGTCTGGACTGGGAACTGGTGCTCTGTGTGCAAGCATGGAATGTAAATTTTGGGATGTTCTAACACTGTCTTAGAACTTTGGTTTTGAAACACCCTTCACCAAAATGGCTGCTCTTCCATCACCCAGGGTGGTGCAGATCTTTAAAAAGTGAATTATCTCTTAAAAATTAAACTAGTGTGGCTCTCTGCTGTAAAAGTAAAGCACTTAAGTATCCATGATAAAATATATAGGATTTTTCCTATCAGCACTTCCATGAACCTGTAAACCTTCTGTAACCTGGTTTTCTCAGAGGTAGCATGAAAAGGGATAATTCCCCTTGCAGAAGGATGGTGACCCATGGGGAGGCAGGTGGGTAACAGGGATACTGGGTTGGGAGTAGCAGCCATACCAGGCAGAGTTCTGTGTGTTGCAGCTGTCACAGACTGTTGGGTGTTACTCAGCCTCAAGCTTGAACCAAAGGAAAACTCTCCTCTAGAAGAGAAACTCATTTAGGCTACCAGAATTCCCCTGAGATTTTAAGGTTAAAAATGTTTTCATTACCCCATTGGTAGTGACTTCAAAGGAAGGATCATCAGAAGCCTCAGGCTAAGCCATAAAATCAGATGCATGCATTAACTCTGAGACCTACTCTTGTATTCCTTGATCAGATGCCTGCCCTTAGTACCTTGCTTCTCTTCACCTGGGTTGTACTTTTTGTCTTCATCACCTGCCCTTCAGAGTTCTGAGCAAGCCTCTGCATTTCTCATTTGCAGAAAAAGCATTATCTGGAAGGAAATATAATGAATACACAAAATATTATCAGAAGTACAGGGTGTCCTTGTCGCTGGCAATAGTCACACCCCATTTATAAGCTTGTCTCGGTGTGGCTGCACATGCCAGGGCTGGTTTGTGCAGGATAGGAATGGGGCTGCTTCAGAAGCATTCAGAATGCTAGTGAGGTGTCTGATGGAGACACACTTCATCCGACAGGAAAGATAATAGAATTGCTTTTTTTGAAATCAGCTCTCAAAATAGAGAACTTTTTGACTTGATATTTCAATAGATATGGAATTGTTTATCAGCTTTACAATTCACACAATCTCACTAATCGCTCAGACAAGAAATACCACAGTGGTGCCTCTGTCTGTTTGCTCCTGCTCTGCCACCCATTTCCATGTTTTATCTTTACCCCTATTAAGTAGCTATAGTAAGAGAAGAAATGAAAATTTCCCCTGCTCGGTTGAGCACCTCGGGTGGTCTACGGTCTTATGCCAGATTTTTGAGTAAAAAGGGGATGCAACTTTCCTTGAATTAAAGCTTTTTAAAGTTTTGCTGGTAAAAAGGACCTGCAGAAAACTTTTCAGATATTCTGACAGCCACGTGTCTCCAGTTGCATCAAAACGGTCCTGTAAAAATGAAAACTGAGAATGAACGTGCTGCATGCTTGGGGCTGCGTTGTGATGTCGACAGATTTGAGTACAAGCAGAACAACTTAGTAGGGCTGAGCTGCTCAAGAATTTCTAAATTCCTCAAAATGGAAAGCAGTTACTGCACTGCTGGAGCTTTCTTAGGTGGACAGAAACTTTCTGCTGGTCAGCATCTCGTTTTTCATGCCAAGTGTTCTGTTCTTTCCTGTTTCCTCCCCAGCACATGATATGTGTGCAGCAGCATTCCTAGATTTACTGCTTTGCATCTGAATGAGGAAGCAGCTGCTGATGCTGTGATGATGCATGCAATCTAAGGCTGCCAGCTTTTTATTCCGGTCTGTGGGGGTTTTCTGTGGCTTCTACTGGGAAGCACATCGGGCATGGTCAGAGCTTTAGGATGGGCTGGGGACACAGTTAAAATACATTTAATGGGATGTCCACATACTCAAGGACTTGCAAATGCTTAAAATGAACCAATGTCCTGATGTGGATAAGGAGGGATTGTTATTTTCTGCATGACTGACTTCGTAGAAATGTTTCTGATGAGTTTCTTTTTATGTATGGTAGTTTCTGAACTGGTGTTTAAGGTTATAGCATTGGTACAGAGGCTACAGCCAAAAGAGATGGCTTTGGTTTATGACTCAATTTTTGTGGCAGAATGCACAGAAATTGGTCCTGATTAACAAAATATAATTTTGTTAACAAACAGACTGTGAACAAAACCCTCATATTTCTCCCTTGTTTTGTTCTTTTCATTTATTTTTTTTTTTTTGAGCTGAACATTGCTACTGAGTAAGTGCAATTCAGCTTAGTTATGGTCCCTGTGCCTGTGTTGGGTGGCACTCTGCCTTGTAGCTTCTCTCTCCAGGCTGAACTCTGCCTTGGTAGGGATGGAACTCCCCCCAAAGTGTCTTTTCCTCAGTATTTGTGAAATGTGGGAGATTTCTGCAGTGGAGAGCATTAATCAGAGCTATGAAAAGGAGTTTGGGGCTTTATCTCCATTGGTCTGTCAAATGGAGTTTATTTGTGGTGAAGCTGAAAAAGGACTCTACATGCTGCAGGGAGTAACAGGATAAGAGAGAGATGCAAATGTTCTGTGATTATTTTCAATAAATTACAAATATATTTCTTTTACAAAAATTATTTGCACACAAATGTGAATGGAAGTTTATATTTAAATAGCTAAAAAGGTCACTTGTAGCCAGAACATTGATCTGTCTGCTTGTTTCTCTCGACATAAGTGGAATAAGTTGCTGTATTTAGCTGGAAGTCTGTATTCCTTAAACAATATCCTGAGCTCTTTTGGTCCAAAGTCTTCCCTTTGGTACCTGTTTATTCACCTCAGCTAATAGTCTGCAGTTCTTGTCAGTCTTTCTCATAATGAATGTAGCTATTAAACTGTTGACATGGCAAGTGTGCTTCTTCTCCCCAGCTTTCTCTGCAGGAGTGTCATTTGCTTTGTGTGAGAATTGAGTGCTTTTACTTAATACAGCTCTATGCAAGAGTAGAGGGATCTTTAAGCCTGATGTGCCAGTGCTGATGTTGGAGAAGAAGAATTTTCCTTTGCCCCTTGGGTTGTCTGAATTGATGGATGGATGAGTACTTAAAATTTTCTCACTGCTGGTCAAAGATGTCAGGTTTATGATTTTTGTTATCCACACAGAAAATACAAAACCATGGGTCATATCAGGCAACTTAAGAGTTTTCTTACTTCTCTGACAGTCCAGATCCCACTAAAATTAATGTGAGGGCACCTCTTGTCTCAGTCTTAACCGGAGGGAATTGTTCTGTGGGTGAACAGCTTGTTAACTTGCATGAACCCTGTGTCTCTCCCTCCAGTGGCTCAAAATGCCTGCATTGCTGGTGCAGAGCCACATCCAAAGGATAAGGTACATATTCATGGGACATCTTCTTTAGGAGTGGGGTGGAAATCTGTATTGTTTAATATTGTCTCTTTAAAAAAAATAGGATTCTTATAAGGAATGGCATGAACAGCTGAAGCAGGAGGACTGAACAGTATCTTGACTTGCAAGCTGGTGTTTCAAGGTGAGAGAATGTCTGCTCAGGGGTCAGATGCAGCAGCAGTGCTCTGGCCACTCACACCTTCCACCTGACTCTGTTGTCCATAAAGGGTTAGAAACAACAAGACAGTCCCCTGCAACTGCAATGGACATTGGTGCAGAAGAATTCTGAGATGTATGAAAAGAATTGTAGCTTATTCTGAAGCACCTGCCCTTCATGTTAAATGCTCCAACACCCTGTGCAGCAAAGAAACTCTCAGCCTCACATGAGACAGGACTTATATCCTGTTGTGTAAATCCATGCTTGATGTTGATCTTGCATTTAAATGCATTGCTGAACTTGGTGTTTGGATAAGACCAACAAGCAATTGTCAGTACAAAAGAAAAATGGAGTGATGGTTCTTGTAGTGTTAGAAGTACTGTGTTGGTTTCAGTGATAACCATGAAAACTCAATAAATGCTCCATAATGGGCCATATTAAAACCCCCCCCCAAAAAAACCCTCCAAAAAACACCCCAAAATAAACAAACAAACAAAACCAAACCAAATTACACACACAAAACCCCCCATAAAGCCAAAACCAATAATAACTAAAAAAAAAAAGCCCCCAACAAAACATAAGCCAACCTGTGGCAGGTTTTATCAGTACCCATTTTCTAGAAGGATGAATTGAAACACAGAGAAGATCAGCAATCTGCCATCACCTTGTGAATCAGAACAACTCAACATGCAACCCAGAGCTTGGGTCTTTGGGTTCTTTCACTTGAGGAGTCAGACAGCTTGCTCTGCAGGAAGGTGTCTGGCTTCCTGCTTGGAGGGAAATTAAATTAGCATGGCAGTATATGCTTTGTACATCTGCTGTGTAATATGCTTTGTGAAATGCAGACATGCAGAGCGAGGATGCAGATGCTCCACTACTTGCAGAAGTTAATGACAATTATCCCAGTCTTTGATGGCAAACAAAGTCGTGAGGCTCTCATTTCCACAATCCATCATGCCACCGGAGGCTTACTGCAGGATACTTCATGACGGGCTGGTGAGAAAAATATACAAACTCATATGCTGCTGTTGCAAATCAATTCTGCAGCAAAGTGGAAATAACTCTTGTACCAATAAGCAGTGAGGCCTGTGAAAAAAATACCTGCTTTCTGAATTTTCAACTTGCAGATAACAGGAGAAGCCATCAATCATGTTAGAGAGCTCCCATTCCAGCGATGTTGTTCTTAAACACACACCAGATGAAATCAGACAAGAGCAGAATATGCAAAGCCTCCCCTCCCTTTTCTTTTTTTCCATCTTGCTTCTTTCTAGGGAGCTGAGCATGAGGAAAGACCTTTTTCTATTTTCTTTTCCTACTTTTTTAAAAACAAACTTGTGTCCTGGCAAAAGCATGTATATTGGTTAAGTTTGCTGTCAAAATAACTAATTAATTGTTTCACAAATGGCTACTAAACATTAATGAGATATTCCCTTTCTTTTGGCAAATAGAGATTCTGTGGCATGTCTCTTTCCTTGGCACCCCAAGCTGGCTAAAAGCATGCACAACTCAATCTCACCACATCATGGGGTGTCCAAAACTGTGCTCCAGCTGAAGAGAAGCAAATAGCTGGGACATTTTAACTGTCCACGTTTCACTGGGTAAATTCAGAGGCACTTCATCATTCCTTCAAACCTTTTGTTCCTTCTTTCTGTGTTTTTAAGTGTGTTTGAAGCATATATAGGGCCACAAGAAAAAGGCTCCAATGCATTCCATACCTAACACACTCAGACAAACGTGTTCCCTGTTGTCTTGCAAAAAAAAAGATTATAATCTCATGGGCAGCAGATAAAACCTGAAACCTACAGGTCATGCTCTCAGCACCCCTTGAAATCCACCTGCATTGCCAAAGTGAATAAAAGAAAAAGGACATCCTGCATTGGGATACTGTTTGATTTTGTCACTGGCAGAGATGCAAAATGATCTAAAACAGAAAGGGAGTGTCAGCCAGATGAAGTTACACTTCCCCCTTTGATATAAATTAAGTTGAATTGCAGCACTAGAAAGACTAAGGCATTTTGCAGCCATTAATTTGTTAGTTTTGGGGAAAAAAGGACAGTAATATCTTGATCAAGATAACATAAGGCTTAAGCTTGAAGTTACTCACAGATAACTTGGCCTGTTGCTGTCTGTATCCATAGACTCTTTAAAAAGTGCATTCCACCCTGGTGCAGCGTTGTGCTGGTGGGAGCTACTTGAGAAATATATTCTCTATATTCAAAGGGGTTACTGGGACATATTAAAAACCATTGGCCAATCCTGTTCTTAATTAGCCATTAATAAGTTAGCTTTTTGGAAAATGCAGCAAAAAATCTACATGTTGAGGAGTGTAAGTCAGCCTCTGCATTGGAATTGTAGTAGGAGATCTTAGGATATTATTTCTGAGCTTGGTCTGACATGGCTAAAAGAGGCTGCTAACATAAAGTACCAAAGCATGTCAATTTTTGATCTCATTTGGTATAGCAGTTTGTGTGTTGCCATGTGTAAGGTGTAAGGATATAGACTGGTAATTTCTCAGCACTGCTTCCCTGTCTTCTGCTCCATTCCAGCACTCCCAGTGGTCTTTTCTGTTTCCAGTGGCTGTCATTAATTTAGCCTTTGTGTCAGGAGTCTACAAAGGGATCAACTCCTTCACATGCTTTGGGTGGCACTGTTAAAAATAGTGTCTGCTAGTAAACTCAGGTTTAGCCACAGCAGGAACTGATGGAAAAAAGGTTTGGCCAGCTGAAAACACACACACTCACGTGCCTGCTCTTCTAGGCTTTCAACACGTTCCAAAGGTGTCTGCAAATTGGCCAAGTAATCAATAGCTATGGAGGTGTTTTTTTATAAGCTATGATCAGTTGATGAACAATATGAAAGCCAAAGAACAGCTCTGTATTTCCAGTGGGTTTTACTGCTGGCACTTCATATGACCTTCTCTGGTTAGTTCAGAAGGCAAGTTCAAACACATCAGGAAATGGAGTAATACCAAATACAGCTGTCAGATGAAACTCTGTCCAATTGATGAAATTTTAATTTACTTTGCTCTTGTCCTTTCCAAATGGTTACCTTTCAGTTTTCCTTACACTGGGATTCTGTAGATGTTCATTTTCTGAGAAAAATGTGTTTGTTCTCTAAAGGGTACCACAGTGTGTTTACTTCTGGCAACAGGCTGATGAAAACAATAAATTATTCAATCCAAGAATATCTAAAACGATGACTCACTGCTGGTTCCTATTTTTTAGGCCTTGTTTTCATTAACTTCTACATTAATAGTCCAAATGTGCAGTTAGATTGAAATGTCTTGTGAAATTGCCCTGCTTTCCTCAAATTGGGAAGCCCTCAGCCTCTAGATACTGTTGTGAGATGTTTTTCCTCATTCTGTGAAATAAAATATGGTCTGCATTTGACAAGAAAAGATAAATCTGCAGCCACTGGTTGCCACCCCTCCCTCCAAAACAAAAAACACTGCAGTTACAGCCACAGCAAGGGTAGGAATTGTTATTAAAGAAAGCATCAAAATGACCTTCTCCCAACTGTTTCACTTTCTCCACTTCACCTCTTTCATAATGAAAGCCAAGAAATAAGTTCAGGGAACCCATGCACTAAGTACACTCCTGAGTAATTTTAGCTTTCTCATTCATAAGGGAAGACTAACACTGCAGGTTACCACCAGCACAATAAATTTGTTTTCACCTTGCATAAATGAGACAGTGTAAAATATTGCTTCTTTGTGTGTTGAAATCAAATACTGTGGCAGATGAAAACACATCTGTTTGTTCTGATGAAACTCTTCTGAGCTGTGCGGGTGAGTCAAAGCCTCCGAGCTCTGTTCAAAGCAGAAACCTTCAATCTTATAAATAAACCCATTAATTTCAAAATTATCTTTGGAGAGGAGGTGGTAAATGGGCATTTGAGATGCAAATTCTGGGTTTGTAACCACATGGTATGTGGCCAAAAAGTAAACTAATAGCATGTGACCCGCATATTTAGGATACTTTGCAGAGACTTTAAGCCATCTTGGTGTGTTATAATGGGGGCAGCCCCAGGGGCCTTTGCCAGGGCCAGAGTCAGAGGGGCTGGTGGCAGAGGGCTCCCATCTGCTCTTAAGTCTTTGTGCACATTTTATATTGCGGGTAGTAAAACTCACCATAAAGCACAACCCAAGTGGTCGCAGTTGTGGCTGCTGCAAAGGGCTGTTGCTTCAAACTTCCCTATGTGACCTGTGAACCACTGAGCTACATCGTTGTGCTTTTCCCAGCTAATGAAGGACTTTGAGGCTTTGTTGACTTTTGTTTTGTGTTGGTGTTTTCTTGTTTAAAACGTTTCTAATAGTGAGGTTTCCAAGAGGCATTTTCAGTGTTCCCAGGAGGATCAGTGAGCCGTGGCAGGTGCTCACGAGCGTGCCAGGTCCTGAACAAAGGCTTCTCCTGGTCACAGATAATTAGTCAGTGATCAGGTCCCCAGGGACCAGGATTTCTGCCATCTCACCTGGCATCCTATTGTCTTGCACACTGAGCTTGTGGGCTTGCATCCTTACCATCAGTAATATTTTGGATTTAGTGGATTTCAAGAAGCAACGATCACATTTACTGTGATAACTGCCATCAGCAATAACTGATGGCTTCAAACATTTCTAGGATTTTTGTCTTGGTTTCTTTCACTTTCAGCCTTTTTTTTTTTTTTTTTTCCCCAGTGTTTTGACTATATTTTTTCTATGTAAGTTCGGGTTGGGGGGGGTTTATTGTTTCAGTGTGGTAAAACCATAGAAACAAATTGGGCTGCAAGGGAGGTGATGTAGCCAAATCATCAGACCCAATGCAGATCCTTACAGGTGTCTGTCCAATGTGTTGTACAGGACTGCCTGTGATGGCAGCCTGTTCTTGTTTCCTACTGGACACCTTTTGCTCATATCTGAGATGAGTCTTCCTTGCTGCAGCTTAATCCTCTTGGGTTTGATCCCATTAACAATGCCTACTGGAGCAGGTGATTCCTTTCACCTTTTACAAAAGCATTTTTCCACTGTTAGACTTTTCTTTTTCCCTCATTCCCTTTAGGCTAAAACAACGCAATGGCTTCACTTTTAATAGATGGATTTAGTAAATGCACACCATCCTGGCTGTTTTCAGGGTGGATTTCAATTTTTTCATGTCCAACTTTCAATGTATGCATGTACTAAAAGTAGCACTAGCAGATGATGTAGAATTTAAGGAACATCCACATGGGATCATGTAAACTAAATTAAGATATCCCTGCATGACAATTTACTGTTTTGCAGCAGGCACCAACTAGAGAGCATCGATCAGTACTAGACATTTGTCAGCATATTTGGGGTTCATCTGTTTGTTTTGCCTTGAAGAGATTTGGGCTATTTTGTACCCAGCTCTCCCACTGAAGGTCTGTTGTGGATAAAGGCACACTGAGGGCTAATGCAGACACCCATTTCATGTTAAGGCCAGGAGGGTACTTGGACCTGCTCCTTCATGGATAAGAGCAAAGAGGGCTGAACATCTGTAAGCTTTCAGGTTTGGGCTTTCCCCATGCCTGTTAACAAAATACATGTGGGTGACCCCCAAATTCATCCTTAGCATCTCATTTGGCTGTGGAGTTCTCATGAAGACAACAGATTCCTCCCTGTGTTTGATCTTGTTTGTGCTGCAAATGCTTCCTGGGAGCCTTGTTATACCCTATTTTTTTCTGGGCTGTTTTTTATTTCTCCTCAGCAATGATTGTGTTCTTTTCCAACACAGCTAAACATGGAAACATTTCCGTATGTTTAGGGGGTCCTGGGAATTTTCCTTTCAGATTTGCGAAAACAACAATCTGACAAGCTGCTTCTTGGCATGACACAGCATGTGTTAATCTATGTCGTTTCCAGGCTACTTTGTTCATAGTTAATTTGTTAAATTCTTTGTGAGAACAGACATGTTCCCCACTGAGCAATCGGCACAGCTGCAGTGAGAGCCAGTGACCAAACAGAGCCCACTGTGCGCTCTGTGTTCAGGGCTGGGATGTGAAGTCAGGCTCAGGGCAGCACCCTCAGCAGAAGACACAGCTGGTTTGGGGTCATCTCCGCACCCAGGATTGGTGGTGATGCCAGTTATCCTGTAAAAGGGAGAAAGGAACTTTTAGTCTAGAGGGACTAGATTTTGCAGTGCAGACCCCAAAAGAATGAGTAAAACATGGCTGGTGAAAAGAGGTCAAATAGTTACCTTGCAAAAAAAAAATAAAAATAGGGAGAAATTGAGTCATAGGTCTAACTTAACCCTGGCATTCACAAATATGTCCCTATAGAGTATCCCTTAGGGTAGTAGTATCATAAGATACCTCAAAATATTAAGAAAAAATGTTCCCCCCCCCCCAAAGTCTCAGTTGATCTTTCTCAGTTTTATTTGCCTCCAAATTTTAACTCTTCTCTCACTGCAAATCAGGTCCCTTCAAAATACCCCAGGCTGCATATCAACCACTTGTGTAAATCTTGGGGGAAGCAAGAGGGATTAAGCCCTTTGTGTTTATCCCCGGGTTTATGGAAGGCTTTTCAGAGGCCATTGATATGAAAATGCCACTTGACAAAGAGCCTGTGGACACTTCACAATTTGTGCATCCCCTCACATTTCTGCGAAAGATTAGGAGGAACACACTACTGCAAATTCCTTTACAAGCTGGGCATGTTGTCCAACTTTCTCCTGTGACTCTCATTAATCTAGTCTTGCACTCAGATGCCTATTTAGGAGTAAGAAATTATTTTTTTTCCTTTTTTACCCTGTCTTAGAAGCCTTGTCCTCTTGCAAGAGTCTGAAGAGTCTTTTTGTCCAGCCATTAGGGCTCTGGGTGTATGAGGTAAAGACAGCCCTTTCTACTGAAGCACTAGATGGTCAATATCCAATGCAGTGTTGGATTGTGGGGAAGCAACTTTCCCTATGCTTTTGTTGGTTGCAGTAGTGACAGTCTTTGTGATTTGGAGCTAAACATGGGCAGTGCTCTTTCAGTGTCTCTATCAGTAAGATCCATAGCTAACAGAGTGCCGGAAAAACAGGCTGTCTAGACAAATATTGGTGTTTAAAGGGGTATCTAGACATCCCACATCAGAGTGTTTGATTTCAGCTTGTCAGCTGCTTTTCTACACAGTTTTTACGTTCAGGAAGAGTGGATGACCATGAGGTGACCTGCAGGATGACTTTTTTTACTTTGAACCATATAGCACCACTGCATGAGCATAATGCCTGTAGTTTTACAAAGCTGGTTCTTTCAACAGGAAAAGATTAGGACAAGGTGTAAGACGTGGAGCACAGAAGTAAATAACTGAATGAATAAGGAAGGATGAGCAGAATGCTTATGAATTTCAACAGTAAACATTTTAAGCCACTCCATCTCAGGCCTGGTCTTGCATCCGGAAAATAAAACGAGCCAAGCTGTGCTATAATATGTCCCACTTGGCCTTGATGGGCCTCCAACTCCTTCTTTTGAGTGGGACTGTCTCTCTGGAAGGTGGCATTCAAATATCAGAATGACAAAGTTCATTTGTCATTTATTTCCCAGTATGGCCACAGGGAGCTTGACAGAGCTGAGAGACAGAGAGGTTTTTACACCTCTCCAAGAGGAGCATGGTCTCTTTCACAGCCTGTGGCCACTGAGAGCCCACTGTATTTTCTGAAGGATTTGGTGAGATTCAGTCACCCAGAGTAGCTCCTGGCTGAGGGGAGGAAGGCATAGAGGCTGCCTGGCATACAGGTGCTGCAGCATGAAATCACTCAATCTCATTGCAGAATTTTGATATCTAAAGCCTGCCCAGTGATGTAGTGACTCACAGACGTGTTGTTTGGTCCAAACATTTCTGGCAAGCTATCTGCATCTTCTATGAGCTAAAAATTGAAAGCTGGTCTCTTCGTGGAGACAGCGTTGAGTAAACAGCTGTCAGCCTGTGCCCTAGTCACAACCGCATTCCCGAGAAAGCCAGCTACAAATAAGTGCATACTCATTTGATAATAAGCACAAGAATGCACTGAGATTACCTGGCCTTGCTTTTCTTTTGTTCTTTTTTTTCCCTCTCTCCTGTGGCTGGGGGGAGAACGGGGAGTTTGTTATAAAAAGGTCAAACACATAACTTTGCGGCTTTCAGCCATCTCTATTCTTTTCTTTTGTAATTCTTCTCTCTGATTAAACTTCCAGATAAGTCTAGGCACTGTTGCCCGGCCCTTCACATTTAATGATTTTATGCATCACTTGCTCTTGGCACTGCTCACAGCCCTGCCATCTCCACTGCAGCCTGTGATCTTCTCCTCTAAATGTTTGACATCCACCAGCATTTCTCTTTTGCGCTAAGATGCCTTTTTTCTTGTGAGGTCTAGAGAGGGAAAATGATGGTGGACAACCCTGAGATGAATTACCTAATGCCCAAGGATTTTCTTTCTCAGCTCTCCTAATAGAAGGAAAGCCTTGTCTTCCTATTTACCTTTGTCTTATAAAAAAAAAACAGACAAAAAAAATCCCCAAATCTACACCTTGTCCTAGATCCAGATCCCTGTCCCACAGCTCAATCTGTTCAAATGACTATGAAAAATTAATATTTTACCTGATATCCTTCCTTTGGAGGATATTATACAGGGAGCAACCTGCTTATGCAAAGAAGAATTTTTTCATGAGTTTTTTGATAGTGTTGTTTTTAAGTTTCTTTTTCCTCTTTGTAAATCAGACCATGTAGGTTTTGTCCCATTATTTAGAGGAGTTTATCGGAGAGACGTGTAGAGAGCAGGCTGGGGTGAGGAAGGCAAAGAGAGAAGACCTGTTCACCATGTCACCTGAGGAAGATGGACTGATAGCATGATTTTGGTGGATGTGATTTTTTAATAAAAATTAATAAGAAGTTATGCATGCTTAACCTCTTTGAACTCATCTCTGTGTATTTCAGTGGATGTAAAACAATGAATATATCAAAGTGTTTAGACAAAGTCTAAAAGGGTGTGTTTTTGCACAGCTTTTAAGAGCAGTATAGTAACACCTGGCTTAGGAAGTTGTTACAACCCAGATTGTTGATGCCTCTGTGTGCAAAATAATTTAACACTCCCGTGTTCTTTACTCTTCCCTTAATTTTGCCATTGGCTGCTGTGTAAGACAGGGTTCTGACCAAATGTGACCTGTGGTCTGATGCAGTACATCTGTTCCTGTAATCTAACCAGGAGAAACTATTTTTTGTGTGCTCAGAGACAGAGAAATGTGGGTTTCCTGTATAAAACTGCAATTCCAGTATCGTTGCTGTGGAAATGATGGAATGATTGTTCATAGAATTTGACCTGTAAGAAATTCAAAACTTCAGTTAGCAACAAGGTAGCCTTTGAAAAAGAGCAGTAGGTCACAACACCTGTTGCCTTAGATCTTCTGATAATGCCTGAGATGGACCATAGCTCCACTTGGAAGTGCTAAAGTACAAGATTCAATAAAGTATTCAGCAGGTTAAATGCAACAAAGAAGATGATGTCAAATGATGATGATGTCAAAAACAGCTTTCACCTGCATGCCTGAAAAAGCTTGAGGTGTTTAATTGGAGGCTCAAATTCTCACAGGAAATCTTCATTGTCTCTCACTCAGACTAGGTGGATTTTAGGGTTACAGTTAATTTTTTTCCATGTGCTTTTGAGTCAGCAATGGGGTGGGCACATCTGACTTTGGCACAAAGGGACTATCACTGCTAATGTCACAAAACTGCATGCTGGACAGGGAGGAATGCACAATGGTATAAATGCTTTCAAACTCATCCTGTTTCTGGGAATACTTTTATAGAGAGGCTGGGGAGCTGAGTTACCATTGGGGAAAGCTGTTAATGAGTAAAGACAAACAGTTTATTGTCTGAGTAATGAAATGTGGGTTTCTCCATTTAAAGAGATCGTATTTGAAAACCACTATCATCTTTGTTACCTGCACACCAGGACTTGTCTTCAGGGTCCCACTTGGGTCTCTTAAGAGCCAGTGATACCATGAATGTGCAACTTCAGTATTTTTGGTAGGTGATATCTATTAATGTAACAAGAGCAGAATCTAAAATTTAGATCATGGGACAGAAAAAAAAAAGGAGGAAATGGGCCCTGATTTTTTTTTAAGAGTGTCTAAAATATATGGAAATGTGTTTTATGGAAGAAAGGCCAGAGACTATACATTTCAGGTCTTAAATAGCTGCTATGATTTTATGATTTGCACAGAAAGAGATTTCTACCACTTCAATGTAGTTAACATTTACTAAATAATATTGGAATTAAGGGTATGACTTGCAGAGGGCACCAGTTCATCAGCATTATGCACTCTGTCTTCTGTGTTGAGTTTGTAAGAGCAATTACTACAGTAGTTCATTGCCCTTTGTAATATAATCTCACTCCACTTGCTTTCTGGAGTTTACAATAGCAGAGAGCACAGAAATAGCTTCTTCAGGACCACCACCAATTCATTCTGTACTTCTTTTTTTCCTGTTTGTTCTGATCTCGAAATGTGACTTTTATTAGGGCTGTAAACTTGGAGAGGATTCTTTCCCTCACCTGCCATTCAAGGGAGTTAAACTTCAGAACTAAATTTGACTTAACATTTCATTCAACAGAATTTGCACAGATTGAGTTGTTTGTTTCGTTTTTTCTAGAATGTGGATTTTAGTCTAAGGACTTGTGCAGTACAGGCTTTATTGTAAAAAAAACCCAGCAAACCCAATCAAAAAACAACACAAAACCTCCCAGTTTTATTTATTGTGCAAGGACTACTGAGAACCATCTGCTTTGGAGAGGCCAACTTCTAGGCCACAGATGGTATTTAAAAAGGTTTCAAAGAGTTTCCAAATCTTGCTGTGGCACCTTTCAGAAATACATGTGTAAGTCCTGCCAAAGCTTGGAGATTCATTTTTCTTTTTCCTCCCAGAGAGAGGGTCACTTTTTCTTGGAATAGATCCCGTCTCCCAGACGCGTACTGAAGGCATATTTAAACATTTAGCTTTGGGCTGTGGATCAGCCTTTTGTAGTTCCCCGTTGTGCTAGGATAATAGTCCATGTAGCTAGAATTGTGGAAAGTCCACATGCAGATTTTACCCTTGTGATTATAGATCAGATTATCAAGTTCCAAAGGATTAAAGTTATTTTCTTTGGCCCCTGGCCAAGTAAGTTAATTAGGTGATTTTCTTGAGATCATGACCTGTCGCAGAACTACACTGCCCAGTTGTTAAATTTCCAGTCTGGTAAATGATTCCCTTCATTTTCATTTCCCATTGCATTTTCATGAATGATATGCAAACCTCTTTTTCCCCCATCATAGGCAAAACCCCTTGTTTTATGTTTCCTAAGCACTGGGATCTATATAGCTATAAGGTTTGAAATCAATTTAGTGTAAACAGGATGTGTACTTTGAGCAGGATAGACTTTCTGACAAAAAGAAACATTTTCTGACTTTTTGCAAAACTTACTTTTTCACTGTATCATGCCTCATTGTTTAATAGAGAGAGCTTTAAGCCTTGCCTCGGCTCAAGTTTAATATCTGTTACTCCCTGAAGAGCTTTATTCTCATAAACTGTAGTTCTAGTGCAGTGAAGATTCATTGAAAATTGGGTAAAATATGGATTTGACATATATGAGAAGGCAAAAATTGTGTTCTTTAGTGCTGGAACCTTGAGCCTGACTCTAATCATTGCAGGTAACACTGGCAAAATTTGCTGATGAATAGTCACTAAAATTGCTGTAGTGTTTTCTGTGATGGGCTTTGCAATGTTTTCGGGGAAGATTTTCAGTTTTCCAAGGTGTGAGAGCGGTCTCTGAAGGCATTTCCATCCCCATTGTGATAACTATATCACAATCAGTGTTGTGCAAATGGCATTTTTCTTCTTTATGTTCAGTCATCTGAGCTCCAATGTACTACTGTGAAGCATAGTAGAAGCTGGGATTAACTTATAACCAATTTCTAGCTAAAAACAGCACTCCTTAAAAGTAAACACATTTCTTCATTCACTGGGCTTTTATTTATTTTTGTTGACATGGAAGATGAAACAGTATCGTGTTATACTTCTAAGTGTACACTCTTAACCCCCACTTAAGTGTGTTGCTGCTTAAATAAAGTACAGTATGGCTGATTATGGGGCTCTGCATTGTGCTTCCTTTGGCTGGTCTTGATGGTAGTTATATCAAATGCCTTGTAAAAAGCAATTTGTACTGCTTTCTACTGGGGTGGCAAACAACCAGGCCAAGAAAAGGCACCTCTTTTTTACAGTCCAGGCAGCAGGAAATAAGTCTCCATTGATTTTTTTTCCCCCCTCCTTTGAAGGTTATGGATACTTTAGGCAAGGTGTGAAATGCTTACACTACTGAGGTGAAAAATTTTACTAAAGTTGGAACTAAATTACTGTCTGGCTTTAGCAGAGGTGCACTGCAACATGATCTCTCATGCCAAAAGCCTTGTGCAATCTGACCTTCTTTTTATTGGTTTTGTACTGTTCGTCTTTGGCAAATGCAAAAACTTTAGTCCAAAAAATCAGTTTTTCATTCAATTTTCAGTGAAAATAAATTTTAAGTTAATCTTTCAGTTATGAGAAAAGGTGTAAAACCTGATTTTGTGGTTTTGGGTTTTTTTGGGGTGAAACAAACCAAAAAATGTCCAAAAAACCCAAAAAAACCCATAGTTTTTTTGCTTTAAACTCATGAATAATTGGAAAGTATTTTGAATTATTTACCTGTGTGTAGCTCAAAGATGTATTTCTGGATTTCTATGTTTGTGCATACAAAATAAGAGAAGATTGGGTACTCTTTCTACTTAAGTAATCCTTGTTGCAGCAGATACAGTATTGTGAGGCTGAAAACGTTTATTGCTCTTGTGTTGAATTGCTCTGTACCCCCTTTGAATAAATGCCCAAGCAGTTTTAGTGAAGAAAGACAAACCTGTCCTTGGAACCTGAATGAATCCTTCAGGCACTGGCAGTTTTCTTCACCGCTTGAAATCTGCAAGAGGGCTTCAGACCAATTCTGCAGCTGCTTGACTTAGCAGCTTCACCTCAGTCTCTTGGTTCACAGGCATAAGCAGAGAATCAAATTTGGTTTTTACACTGTAGTTATCTGAGTGGTCTTTTCTTTAACAGAGCAAAGTCCAAGTGAAACTTAATTTAGATTAAAATCCCTGCCAGCAATCTCCATCAGCTGACTCTTGCTGAAGCAAGGCTGCTGCTGTCAGATCCAGAACCCTTAAAAAGTGGTCAGTTAAAAGAATAGATTGTCCCAAACAGGTGTGAGGCCTTGGTGAGCAGAGCTGTAATATGAGATCAGAGACCACTGAAGTTTCCTCCTAGGGAGAAGCTGTAACTAGAGAAGTGAAGAACAAATTAGACTTAACTGATGGGGGTTTAATTTGGCTGTTTAAACAGATTCCCTTTCCTAGGATGAATGTTCTTACAAATATATATATATTAAAAAAAAAAAATATATATATATATATAAAAAATAAATAAATATATATATATATATATATAGATATAAATAAATACTATATTGCATATTTGCTTATTTTCCAAGTTTACTTTTATGGATGAGATGTTTCAAATGAGCATTTCTTATTACATTTTTAACTATTCATAATCAACACAGAGTTGATCCTTATACTTGAGTAATTGCATTTTGTTAGAAACCTGAAAAGCTGATGTTTCTTCCACTAAAAATAAGTCTCTCCAAACAATATCAGAGCTGATTATTCCACTTGCTGTGGTGCACAACTGTTTGACATTTACTATTTGAGTTACTTTACATCCTGACTCATGCAAAGATGGCCCAGAATGAAATGAGCAGAAAAGCTCTTCTCTTTTTCTTGCTTATTGTTCCCTGCTGAAAGAAGCTCTAGCAAGAAATAAGGCTTTTTCCCAGAGGTGGTAAGAATGGGGATATTTCAATGTGCTCTGCAAAGTAGAAGAAATTATACAGGGAAACAGAGGCTTTTGTCTTTAGTAGATCATGTGAAAATATTTACTGGAGATGATAATGTTACCCAGGGGAAGCTGACAACAACTTGAACATGAAATGCAGCGACTGGGAGATTCCAGACTGTCACATTATGCTAACAACATGAAAACTTTAGTCCCACTGTTTGAGAGAACTAAATTTTGAATTGAACTCAATCATCAGAAGGCTCCCTCTGACCTTGACTTTTAACAACACTGAATTGCTGGCTGACCCTGGTAATTTAATTGCCTCCTCAAATAGCTCCGTGTGTGTATTTTAATATCAAAGCAAGTTTTGCAACAGGGTTTATCAGTTATTAGTTGGAGTAATAGTTAATTTTGTGGACTGGGGTGCTTGTGGCCACAGTGACTGGGTCAGCAGGTAAAAGATGCTCCTTTGTCTCAGCAGATCTTTCTCTCTGGTTTGGTCAATCACTCCAGTTTTCCTGTCCTACCTGCTTGGCTTCTCAGAGTTCCCAGCCCTGGATAACACTCGCAGGTTGAGTCAGTCCACGACAGTTTGTATAAATCTTGAATGTGGGATTCTGTGGCTGAGTATAATCCCTCTTTACACTTAGCTGAGGGACACCTTGTTTTTCTTTTTTTGTTTTTCTTTTTTTTTTCTTACATTATTTAATGTCTAATGGATTGTCAATTCAATTAGGAGACTTTTGCCCATATGCCTTTGTGGTTAGATGCTGGATTATTATACTCAACCATTTTTCTTGTGATAACCTCACGAGTAGCACTAAAACTTTGAGTTGAGTAGAAAATTTTGGGTAATCAAATAAACAGTTTTGTTCTGTAGAAAAAAACCTTTATTTTCTTCTGGCACTAATGAATGTAAAAAGTGGTCTGAGGTTTAAGTTTCAGAATTGGTGGTTATTTATTTCTCTGCTGTCTCTGCTGCCTTTCACAGTGCCCACACAGCAAACAGCAACTGGAAATCAGCAGCATAAAAACACATTCCCGGCGATTTAGAATTTGTGTAGTGTTACTTATATCTATGGATTTAAGGAGCTAAATGAGATAAAATCACATGAACAGTATTGCATGATGTTTTTAATTCAAGTATGGCAAAAAAATTAGAGATGAGGTGACTTTTCATGGTCATTTTGTCACTGAAAAGGGAAAATAATTACCGGAAAAATAATATTTTCACTGACAGTACAGGGTAATTAGTTTCCCAGGGAGAAGACGTTGGTAGCAAGGGGCTTTACACAGGGATCCTTTGTCATTTTATGGATGCTCATCTATCAACTGTCAGGTTGTTTCAAAAGAGCTCGGGTCATAATGCCTTCCCTCTGCACCTTTCCCATCATGGTGGCCCAAATTTGCCTGAATAGCCGTGAGTCGTCTTGTTTGCCTAGTCTGGGCATTCACAATGAGGCAGGAGGTGGCCGTGTTGCTGTGGCTGCACAGCGTCGGGGATTTGTCAGGGAGACCATCCCATGTGTTAGCAGGGGTTTGGTGCACAGGACACACTGGCAGGACACACTTTTTCCTTCCCCAGGCAAGGTATGCTTAGCAAATTGAGTGGGACTTCCCCAGGTGGAAAGAGTAGGGGAAGGCCTCAGTTTGGTTCTCATGTGGGAGAAAGTCCTCCTTGGTTTGAGTATTAAACGTGCACATATAAATATATACACAAAAATGCCACGTCATATTTTGGGTCATCATTCCTAAGACACAATTATTATCTAGCTGTGACATCAGAATTAATGCAGAGAAATATTAAATTTTTTTGACCTGGATCTCTCAAAGGATGCAGGTGGCCTTGATATTGACAGATGTAAAAATGATCACCACTTCTTGCAGAGATGGCCTCACCTATAAAGTGATAACAAAAGGGGTTTTGGCTAAAACCTGAGGAAGTTTGATGTCATGAAACAGCAGCTGAAGGTTTCCTTGCCTGTCAGAGTGTAGCTCCCCTCTACCCCTGGTCCCGTGGCAGTATTGAAGTCCTTGGAAGGCTCATATACTCTTCCTTATCTATCCTGGGAAATCTTTCTTCTCAGCGCTTTTCTTTAGAGAGATTTAAACTAGTCCTTGTTTCCTGTTGTGCCTGAAGTGTCCCAGCCTCCCTTTTGCTTTTCTCTTTTTTTTTTCCTGATTTTTGGTGCATCAAAAAAACTTGATTCAGCAGAGGGTAGGCTGCTGTTCTCAGGACAGTAGACAGTGTCTTGCAACAGAACTAGCTTGATTTTAGGTGTGTTTATAAATACACCCATTGAAATGTTCATGAGCATTTAATACATAATGTTAAGGACAAAATACTTGTCCTTAATGTTAAGAACAATAGTGTAAATTGTCAGGGCAAAGTTTAACACACCCGCCCCACTTCTTCTGTTCTTTTTATTTGGGACAACTCATTTGAGTTCATGATTTATTTATAAGGAGCCTGCACTCTGGACTTGAAGAATTTCTATGAGAATTCACTGAAAATTGCAAAAAAAGGGTGAAAATGTAACTCGAAAAATCTGTATGGAGGAGGGAGAAAACCTAAACCAAAATGATTTGTCTTAAAGAGTGGTAATATTACTGCCTTTCTTTAGCAACACAAGTAGTTTTATAGTTTGGATTGCTTGCCTGTGCAGCCCCTAATATATTTTTCAGTTCATTAAATGAATTGGCTGTACAGAGATGCCAATATGACAAATGTTAATTTCTAAGACTTTTACTGGGTGTGACTAAATAAATGTAAAAAATGAAGGCTGGAGGCCTCTAGCTCGTCTCAATTTCTACTTGTGTTGCTCAGTGACGCTTAAGAGTAGCTGAAAATGCTCCCTTGATGGAGTCAGATTGCTTCTTTATTAATTCCATTCATAAATACACACTGGGTGTCCAGTGGAGCACTTAAAACCCTGATAATCAAAAGCTTATTGTGTGTTTGAGAAGCTTGAAAGGGAAACTGAAGTAAATACCAAGGGAGAGTAGAATAAAGTTAGAGTTTTTCTTTCTGAGTCAGCAGGAGGTCGTCTAAAGTATAATGTTATGCACAAGTTTTACCGTGGAGGCTGTGATGGGGGGTGTGAATATGTGTGCAATTACAGTAGTAAAATCAGCGTGCCGTGCATAACTAATGCAGCCCTCTGCAGATGGCAGCACCCCAGAGCAGCATTAACAGCTATCTGATGGCCTCTGTGTGTGAGAGACGTGGAAGACTTGTACCTTTATTTCAACTCTGCATTTAGCTCTGTTCCGCTCAAACAGCACAAGGCAAAATTCCTGAGAAAGCTGTTAAAGAATAGAGGCTATTTGTTTTTTTCCTCAGCTGTGTTTTTCCCTAAGGCAAAAATTCTTAAGCTTGAATGTTGAGGTTTTCTGAGGGGAATTTAGTTTGTTGCATTACTAAGGTTCTCTTCTCAGTTGGTGTGTATGAAGAATGGAAAAGTGGTGTTTGCACCTTAGTGAGGCTGGGTTGCTTGAATTAATCTGGTCACACAAATTTTTCCCCTTTCCTTTAGCTCTAGGGCAGAGTTATAGGGAGATAAGAAACAGAGGTTCTTTTTTTCCAGGGCTGCCAATTGCCACTTCTCCATACCTTCTGTAAAGCTTCTGCAGTTCTCATCAGCTGAGGACTTGCATAAACTCTCAGCCTACAGCTTCGAAAAGGCAATTTTGGTTTTGGAATCATATCACTTCTGCTTAACTGTAAATAAACTTTTACCTGGGTGAGGGGTGTGCCTGAAGGCTTGGGACCTGTGCAGGGCTTGGATCTCTTTTGGGGTCTTTTCTTAAATCTCAGACCTGGCAAGCAATAAGAAACAATTCTGAGCTGGTAGGCACTGAGTTTGTGGCATAGATGGGTGCATCCTCTGAAGAAAATGATCTGATTCTTCAGCGCCTCCCGTTATTTTATGGAACCATTTCCATGATGGCATGGCAGCAGAGGATCTCACATGAGGAGCCATGAGAAGTACTGAGAACTGGAAATAAATACTTCTCTGAGATAAACAATAACATTGATCTTGGCTGAGCATAACACAGAATTTCTCCCAGGACCCCCCTGTCAGGTCCTTTGAAACCTCGAGGCCTAAGCAGGTCCATTTTTGGGCAGAATTGCTTAGTCGCCTTTCTTTGCAGAAATACAAAACTATTTTTTCTTTTTTTTTCCTTTTTTTTTTTTTTTTTTAAACCCTCGACTAATAACTGTGAATGATGGCAATGTGAGTGCCTTCTATTTTACTCTCCTCATTGAAACCACAAAGAAATAGAAAGTTCTGAAGCTTCCAGGCCACTGCAGTAATAACAATGAAGTTGATTTTTCAGGATTATGTACTGGAGTATAAAGTAAGTAAACTAAGTTATAGGGGGGTGAGGAGACAGTAGGGTAGCAAAACCAGTTTTTTAGCCACCAAATCTTATTGTAGATAGATCTTCATTAGTCTATTCTGCAGTTTGCTTTTGTAAGTGCAAAGGACTTTTTCACCTGTGTTGTTCATGAAGGTATGTGATCTCACTGCCTACAACATGCAGAGAAAGAGCTCTCAAAAACTGCTCCTGATCACAAGGAGGAAAAGAGAGTGCAAGAACCCTCTTCATTGGGCAAAACTGTGCTTCCATCTGTTCTCACTATAGTGCAGTCTTGGAATAATCTTTATGTTTCTGAGAATTGTGTGGCATGTCTTGTCCCTGACTAACATCCAGCAGAAGAGTAGGGCTTTTACACTGCTAGTGTCTGGCAGAAAGAATCAAGAGACTGCTAGGCTGGGGAAAAAAGCTCATCTTTTGATGCTGATCTAGAAGGGGTCAACAAAACAGAAGGTAAACGAAACCAGTGGGATTTCAGTGTGGATGAGCAGACCTAGCAAAAGAGAGACTTAAAGATTTGGGTTCTGCCTGGTGCTTCCTCCACCAAGAAGAATGCACTGGTGCCAGAGCCCTGCCCTGGTGTGGGCGTCTGGTGCAACTACTGCTCTTGGCAAAGGTGACCTGGCTGGGGAGTGAGTGCTCGGTGCATCTGGAGCTGGTTCATTCCAGCACCAAGGGGAGGTGGCAGTGGCCCCTGGCTTGTGCACCAAAGCAGGAATGGTGCACAGGGACGGACGTGTGCTGACAAACAGGTGGCTTTAGCTGCACACATCCTTTCTGCTAATAATCTTCATCTGTGTGTGTCAAGGGTTGTGTTTTTCACCCGTCTGTCAGTTTTAGAGCAATCCTCCGTATTCTCTAGCATCTGCAGACAAGTGCATAGGAGCTGAACTGTTTGTCATGTCAGGCTGGGGTTTCTGTTTGCATGACAGAACTTTTTCATGACATATGAGTTTTTAAATAAAAAACAGGGAGAGGCAGCAAATCACTTGGGTTCAGACAACGGAAGAGGAAAAAAAAAATCCCACCTAAACAATAGATGTTTAAGTAGAAAGTGTTCCAGCTCCTTCTGACAAAGAGCCTCCAGAGGATTACAATGCAGTCAATGTTGCTTTAATTAAATTTAATGCTGTGTGAAATGCACTCTGAGAAACTTTGATGAATGACTGGGGCAATTCATGTGGCTCACTAAAGGGCATCCAGCTCTTGCAGGGGTGTCAAACCACGATGAATTGGTTAGTACAGGCATGTTTATAGACTGCCTAAGGAACCTTGTATCTGTGTGGTAATGTCAGAGATAATGTTATGATTCTCTGGACCTTGGGGGGCTTTGGTGACATGGTTAATGAGATAGCCCAGGGAGTGTCCCAGTAGGTTACTTGCAGACCTCCCACATCAAAAGGAGCAGCTTTGCCCCTTCAGAGCCTGCTGTCCTCTAGGTCTCTCAGCTGGCTCTTGCTTTCCATAGGGCCATTTTTTTTTTTTCCTACCTCCTCCCCCTTCTTTTTTGGTTCTTAGTCAACATTAACTTTGGCTGCTGAAATTCAAAAGTTGTTAGTTTTTAATTTGGTTTCTCTTTGACCCACCTACACAATGGCTTTCAAAGATTTTTATTGGAACAACAACCTCCAGTTGCCCTCCTCACAAAGCCTCAAAATGATGACAACAACAAAGCTTAAGCCAAAGAGGAAAACAAGGGAGGAAAAAACCTTAACTTTCCCTCTTTCTATTCCTTCTTTCCCCATCACAAAAAAGACCAATATTTCTCCCATGCAGAGTTTGGTTACAAAGCAATGGGCTATGATAGTACAACTGGGTCTTTTATCTGCTGCACCCAAAAAAGTGAAGGGAAAAAAAAGCCCACCATAAAACAGTGGATGAATTGATAAATGAAAGTCTGTTATTCATGTTTGATTTAAAGTGTTGATTATAGGCCTGTGGAAAAGGTTGTTTTACAATTTCTCTTTGTGGGGAGAAAAACCTCACTCTGTGTTTGGTTTAAAGTGAGGTTAGATGGCAAGTAAACATTCTTGTAATAATACAGTGATCTTTGCAAAATTCTTGGTCCAGGAAGTAGATGTTCTGTATATTACATCATTGAAGGAGGCAAACATCAAAGTGAATGCAAGACTACCTCAAATGATCCTCATAAAATACAAAAAACCTGAAGTTTTTATTGTACTTTTGAATTTTTAGAGGAAAGAAAAAGGGCAGGACTCATGGATTTAATAAATTTCATATCTCACAGATCTAATGACAGATACACGTGTTCTGCTTTGGATGACTTTATGTTTAAGGCTGATGATCTTGGGCAGAGAAATAAGTATTAATGAGAAACCAAGATGGGATCTTCTGCAATGCCATATGCAGCATGCTAATTGATCTGGCCTATGGATGTTCACAAGTTGTGGCAGTTTAAGATGTGTGTCATGAACTTGGAGCATTTGTCTCATACTGTGGCTGAATTTAAGCATTTGTTCATGTCAAACAGTGCTGAAGAAATAGTAAACATAAATGTGTACATGTCAGTTTTTAGTATACTTACACATACACACTTATGTTGAGTCAAATATTCACTACAATTTGCTTTCAAATTTCTTTGTAAAGCTTCTCTATCCCTCAAAGTTTAAAAAGAATTCAAACAACAAAACACCTCACTCAAACAAACAAATAAATCCCATCTAGCTGAGTCATCTCTGGCCACCTCTTTGTGCAATAGCCACAAACAGCCACCTGCTTTCTGCAAACTTTGTTTGTGTTGGACAGCTCTGCTGGTGATGGCTTCTTCCCACAGCAAGAGTGGGGGGAAAGGGTAGTGGTAGTGATTTGTCTGGTTAATGATGATGTTGACGGGTATTGGGTCTCTTGGTGTTTTGTGAAGGTCCTAATCACTCTTTTGTAAGTTTATTAAGTGTTTAGGTATTCTTTAAATGCTGTTGGAACCACATCAAGAGGTGATATCAAGAGGCAGCCATGCCCAGAAGCCTGTAGTGTAGTGGTTATGGTGGATCTTGTTTATTTTAGGCACCTGAAGTGGAACATTTCTTTCAGAAGGTTGGGAATTTTTCCTGCTTTTTCTAAAAGAAGTATCTATGCTGTTCATCACCAAGCCAGCACCACCCTTCTGGTGACACAGTGTCCTGCTGTCTGTCCTGAGCCTTTTGCTCTCTCCCTTCTGCAGGCAGGGCTCTGGTCTCTTGATAGGGGGTGGCAATGGCTTCCTGGGTGACATTGTCAACTTTGTGAGAGGTAAAAATATAGCAAAACCGTTTTCATTGAAAAATGATTTGCAGAGATTGAAAGCTGTTTTGTTTTTTTTTTTTCTGAGAAAGTAAATAAATACATACATACAAAAAAAAAAAATTCCTACAAAGCTACATTTGCCGGAGTGCACAGAACAAATGGTGGATGATTAGAGTGAAGGTTTTTTAAAGATTGTTGTAAAGGCTGATGTGGCCTTGAAAGGGCTGCATCACTTCTCCTGTGGTTGTAGCACTGGGAGATGCAGCTCACTCATGCCTGAAGAGCTGGAATGGCCTCCTGGCCCTGCCACTATAAGGAAAAGTGGAAAATGGGCAGAGCCAAGCCAGGCCCTTCCTTCTCTCTATCTGTTATCTGAATCAACTATACAGGTAGAAGCACTTAAAGGGCATTTATTTAATAAGTTACTTGCTGCTGGCCAATATTGCTATAATGAAGTTGTAACTAGATCAGAGAGGAAGCAAATGCCAGGTTTGGTTTGGTAACCTGTCTTGCAGAGAAGAGGGGGAAAAAAGGCAGAATAAGCTGAGTGGTTTCCAAGACCCTAATCTATTTTTAAATAGGTCTCTCTGAAACTGTAGCAGCAACAACAATCTTTGCTGTAGTTAATGGGCTGTCAGTGTATCCTTTATTTGAATGACTCTTTTCTGAATCAGAAGTTAAAGACATCGTGTTGTTGTCACCGAGTCAATGGCAGTAAGTCTAACAAAGGACCTTGAAGCCACTCTGAGCAGCAGCCTCTGATGGCTTTAAAGTAACAGCAAGGTCAAGGAAAAGGCAAACACACCTAACAGCGTCCCAGCCTCACCAGTGCGGCCACACAGAGTGTTTTTGTCAGCCAAGCTGGGAGCATTACTTTATTACGTTGAAAGGCTGGAACGGTGCAACAATAAATAAATAAATCTGGCTCTAGGAGAGAGTTGTTACAGAAGTGAGTTGAGGAGCCAGGGCTATATGTGATCCTGATGGTGGGCTGGTGGGAAATGCTGAGTGCTGCACCAGGCAGAGACGTGGTCAGTGGGACACTCAGAGGGAAGTCCTGCTGCAGGACAGCTCCTTCCTGGGGCAGCCAGTGTCTAAAACTCTCATGGGCTCCTGTGGATATTCCATGCCTTGGTGTTTGAAGGAGTGCAGGATGGCTTTTGTCTCTTTGACAACTGTGAAGAGTGAAAGTGGATTGAAATAGGGAGGTGATGTGACATTCTAGGAAAGCAGCTGTGCTGGGCTGACAAGCTGTTTGAGAACTTGGAATCAACTTGCTCTCTTGATATATTCTGTCCTTTTCCAGTGATCCTTGCAAAGAAATGAGAGTCTCCCTTTTTAGACTGTTGAGGTCTGGGAGGAGTTAACTGGGTGAAATGAGGTTGGACTGGCAGTCAGAGAGAAATTAAAAAATGCAGAGGGGCAAACACGTAGGAGATGAAACACACCCCTTAAGCAGTGCTAAAGGAGCACAGTGTCTATCTTGCTAGAGGCAATAGTACCTCAAATGGGATTCCTAGCCCATTCCTGCTGGGCCTGTGGGTCAGCCCCTGCCAAGAGACAGTTTAACTTCACCATGTGGGTTGCAGCGGCTGGGTCTGACAAGGTGGGCTGGAGCTGAAGTTCCTTCTTTCAGTTGAGCCCTCCTTGCTTTAACATGCTATAACTGGACATTTAACATGATTTTAACATAGGGTTTTTTTGTATTCGGTCTCTTTGCATGGTTTAAAATCCATTTCCAGGCTGTGATCTAATGGCAGTAATTACCTCAGAACTGCATACAGTACAGGGTATGTTTATTTTTGTTTCAGCCAAGGCAAATTATTACAAGTCTTGGCTTCACTTCAGGGCTCAGCTCTGTTGGGAGAGCCAAAAAAAACATCTACCTTTGCAATCTGGCAAACAGGTCCTAAATACCTTATGTGAATGTTTGATTTAATGATATGAAGGGTAGCGAGAGCAGGACAGCACAGCCCTTTGAGTCTTGATGTTGCAGCAGGCTGCAAATTACTTTCTAACTCTGCTGTGGAGAGACTCAGCTTTGTCATACAGTCACTATGATCCCAAGTATCAAATGCAAAGTTGCCACCAATTATCCTGAGTTTCTGCAGTGTCATCTGAGCAACACTGGCAACAGCATGAGAAGCACAAGTAACAAAATACCTGTGAGATTTGCCTGTGTGCAGGTTTCAGTAGCTATAGGAATAACACAGTCTGTTACATGCAAAAATTAGCTTGCATAATTGCTTGCTTAGAGCTCATGACAAGCATAGCTGTTCCTTCTTTAAGTATTTCTTGGCATCTGATGAGAGAGGGTGGATAAAGAGGGAGAACAATCTGCCTTATTCCTGTTGAGCAGTGTGTGGTGATAAAGCCCACCCTGCTTACTCTGTCCATGCAGGGTTAACTGAGAACTTTGTGTTTGGTGTTTCTGTCAAGGTACAAAGGATTTAGTTTAATTCTTCTGCTTGAAGAATTGCAACATAAAAATAAAGTCCTTAATTATGTCTCTAAAGAGTAGAGGGGAAGTTTTCATCCTTCCCTCAGTTCAGCTTCTTTGTGATGCATGCTAAAATATGGCTGGCTATTTTGGGGGAGCACATGGAAAACACATGGAAGAGTTTGTAAATCCTAGTTCTAATCTGTAGAAAGATTCTGTCCTATGAATATCTGACAGCATTGGGAGATCTCTTTGTAGACTCATCTAATGTGATGTGCAGATTCTATGTGTACTTTTCTACCTTGTAACTCTTGGGAAAAACAAGAAGTAGAATGAACTGGAGAGTGCCCTTCCAAATAGGTACCTGAGTGAAGAAGTGAGATGGTGATAGTTACCTTGGAGCTGCCACGAATTTCTGCAAGAACCAGGAGTACTCAGCACATCTCAAGTTCATGAAAGGAGGATTTAGCCTACTTTAAACATATTTTTTTTAAAGTAATCATGATTATTAACCTTTGGCAGTCTGGATTCAGGATACCTACAAATGCTCAAAACCATTGAAAAGAGAAACTTATGCTTTAAAAAGTTGACTCAGAGTTTCTAGGAAGAGAGACACGTTGTTCTGGCCGCTTTGTTTTTTAACTCCTTAAGCTTCATCAGCTGAAGTAGAGTTGCCCTGGGCTAATACTGGAAAAGAGAAGATCAAACTCTGCCCTCCTTGAATAGAAAATGTGGTTTTAATGGTTTTATGTTTTCTGGCTTTCTCACTTGAGTTCACAATCTAATTTCTCTGATACCAGAGATCCTCTCAGTCACATCTATGTTAAGAATTTAAAAGCAGTATTTATTTAAATGCAAAACAATATAGGTGAGCGTGTGCTCCTATGAAAAAGTACATTTGGGGGCATGTATACATGTATGTGTCCTTTTACTACGTAAGAGAAGAAGAGATGATACAGTGGTGATGAGTGAGGTCATGTATTATATGTTCAAGAATTTTGAATGGTTTCATGAATGATGAAACTCTAAGAAGCCATTTTAGAACATACAGAACTACTGGGGGTCACAGCCTTTCCAGATTGCGTTGCTGGAGCCTTAGATGTAATTAATTTCAAATCGTGCTGGGTATAGTTATGTAGAAATGATAGATGCTTGTGGAAAACTAAAAACCACCTAGAGGCACACAACTGAAATCTCTGCTTGATTTGAGCCACAACAAGAAGGTTAAAAAAATGGTCCTTTTCATGCTTTCATGAGATCAGAAGCAATACCTTTGAAATGGTAGAAAGTCTGTTACCTTGTGCAGTGCTCGTAAAACCAGGAACTATTTTGTAGGCTTTCTAGGAAGAAGCAGTGGAAGATGTGAGAGCTTCAGAAAGAGGAAGCTTGGGGCTTCATACCTTCCATTTCACCTCAGTGGCAATGCTCCATGAGATTCACAAACCTTGCACAAGTTTCTCCCAAGTATTTTGAACATGAGAAGCTGTTGCTCTCCTCTGGAAAGAAATTGCTGTATTTGCATCACTGCTGTTAACTGCAGCTGGTATAAAACCGAGACTAAAACCAAGTGTTAGTGGATCTGTAAAGGTGCTTCAAAATTACTCCAACCCTGATTAAAAAAAAAAAAAAATCCAAAAGCTTGCACAAACATACATGTTGCTATACTGTGCTTTTCCTTGGGAAAAAGTAGAACAACACAGCCTGAGGGTGGTTAGCACTGATGGGAGAGCAGTAACTTTTCTTAGTTGTGAGGTTTTGTTGCTTTTAACTTGAACAAGGATGAACAGGCAAGCCTTTGAAGGCTCAAGTGTTCCTCCAGCGTGAAACTGAAGCAGCAAACTTTGCTTGAGAAGAATAGTTGCTCAAAACTTAATTACATTGATCAATGAGATGATTTAGAGTTAGGGGAGATGTGTGCAGCAAAGGTCAGAATCTGGGAAGAGCTCAAGGCTGGTTTAATGTGCTCATTTCCTCAACTCTTGCTTCCCAATAGCCTCCACAGAGATCATTAAAGTCAGCAAATGCTGAGATCTTCAAAACATTACGGACATCTGTAAACTTCTTTATCTAGGAAAAAAAAATTACGTGTTTTTTCTTTACATCTACCAGTAGCTGAGCCAAGCTTGTTCTAAGTGAGGAAGACTTGTGATATCAAAGATTTACTTAATTTTTATTGCTGCGCATAAAACATCTGACAGTATTTGCCGAGAAAACCAAAACGCCTCTCTTTGTTTGCACAAGCCCAAGAAAAAGTACAGTGTATCCGTCTGCAAACGAACATCAAAGCCCTCTTGCAAGACCAGGGTTGGTGACATGTATTTGGAGAACCAGTATGAGAGCCGCCTGTTAGAGAGTCATGTGGGTCTCTGCACTCACCCAGCATAATCCCGATTGGAGCCACGCCGTTTCTTTTTTCTCTTTATTATCACTTCGTGGTTAACGTTTGTTGATGAGTAGGATTAACAGCACATTTTCAGTGACATTTAGCTCTTTTAACAAACTCTCTTCAGTCAAAGGTTGCTGCCCTGGAAAAAAAAAGGAGAAAAGTCATTAAGCAAACAAATCTTTGCCAAGAGTTGATGCTAAACATGCCATCACTCTGCATGAGTTATTCACTGTATATGAAATTTATTCCACGAGACTCTGACCTTGATGTTGATTAACCAGAAATCCCTTCTTGTCTTGTCACTATTAACAGCTTTAGGTGCCTCAAGTGGCCCTTCTTTCTTTTCTTTTTCTTCTCATTTTTTTTTAAGCATCCATTAAGGAAGGCTTTTCCCAATTTGTCATTTCTTTCATAGTGCTGCTCATTGGCACAACCTCTTGAGGCATGTGGAATCAGAGTGTCCCTTTAGCCTGGTGATCTATCTCAGGGGAGACTTTTACTGTTTCAGGCAATTCAGTCCATTATCCAAAAAGCCTGAAAGAGAAATGGGATTTCTACCGGTCTGTATTCATGTTTTTAAGGCCTGTCAGTGGCAATAAGGCCACTTTGTGACTTTCTGGGCTGGGCAGAGTTTCTGCACTAAATCTTGTGAGGCGGAGAGGGAGAATTACGGCTGTTCTTTACTTGTTCAAGGCTCAAAAGGGCCTCTCTGTAGACGTCGGAGATGGAGCATCAGTAGATTGCCCTTAGGTCACTCAGCTTTGAGTAGACCCCAAATATGGAAGATGGTTTAAAACCACCTCCAGCTCAGTATAAACACAGGATCAGAGCAAGAACTGAACCTTTTTGGTGCCTGCTGCTAAGCATGAAACCATTTACGGAACAGAAACACTGCAAGTATTCACTTCTGCTGGAAATTTCTGGAAGGGGTGAGGGGGAGAGATCAAGGAAGGAGAAGCATACCAAAATAAATGCTGGTTGTGGTTTTTTGTATTCTTTTTGGGTGACATCATATTGTGATAAGTTGAATAGACTGGAAGGATTGAAAACTGGACTTGTTCTAAAGCTGGCTAGGAGTGGATTGCACTACAGAGTATAGCTGGCACCTCTTTCTGAGAAGAAAGCCTGGCTGCCATAGACTTTGTGGTCAGTGGCCCAGATTCATTTGGTGCTTTGTGGTTTTGCTGCATGACACACCTCTGGCAGTCTCTTGGCACACTCCTTTGTGGTGGAATATGATGTTTATCACCACAGCTGTGTGAGATTGTGCCCAGTCTGAAAGGCTTTCAGGATCATTGACAATCCATACCTCCCTCTCTTTCCCACTGATTATACCATTTCAGTGCATCACTCATGGTTGGCTGTTCCTTCCATAGCTTACAAGCAATCCTGCAAAACCAAACATACAAAAAAGGCATGGTGTCATTAAGATAACTTACATAATCTTAGTTTTGCCCCTTCATGCAAATATGAAATATGTATGACTGTGGTATGAGTGGCTGCTGCCACACTCTCAAGCCCAGGTTAGCTCTTTGTCACACCTTGATCCTACAGTGGGGCAGGTGGTGAAAAGCAACTACTCCTTTGTGCTTCTGTTGCTAAATATCCTGGAAAGGCCAATGTAGAGCCATTAATTTCTTGAGTGCATTAGTAGGATGCTATTGAAAGCAGTATCCCTCTGTTATGTGTAACATTGTTAGTGATGGGAGATGTATTATACCTGGAAAATTCTTGTCTTTCTGGGGACCATTAATGCTGGGGTAGAGGTGGGGGAACATTTGATGAGTGAGTGGATACAGCTGAAAACCATAGTCCAGTTCTTATTTACAGCACAAACGTACACGCTTAGGTTTTGGGCAAGTGTAGGCAAAACAACATCTTTAGCAGGGAATGGGAACAGCTACTACAGCTACACCCACTGGAGAACTCAGCAAGCCAAATGCAAAACTGTGAGATCATGAGAGAAAAACACAAACACTGAAATACTCTTTGTGACTTAAAAATTGATTATCCTTAATGATTTGGGGCTTGTCACAATCTATATGTTTGTCAAATGCTTTGCTTTTAACAGAAGTACAATTTTTTTTATGAAACTGCCTAAGTGACAAACTTCTGATCAGCTTTGATCAATATAGATACAATTAATCAATTTTTTAATAAATTATTGTGTATGCTACTTTGCTAAAAGTTTTCAGGTTAGTCTCCTAGCAGTATTTTTTTCCGTTTGGGCACTGCTTTATTTCAGGATTATTTGTATTTTCAGTGCCTTGTCACACAGGACCTAGTCTGTACAGTCTGTTATTACTTCTTTCTTTAGCTTTGAAAAGCTCCATTTATCAAATTTTCTATGATTTCCTGTGTTACGTGTGATGTCATTTTGTTATTTGTAGTAGCACAATATCCAATAACCATACTAATTTGACAGGCAGTATTTAAAGGGGGAGAGAAGTTGCTTCACTGCAGTGGCTGCAGCTGATACCAGCTGATCATCTCTGCTACCTCATGATTTCTGTGGTTGAATGGGAGTGCAGCATTTTTGCTGATACTCTTTCCAGCATGTCCACAGGTCAAATGTGAAAGCAACTCTTGTTTTCTCGGTAGAGCTCTGGGCATTGCAGAGCATGACCTGCTAGGCCATTAAGAAATCTGCAAAAACTGAGCTAATTATCTCCTAAAATTGAGCAGTTTCTTGGTTGGTTTTTAAGAAAACAGTCAGTTGTTTCTTTTTTTTTTAATGTGTGTTCTCCACCTCTTCAGAAATCCCAGGTTGCCCTTGTTTTCCTTTGTCATATAACGCGTGTAGATCCTTAAACTGAAATGGAAACCCTGAGTTCAGCACATCTTGCCTGGAGATTGATGATGTGGGCTTTGGGCTCTGATGGTCCAGGCTGCAATGCCCTGGGATATATGCATGGCAGCACATATTCAGTAACAGGTTACTTGGTACCTTCCCCTAGGTCATCTTTCATGTGTGGTTTTTTTTCCCCACATACTATTTGATTTCCTTATATTAACTATAGAGGAAAAATGGGCTGAAAGAACACCAGCCTTTTCTGCAGGTCATTTATATTTCTCACAGCTTTCACCAAACACCAGGAAAAACTAATTGTCAATAACATGATATCACAGGCTTGCAATGTGCTGAACACCTGTTACCACCAACATCATTGTCACGACCGAGATTCCTGTTAGGGCATTTCCAAAAGGCAATTTTGGTCATGGACAGCTCCTCCTGGTGACCTTGCTGTTGGCATTGATATTTTAGCAACATTTGAGGCTCTGGTAGGAATAGGATGTCACAGTTCTCTGTCAAATGGCCGAGTATGACATTATCTGTTCATCTTGTTCAATATATGCTTAAAGAAAAAAGATGCAACCAAACTTAATTACTAAAGTTTGGGTTTTATTTAGCATGTCATCAAACTATCTTCCAGATTCTGCTTTGTGAATGAAGGTAATATAAGAAAAATATTGACCAAATTATTTTTACAAAATACAAAGCTGAGGAACTAAATGTACATGAACAAGCTGAGGGAATTGTAGAAATACTTGGATGGTTTGCTAGGGAGTTGAGATGAACTCTAATAATAAAAATAAAACTATAAAAATACAGTCAAAAAACATCAGAGACGAGTATCTTGCTATCAATTTCTGACATAATCACCATTTTTCAGATGTTTTCCTCTTTCTTGAGGGAAGAGGGGTGGAGGTTTGAAGTTCAGTCCTGCTGGCAGCAACAGGATGGTGCACGTGTTAGTAGAGAAGATGAAGTGATTTCTCAGGCTTTCTTTCCATTAGCTACGAGGGAATAAGCCATGCTATATTTAATTCAGAATTAGCAGCACTGCTGATATGCTTGATGTTTCTGACACCCTGCTGGGACCTGGTGCAACTGGCTCTTTTGGTGTGTGCGGGTGAAGAGGCTCACAGGCTGCGCACAACACAGCCTGTGTGGCATCGGCTCCCCTGTTGATTTAGTTTCATTTTCTGTTTTTCTGACTTGCTCAACTGCCTGTAACGGCATTAAAGTATTCTTCTGATCTTTGTTTCCATGTGTTCACTAAACGCAGCTCTAGTAAGCTTTTATGCCAAAGGAACATTCAGAGTGAGAGGCAGCTCTCAGATTTGTTTCAGAAATCATTGGCTAATTGCATACTTGACTGAGCCTTGTTTATAATAACCTCTACTGAGAGAGCCTTTGCTGGGAGCTTAATGCAGTAACTCTGATCAGACAAATCCATTCAGGAGAAGTACATGAGTCCTACCTTGGACAGCAAGTACAGACAAGCACCTATTGTTACATCTACAGTGTGCTGTCAGAGTCAGAATATTTCCTGCCCAGAATTGTGTTCAGAGGTACAGACAGCAACAGCTCGGGACAGAATGCAAAAGAGTTGTGTGGGAAGCACAGACACTGGCAGCTAGAGGAGTACATGGCTGTGCTTCCCTCAGGAACTGAAGAACAAAACTAGTGGAAAATGCTTTAGGTGGAACATTGATGTCTCTGCAGGAAAAGTCTCAAAAATTTCAGATTGATACATCCCTCTGGCCTCCTACTCACTCACTGTTAAACTCTATGTCCATGCCAAGGTCTTGCCTACCAGACCAAAAAAATCTCTTTACCTCCACACCTTGTTACATTGTCCCCTTCCATCTGCCAAAACATGCTTGCTAAAATAGACTTCCATTTCCTGCCCACTCCTCTATCCCTCTCCTTTGTGAGCCCTACCAAAACTTTATCATCACCTTCCAAATCAGAAAAAATCTCACTGCTTCAACTGCTTTCACTTAATTCCTGCACTTCTTACTTTTCCATTCTTATTGCTCGCTGTTTCCAATCTGCATGCATGTTTATGTGGCTCTAGTTGAATATGAGTGAGTATTAATTATTTTGTACATGGGAAGGAGGGAAGAAGGGGAGAAGATGATCTGGAATAAGATCTTAAAGAATTTGATTTTTCTATAGTATTGTTACTGAAGAAGAGTTAGAGCTCACCCAAGTTAGAGGACAGTACTTTATCATTGAGAAAAAATCAGTACTAGTGACAAGCAGCAAAAGTATATTTGCTCCCCATAGAGTGCCAAAAAAATTGCATCACTGAAGTCTTAAAGCTGACTTCCAAAGAGAGTGATTTTGGGGGAGAAGTCAATCTAATTATGTTTCTTCAGGCTGGATTGGGTAGTGGGGATTGGCTACACATACTGACTCTGCTGTCCTATGGAAGTGCTGACTGTTACTTAATTCAAGCTACAATTTTAAATGAACTGTGGATATTGCAAGCTTCCAGGTGTTTGGGGTTGAGTGCTCTAATAAAATGATGTTGTCTTGGGCATCCAATGTGTACCTGGTGACGAGCTTTTTGCAGACTTTTGTGAGAGGATGATTCAGTCCCTTCCTGCCTCCTCATTTTCCATTCTCCTGTCTGGAAAAGTTTGTGAGAGTTTTATGGATATAAATGGTCATCAAACCATTCATTTATCTCCAGAAGGAGCATTGTCTGTGCCAACAATCAGGAACAATACTTAAGAACATTAAGTATTGACCTTTTCTATAACACGAAAAGCAAATTCTTCTCAAAGTCGTCAGAAGCACTTGAAGCAAGAAATGCACATGATGGTATCATATACTGAACACAAAGTAAAGATGAATGGCTTACAGTGCAGGCAGGGTTTTTTGAGCACAGGATTGACAAGAATCATGTAGAAAGCAGTCAGCAAAATGGTGGGTTTAATGCTCAGGAAAGTGATTTTCCATGGTCTGCTGTCTTCTTCCCCTGTGTAAGAAGGCAGCACGGTGCAGACTGTTGGTTATTCCCTTTCTCTTACAGAAGCCATGAACATTTACTGTCTCTCTGTCCAAAGCCAGACAGCACTTTGGTCATTTGAGTTCTCTGTTTGGCTCAATACTTCATTAGAAAGCAGTCATTTACCAAGCTGAGTGTGGCTGATATTTTTTGGAAAGCAATTGCAAGACAAGGCTAATAGAATGTTTCTCCTTCCCATCTCAGTTGTTTTTGCCTTTGTTTTCCCTGTATTATATGTATTTGATGAAAAATATTGAGTAACATACAATGAACAGCATCTCTGGCAGATAGTGATACTTCCCAGCAGCCTGAAAGGCAGGAAGAGCTTTGGATTTTATAGACAGAAAGACAAGAATGAATTTACCTTATGCTTTGAACCATGTCAGTGGCTAATAATTCTTCCAGCATCAGAAGAACAAAAATGATACCCTGAAGTTCTTTTTGGCCCTCATCTTTAACCATTGGTGAGCCAGCTCAGAGATGGCAGCTGCTTGGTTCTAAACTTGTGAGATCCACCTTCCTTTGGGCCCCATCAATCCAGTAGTGCCTACGTGAAAAGAAAAGTCTAGGGGTATAGAGAAGCTGCATATGCAAGCTAGAGGGCTGCTATTTTTTTAAAATCTCATTGCAAATTGCCTCAGATTTCCTGAGGGAAGAGAATCAGGAAGGGCAGTTCCACATCTGTCATCACTGTTTTACTCGCAGATCCTCTGGCTTGACAGCATCTCAGAAGAAAATTGCCCGCACTTGCCATGCAAGTTGCAAAATGAACATAAAATCATCTTGGTTAATCTTTGTAATACAGCTGAAAGAAAATTTCCTGCCTCCAGTGAGTGTTCACCTTTGAAATGGTTTTGCTTTTATGTTCTATCCAGGGAAACTCTCTAAGAAAGAATGTGTCTAATTGTCACTTAAAAACTCCTTTGGACCTGTGACTATACTGGAACTTTTATGCCACGCTGAATTTGAGGATTCAGTTTTTCTGTCAACCCTGCAAATGTTGTAACTCTACTCCATTATTTGTGCATTACTGATACATAACACTGCACCTCCAAAAACACCTCAGCTGAAATTATGTCTTTCAGAGCCGGCCAGTAGTATTTTCCTTTCCTGTTTAGCAGTTTCTGCAGCACTTGAACCAAATTCTTTCAAATCAATAGTGTTGTGCTGTGGTGCAGAATTTCAGCCACTCTATTTAGCAGGCACACAGAGTTACTTGATCTCATCTCTTTCAGTGGCGACGCATCTTCATAAATTGAATTAAATTATCACTTCTTTACTCTGCCTTCACAAGCAAATTTAGACATCTTCCATTTTAAGTAGAAAAAAACAATAGTAGCAATCCTTTCAGCATTTTTGTGGTATAAGAGATGGCCTAATGAATAATAGAATTTGCAGCTGCAGAGGTCTTTTGGTTAAGTTTTTCTAGCATGCCTTTATAAACTACCCTTAAGCCCCACGAGATCCTCTGAATTCAGCCTGGTATTATTTGTCTTAGACTGACGAATGAGGTACATAAAGGCTGTGAGACCTGTTGAAAGTTGGATAAGGCAGTGTTAGTGTAACGGAGAGGGCATCCATGTACTTGGCTAAGCATTCCTCACACTGCTACCAAAGCACAAATCCCGTGCACTGGGTGTTTCTGCCGACAGGAAACGGTTACACAAAATACCAGGTTCAATCAAGAAGAAATTCTTCAGCTGATGAAAAGCTGGTTAAACTTTTGCTCTTGTTACTGTGACTATAGCATAGGTTTCCTTCTTTCCATTGAGAAGATATGAGCAGTCTGAGCCCACACATTATTCCACCCTGATGGAGGAGCAACTGTCCCGGAGATTGCTTGAGCTTCCTTTTCACCAGCAGCATAAACTGCAGCGTTCACTTCATCAAGCCGAAGTGTTAACTACTTCCCATTAACTCAAATGTTCCCAGGTTCAGGATCAAGAGAACCTGCTTAAGCAAAGCATCTGTCTGAGCTCCTCTCAAGTTAATGTTCCATACACTCTGCTTGTGAAAGGCTGACAGGGGAAGAAGGGAAAGCCTTGGCATTTCTCTATATTCCACCATTTAGAGGGATGGGGAAAGAAAAAAAAAAAAAAGAAGAAGAAAATGAAGCTTTTTGTGAGCCATCACCATATAATTCTGTAAGTTTGTATCTTTGTTTGTTCGGATACTCAGAGGGTGAGAGATTTGTAGTTACATCAAAGTTAGCAGTCAGGAATTCGCAAGCCTGAGGCCCTGGAACCTGGTATATGAATCTACCACATGCAGGGCAGACCTGGAAAGTGGGTGGTGGCTCTTGTCCAAAAGAGCAATGATAGTGCCATATAGGCAATACAAGATTTGGAGTGTCCATTTCACGATATATACGAGAGAGGAAAAAATTATCAAGATGACCTCTCTGTCTGGGAAGAGGGATAGGTGGAGTTAAATGCAGGGACACATTTCAGTCACAGATGAATATCACATCTTCTCAGAACTCCCATTTTACTGACCACAGGATGTTTGAATCAGAGGGATGCATCAGTTCATGCAAGCATAATGCCTTCATCCCATTAGAGCTGTTTCTCTAGAAACAGGAATGGTCTGTAATTTTCCTTTTGCAACTCTGCTATGGAGGAATTCCTTGTTCCACTCTTCGTTTTGGCTGTACTTAAAGATATGTCATGCGCCATGGGGGGGAATTTGAGCTTGACAGTCATACCCATGCACCACAAACAGGCACTCCAGAAGAGTTAAAATATTTAAGAGCCAAGCACAGATGTGAGAGAATCCCTTAACAGTCTCCCACCCTTTGCTCAGTAAAGACATTTCATGATCCTCCTCTTGTTTGCTTGTTGAATAACTTCCAGCAAATACTCTTTAGCTGCCTATCTGGCATCTTCTCAGAATTCTTGCATCTGTGTTGTCCTTTGCTTAGGAGTTCCTCATGTTTCAAACTTCCTGTGTGGACAGCCATTTCTTTCTGTCTGGTTTGAACTTGACTCATACTTTCATTTTTCCTACTTTCTAAGTGTAAGAAGAAACTGATGATTCCTATATGCCTGCTCCAAACTACTTTTGGAGGTTTGTCAGCCTTGTCATATGCCTCAGTCATCTCTTTTCCAGACTGAAGAGTTCCAAACTGTTCAGTCTTTCATTGTGTGTTTGCTTTCAAGGCTCCACAGATGTAATTCCTTCAGTCAAAATCCTAACCTTGCACATTGGCATGAAAACAATATCAGAAAACAAAAAGAAAAAACATCTTAATTGGAAAAGATCTCCATCAGCTTTGGAGCCATGATATGGGGAGGACATGCAAGTGATTGTGGAAGAGTTTCCAAAGAGATCATCAGTGCCATTATCTAAAATCTTAGGACAACACACATAAAGAAGATTTTTTTTCTTTTCCCTGAGGGATTTCTAGTAGCCTCAATGATTTTATTCCTAATACAATAAATTTTTTTTAGAATGAGGATGGTGAAACACTGGAATAGGTACCTCACAGAAGTAGGTGGCCCATTCCTGGAAACATTCTTGGTCATGTTGAACATGGCTTTTAGCAACCTAATCAAGTTGAAGCTCCTTGAACTGTTCTATGAAAAAGCAGTACCAGAATAGAATAGGTTGTCATTAAACACAGTCTCATTACGCAAGCATTAAACACAATTTTCAGTTTGTATTTTTCACTTCCCACCAGTTCCTTTAGCATACACACTGTCTCTGATAAAGGGCACTGTACTTCAGTGTTTCCCACAAATGCACTCCCTCCCATGTAGCCATAGGGTATCTTCATAAAAAAACCCAGCCCTCCAGTGCGATGGAGTTATTTCCTTGTCTCTCTGAGCTTTCCTACTGCTGCAATTCCCTGCTCATGTCACCTGGTGGCTGCTGAGCCCTTCTGCAGCTCAGAAGGTGCCACTTGCTCCTGGGAGCAGCAGAGACCTCTGAAGCAGACCCGGGAGATTTAAGAGTTTAAGATCTTCTTTTTTTCTTTTTTTTATTTAATTCCTAGTGATGGAATCTGCACCATAGTATTTCTGTGAGCAAAACAGACAGTGCTTTTCCATGGAAAAGGAGAAAGAACAGGCATAAATATTCTCATTTTGAGTTAACTTATGCTATTTATACATAATTCCTCTTGATAGTTTGAAGTGAGAATCAGGCCTTTAATGTGGGGAAATACTTGATTCTTCGTTAACAACCTCTGCACAGCTGTATCAATAAGTAAATTGACTGGGTTCAGAAAGAGCAAGTTAATTATTTTCAGCAGTCTTCATCCTGATATTCACTCAAATTGGGGACGGTTTAAAGCAAAATACTGAGCAAAAATTACTCTGCAGCAAGCCTAGTGTCAGTAATTTCTTAGTTTCTTTTCAAAGGGTCAAGAGGGAACACTGTCCCATATGCATAAGTGAGGGAACCATTTTCATCCTGTGACAAAGAGGGATTTTGTTTGCCAGTGTGGGTTGAATTGGCTGGAAAAGCGTGAGTAAGTGTTATTATTAGTCTTGAAGCTTGTGGAGTGATGGTTTTGCTTTGTGTTTAGTTTTTGGTGTGTTGTTTCATTGTTTGGGCTATTTTAGAATTCCAGTAAATTTATCCATAGGATCCTGATTTCTTTTTGGCCCAGCATGGTTGTTAGAGGCGGGTGTTGTGGTGATATATCTTGTTGGGTAAGGACAGGTGGTTTTCACCCTTGTCTGTCGTCAGCCTGGTTTACAATAAGAGGTGTGAAAAGGCACACTTTTCCCACAGGGAAAACACACGTTTGGGTGAGGGCTTGTGTTTAAAGGGCACATAATTAATAGCTGTAAAGAGTCTGCTCCTCTAAACATAGCAAGGTGGTGATTTTCACTTGAACGAGTACTACCAGGTTGAGAGCATTTTACAAAAGAGAAAATAAAGAAAATATTTGTTCAGGAATTTAAGGTCAGGAGTCCTGTTCAGAGACAGTAAGATGTGTCCTCTTACCTCTTTCAGGTATTTCTATCAGTCTATTTTGGAGGACCTTTGGAGTGATGACTAACATGTCTTATCTTGGGGGCTGGATGGTGAGACATAGCTGCTCTTGATAAAAGTCCATCAGAGTTGCAGCTGGCACAAGAAGGGCTCTTATTCTGTTTTCTTGAGACAAAAGACCCTGCAGAAGTAGTAGCCGGGACATGACCTTGTAGGCCTGAGGACAGGGAAGGGCAGCTGGCCACTAGATCCAGTGGAGGACATGTAACCCTCTCTCCATGGACAGAGTGCTTCAGGGGGGCCCTTGAGACCCCCAGAAACAGAGCCCCCAACACTGAGCAAGTAGAACTTGTGCAGCTCTTTCTGTAGGCTGCCTCTGGCCAGCAAGGAGCACAGAGGTCTGGGAGGGAAAAAGGACTGCTTGTTTTGAAGCATGGCTCATTGACAAAAAGGTGCAAGGGAGTAGACATAAAAGCTCAACCACTTTTAATGACCCTCTCTGAATCTTTGTGGGAGGGTCATACACTCCCAGCACAGGGTTTTCCTCCTGACAGCATTATTTCAGTGTTGCATTTCCCTTGCTGCTGTGACAGTGTCTCCTTCCTCATTGTCTTTCAAGACCCTGTCAGATTAGAGGACTTGCAGTTAGTCCAGTACTTTCCAGTACTGCAAACTGGGAGCAGCTCTCCTGTGCTCACAGGTACTTGTGCAGTGAGCTGTGGTTTGGGGAGCACTTCTCTTTCTGCTCCACTACAGCAGAGCACCTTCCCAAAAGTCTGCTGGGGCTGAGAGATGCCCCTGCCAGTGCCTCTCCTTGGTCCTGACTCCTCTCCAGTGGTGAGCCCAGTGAGGGTTCGGGTTTCTCTTCAGCCAGCTTCGTGCAGTACTGGGGAGTGAAGGGGAAGAGGTGGGCTGCAGCACGACGAGAAGGAGGCTGGCAGAGCCAGGGGTTTGGGGGCTGTCTCAGTTGGGACAGGTCTGCAGGACAGGGTTATGATTTCTCTGGGAGACCTCCAGAGTACCCTTGGGTTTGGGTGCTCTGCCTGCTTCTGCCCAGACCTCTTGTGACCTGCCTTTAAGTCCTTCTTCACTGCTCACTTCACTTACGACACTTGGCTTCCACACAGCTCTCAGAGCAGCTAAGGCTTGTTCTGTGTTCTTGTTCCTCTTCCTTCAATCTTTATATCTGTGTAGTTTTCTAAGGAGTGTATATATACTACCTTCCACCCCAACCCCTTTGTTCCTGCCTAAAATTACACGTCATTTTCTGCACTGCAGACGTACACACAGCCAACCTTCTGCCTGAGGTTGTGAAATGGTTGGAATGGAGAAAAAGAGGCAACACCTTAGCTGAGATGTGGATGTGGGAGGGAGGAAGTGTTGGGGGGCAGGGAGTATTCATGGAACCCCGTGTGGAGGGATCAGCAGCCTGTGTGGCACAAAAACATTTCAAACTCACAACAGGGGAACGCTCTGTGGATTGAAGGCTTCAAAGAGAGAGCCTGCCAGCTACAAAAAACAAATCTTTAAATAACAGGGAGAACGATGAGAAAAAGTCTGAGCCGCTCGCTCGCAGGAGTGGAGCCGGCTTCACTCAGCCTGGGTGGAAAACTGTGTAATCCCATTGGCTTCGGGGACCTTGCAAGGGCTTACACCATGGAAGAATTTAGCCTGCTGGGTCCAACGGCCTCATTCAGGCTGAATAATTCTTTTGTCCCTTCTCTGCATCCCGATTGCAGCAGTAGGCACCAAAATGTGTGTAGGTTTTGGTTCCAGTGAGGCAGGTTTTACCAGGCTTGTGTGAAGGACCCTTGTTAAAAGTGCACTGCTGAGCTGAAGGGAAAGTTTCTTCAGCTTTCCAAAAAATTCTCTTTCTGGGCAGACTTCAAGCTTGGAAAATGTCAGCCTGAGAGGTGAAACTTCAGGAAAATTACAAGCAATGGAGTACAAGGAAATATAATAAATCCTTTACCACTGATAGTAGCCTTCCAGCTATATTACACATTTTAAAGGGAGTTCTCTTTAACAAAAATGATTATTAAAAATACTATTCAATTAACTGAAAGAAGTGTTTGCTCCAGAATATCGGTGAAAACCCTGTCTTGAGAAATGTCCTTTAGTTAAATACACACCAGCCCTATTCCCTCTGTCTGCATAACTATGAGCATTTTTTTGGTTTTAGAAGAAATTTTTAACATTCACCTTTTCACCACTGCTTACCTAGTAGATTCTTGACTGAGTGGGAGGGAGCTTGAAGTTATTCTGGCCCCATCTGGCACCCTCTGTGCCATCATGACACAGAAGCTGATGGCACTTGGGCCCTTCTTGCAACTTTCACAGTAGGTTCCATGTGCTTCTGTTTCTCCAGCTGACCCTTAAATAGTGTCCTCTGAGCTTCTGATATGAAAAAGAGAGTTAGAAAAATACACAAGTGTAAGAAAGCCCGGTGTCTCTGTAGGGGCCAAGATTTGTCTGTTCTTTTGGATTTTGTTCCAGTGTAATTTCTTACATTTCTTTATGTTCCAGTGTGATTTTCTTCTTCCAGGAAGGCATTACTTGATTTGGGGTTTTTTACCTTCAGTGCAAGCATATGATTTCAAATACCTTCCTCAGACTCCAACACGTAGTTCTTCAGAAATGTAATGGGCAGGTAGGCATGGGAAGGAATTTGATTATACTTGAAAAGAAAGACAAAATAGATCCGATGGTAAAGCTATCCAGCATGTTTTAGGTTTCTCTCTGTAGTTTAGGTAGAAAGGATTGTTCTTCTGCCAGTGTAAATATATAAATTTTAAAAGAGATGTCAAGGACTGCTTAACATACAGACAAAAAAAAGTTTCACACATCTGCCCTTATAATAGCTCTATGTGTTTGTATTCTACTTATTTATGCATTCGCATTTGGTTTATTTATGAGATCTTTGCCCAGAAATGTTCCCCTATTAACTCTATATGGCTCTATATGGAAATTAATATATCACTGTGATATTCCATCTGTTATTATTTCTCCAGCATTTGCACCTATGAGCCCCAACCAAGATCAGAGTCTCATTTGGATCCCAGGATCAAAGCCTCTTTTGTGCTAGGGACTCCACATATGCACAGAGGGTAGCTGAGGCTTTTTAGTCTAAACACAGAAACTGGGCAAGTGGCAGTGAAGGGATGGGTGCTGGCCCCTAGCACTGACCAGCCCATCAGGCAGTGCTGAGGAGAATGCAGTAGTTGTGGAAGTCAGGCCCAGAGCCCCTGCAGTCCCTTCACCATTCTGCCTCTCCCCAGTGTTGTGGCACCTCCAAAACGAGAGGCATGAGATGACTGTGATTTCCTTGATGTGTTTGGGCTGTAATAAATCACCCACCCAAGGCCACAGAAAGGGATGTTACAACTGCACCCAGGGCTGTCATCTTTTTGCTCATAAAAATGGAATGACAAGACAACTTGTTAAGCAGGCTTAACAAGAAGGATAACCTAACGTGAGCCATGTTCCTGTGAGATTTTGTGCACCAGCAAGTGTCTGCTGGGTGCAGTGGGAGCTGAAGTCCACAGGCTGGCAAAGATGAGAGATTACTACAGCAGTGATGGCACAAAACGTGCTTTAAAGCCCAGCTGTGGTTATGGTAAGAAGCTGGGAATCAAGGTTTGTGCCTGCAGAGGTGCCAGGAGCAGGGGAAAAAGGAAGGGGTAGTGTCAGCGTGGTTGAGGTTTATGAATCCAAAGCTAAAGTAAACATAAATAACCTGTAAAGTGTGTGGGAGTAGAAGGAACATTTTAATTCAGCTTTGCAGATTGTGAGCAAGTGATTCTGGCAGGCCAGGGTAATGTTTTTAACTACTACGGTGATGATGTTATTGCTCTGTAGTCTGAAAGTAAAGAGAAGACCATCTTTTGTTGGAATACTAATGAGTTAATAATTATAAAATGTGCTTCTCCAAACTGCTGTCCAGTGGGAGCAGCCTCCATAAGCAGTGTGGCTTCCATGCTGTCAGGCACTCATTATTTCTGTTCAGTGGTGGCAGGAAGGCACCAACTTAACCATAAATATTGACAGCAAGGTGAAAAATCTTCTGTTGGAGGGGGAAAAAAGTAAGCACAGACAGTTGAAAACCCAACTTTACAGTTTCCTGATGGTGGAAACAGAGATGACGACACTTAGGACATCCAGAAAATGCTAAAGGAAACATGAAATTGAATATCCAGTTTCAATAGCTGAGATGGGAATGAAATCAGAAGCTATTTTAAAATATTTCCTTTCTGATCATCTTCCTTAGAGAAAGGAGACTTCTGTGTGTGTGTGGTTGGGGATGGTGGAAAATAATATTTTTTGGTATTTCAAGTATGAAAATTTAAATATATTTATTACTCTGAAATGTCCCAGTAGGTTCCCATGGCAATGGTACTCTATGTAGTTCCTCAGGTTTCCACTCTGCTGCTTGTTCTGCATGTTTCCATCTAAACCTCAGAGCCATCTTTCTGCAGAAGCGGGATGGTGGAAGGTGCCATGCTGTGGGCTGCAACATAATTTGTTTGGATGATCTGTTAATTGCAAAGAACCCTGCAAACCCAGGTGTGTTGATATTTGGAGAATGCTTTCAGGGGAAAAACTTCCCAAAGCCAGGGTGAAGGACATCTTTCAAAAATAGAACAGGAATAAGACAATTTCATAAAATTTTCCTGTGAATTACATGAATAATCTAAAACAACAACAAAGAAAAACAAAACCCAGAGCTGGTTTTAAGCAGTTACCTCAGAGGCCATTCATCTGCCTTGTTTAGTCTCAAAGAACACCAAATACATCTCATTTCCAAAAGAAACATCCAAAGGAATAATCTTCCAACATGTCTCCATGTATTTGTGTTGCTGGTAGTTTTTTGGCCACAGATCCACCCCACACTGTGCAGGGCTCTGGCCTGAGGGTTGCACACTCCTGGTACTGTGGGCACCAAATTTGCTTCTCTTGCATCGTGGCCTGGCTTTTGGTAAGTCAACACCACTGGCTTTCCGAGGTTGTCTGTAATTCTTACTTTCCTGCTCATTCTTTTGGTGAATCTACATGTGGCTATAATCTGGTGCCCAGGCATCCTACTTGCAGGGCAATTTAAAGGCCTAATATGAGTGCAGTGTGCCAGGTCTGGGAACAGAATTTTTATTTTATGTTACCTTAAAAGACATTTTTTGTTGGGGTCTTCGTTTTTAGAGGGTTTCACATAAACTACAAGGGTGTCCAGAGAAAATTTTCTAATTTAATAAAGGTTGTTTAAATTCTCATTACGAAAACAGGAAAAAAGGCACTTTTGTTGATAGATGTATCTTTGTTTTTCAGTTTACTGGTATCTGTAAACATTTAGAGTAATTCTTCAGATTTCTAGCCGGGGATTTCTTATGCTCATGTGTAAATAAACCACAAAGCCACAAATAAGCACTTGCCACTTTGAATGGGTTTTTGAAAGCTAAATGCAGGGGCACAGTTGAACTTCAGAAAGAGTACTTACAAGCAAGGATTTGCAAGGATGTACTGACATTAAGGCTTGCCAAAGCATGGCTGTAACTTTAGCCAAAATAGTTATAAAGGGCTCTTGTGCTGATGCCTCAAACATATCACCTTATTACTGCCTATATCCTGCAGTTTGAGAACTGCCATCCAAGGAAAATTGCAGGACTTAGAGCACATGAGTGGTAATGAGAAACATTCCACTTGAATATTCAATCAGTTTCGCCTTAATTTGTGGTGGCTCAGTCAAGAGCTGGATTGAAGAGCTCGTTTTAGAAAGTGGTTTCTTCCTCAACATCTCCAGCTCTGCCAGGGCGAAGGACAAATGCTCAGGGCAGCATTGTGGCAAAGTTAGGAGGGGCACTGCAGCTTTGTCACTTCTATACTGGTGGGGTCAGGGAAAAGGCAGGGTCTTAGGAAATACAGTGGTTTTATATATGAGATGGTATGATATGTTAGTGAAGGGCCAGGATTTACATTTTGGTTGGCCAAGGTCTCATGGGCATCCCTCCAAAAAGGCCATACAGCTATGAGGGTGCTTGTGTTTTGCTTTATGGGGAGGGGCAGAAGAGGGAGAAAGCAAAAATAGTTCTGCCAAAATGGTTCTTGTCTTGCAAAAAGAACTTTGGCATATTTTTTCTTAAATTCTATGCAAATACTTGGGATAAATATTGTGTTCAAACTTTCCTGGCTGTTTCAGCAGGCAAGATAAAAATCATCTTCGTAACTACCAAGAACGGTCTTTCAGTCCAGATGCAACTTTATTTCTTTATCTCTGTGATTAAGCATGTTTTACTAAACTTTATTTTATTGCAGCTTCCCAGAAATGCATGTTTTAATGTACCAGACAAGAATAAGCAATGAGCTCATACACAGAAAAAAATCTGGTTTATAGTTATTGAATATACATGCTCTGTGTTTGCTATGAGTTTAATATGTATGTCATGCATTCTACTAAACAATTCAAGCATAAATGGAAAAGTTGGGTTGTAATGGAAAGAATCTAAAGCTTTTGAATGCAGAAGGGCTTGGCAGAAACGTAGGTAGGAAGTAAGAGCTTTGATTATGCTGTTTATACTTGTTTTTAATAGCAAGCTCCCCAACAGCCATTGTGATGAAAGAGCATTTTTGAATACCAGTACAGCTACTTCAATTACCTGGTACATCTGATACAATAAAAGATGCTTATTTTATTAAAAGCTGAAAACAGAAATACTACAGGTTTTGTAACATATACAGAGAGATAGAGCAGAATCTTGCATGTTTAGCAATGCAGGTCTAGCTTCAAAAAGTAACTTTAAAAATAGCAGTGTGAATCATCCAGCAGTTTCCTATCAAAGGTACTTACCTACAAGCAATCCAATGGTTTTCCTTACAGTCAGCAGTGCACGGTCTCCCTGGAAGCTCAAAGTCAAACTGTGTTGCTTTTGGCTCACACTTCAGCAGCAACAAGGATTGGCCCATCAGAAGCTACAGCATGATCTATTATCCTGTCCATGGACTTCAGAGGGCATTGCTTCAGTCCCCTTATATCTAAGAGCTTGGCCCTTTTTAGGAGTTGCTGTTAGTGTTGTTGTTTGATTTCTTTCACCTTTGGACCTGTTGGTATCCTTTAGAGCTGGGGCATTTCAAGCCCTCTTCTCTGGTAGGACTAAAGGTAGAAGAAACAGCAGTTTCTGGCTTTACACCTTTGCAAGGAGCAAAAATTGGCCCCAGATGAAGCAGAGCAGATAAGCTGACTGTCATCAGTACTGATACTCAGCAGTGCCATGAGGTTCCCAGAAATACATAATCTCCCCTTAAAGGAATATCTGGAATATGTTGTTTCATCCAAATTGAAAGGTCCAAAATGAAACATTTTATTGGTAAATACTTAGAAAAGGACTTGCAACCAGGCCTTGTTTGGACATTTTTTTGTCCTTCATACAGTGCATTGTGGATGAAATGGACAGGCTTTTGGACACTTGGATTCAGGCATGGCTGGACCCTGGTGGTAAAGCCCAAAGGCCTCATCACTGTTGCAGTAATCAGTGACAAGCATTGGCTGATAGGAGAGCAGAGAGAAATCTGCAAATGCATGGGACAAATAGCTCCCCTCAGGCTGGACTACTCCTTACACATCAGCTGTGCAGCTGCAGGAAAGCTCTGATGCCAGGTGAGGAACTGGCAGGGTTCAATTGCCTGCACTTTCACCTGCTTGATTCAACACAGGCATTCACCCATGTTCTCTAAATTACTTGGGATCATTTACAGTTGTTAAAATATGCTGTTACAAAAGCTTTGTTGTTCACCTTTAGGGATGAACATGTTCAGCCCTGACAATGTTATCTAGAGAGAGCAGCAGCCCAAATCATCTCAAACATGCTTGCAATATAACACAGCTTCAGGCGAGGCTCACTGACACCAGCGCTGCAAAAGAAAGGAACGAAAATGAAGTGACCATTACAATGAGCAATGTGAGGCAGATGACACAATTTTGCTTGAACAACCAAATTTAAATAACAGAAAATTGCACTGCCTGTCCTCCTTTTTTTTTTTTCTTTTTCTAGTTCTCTGGAGGTGTTCTTTCTGTGGCAATGAATTGCTCCTAGGCTTTAACGTAAAGCAGTGTGTAGCACTGCCTAGCCAGACAGAGCACAAGGCTTCTGAAACATTGCCGTCTCGTGGCAGTCTCCTGGCACCGCCACAGCTGCTGTAGTACAAACAGCCTTGCCAGAGGTCACAGGCAGGTGTCACAGGCATTTAGTGGTAGGCAGGATACACAGTGGAAACTTCCTCAAATTTCGCAGATGAAGACAGAGAGTTGGTTTTGTGCAAAAAAAAAAAAAAAAAAAGAAAAAAGAAAATTAATCAGATGAGACAGGTGCCCAGTCAGATGATGACAAAGTAACTGAACTGCTGCCAAGTGAAAGGCAGCCCTGGATTCCCTTGATGGGTTTCTGTGCTTTCATGAGGCTCATAACAGCCCTGAATTCAGTCACCTTGCTAAAGCAGTTCGGCGTCTACATCGACAGTCAGGAAGGTTTAAAGCTCGGGAAGGCAGATGACCTGGGATGGCTTTCTCAGAATGGGAGCTCTCGTCTTTTCCAGGCCAAATTTGTTGTACTGCCTCCAGCACACCCTGTTACGTGCACTCAGTACAAAGTGTTACAGTCATTTTGCAGTAAATATCAGACAAAGATATCCTAAATAATGTGAATATTTTTTTCTTTCCCCACCAACTTTGAGTCAGGGATCTTTTCTGCCATGGATTGCTTTAGCACTCATCGCTTAAAAGTAATCATTGTATAAATTGCCATCATTCAGAATATTTTAGCACATACTGTACATTTGCTTTTAAAAGCAAATCAGCATCTGTCTTAATTTTTGATATATGAATTATTTCCTAGGATTACAGCCTTTAACATTAGTCCAATGAGAATCAGATTTCCCAGTCTGTGGCTATTAAACACCAGTTTGGAAGACCTGCATGGATGCAAGTCTGTCTTGTACATCTGGCAGTCTACACTGGGCCTTACACAGACCCTATCAAAATAACTTGGTGGATTTCCACTGATCTGTGATGAAGAATCTCTTCATCCTGTGCCAAATGTGTTGATCTCCTGTCCTGTAGTATCCTCCCAAGTTTGTATGAATATACCATATATTTCTGTCTGCCCAGAGCTGTTTTAAGGAAGAAATCCAGGCCATGAGCACCAGTTTAATAGCCTCAAATGGTGTCTGGTTTTTAATAAAGCTTAGAGAGGCTTTTCTGTGCCTCACACAAATGGAGATGTCCTTAGAAAAAGACAGGTGGCTGCAAAATCTCACTGTATACAGCACATATCTGCTACCAAAACACCTCTATATAGATTTTCCTGATTTATTTTATAAAATGCAAACTTGAGTACAACTTTGAGCAATTATTGATGTTCTTTCAATAAATTTTCTTCCCTCACATGCCTTTTTCCACCCTAAGGAAAATTCAGTGACTAAACCTGTTCCCAGTTCATCCCACCACTTTTAAATTGGAACAAGGGCAGACTTTGGAGTTTTACTGGATGGATTTCAGGGCATTTCAAGGAATGATGGATACCTATCCTGCAGATCTAGGACATGTTTCACCAGTGGGTGCCTGAAGGATAGGCCTTTCTGATTTTGATAAACTTCTGAGCATGCAAAAGCCATTGTTGGCAACGTTAGTGGCAGCTGAGGGATTCTGAAGCTCTGCTGTGTCATTTCTGCTATAGAAGCTGTGTTCTCTAGCACTGGCCCAGACTAACTCTAGGGAATGAATTTGATGTGGTGCATCTTCTGTGCCTTGGGTAGCTGTGCAGGGAATATCAGGGCTGGGAGCTTACACCAGTTATGCCCATTGTTCTTACAGGGATGGAGTGGAAACCAGCCCAGTCAAAACCTGGATTACCTTACAAAGGTGGAGGCAGTTTAGAGAAAACCCAGTCACAAGCAAAGCCTGGGCAATATGGGCAACCAGGGAGTTTGAGGTACACACAGAGATTCAAGCCCAGAAGTAGCATGGTAGTCTGATGTATTGTTCACGTAAGAGGGTAAAATTCCTGTTCTTTGTTAACTCCTCTGTTGTCACTAGAGCCCTGCTGGGGCCAGAATGTTTGCTGCCTTGTGAGACCAAGTTCTGTGATATGCAAAATACCACTCTGATGTATTTAATATCAGTGGCTTTAGTAAGTAGTATGTGGCAGTCAGACCAGCTCAATGAAAATCTTGAGGAGGCAAAAAGAACTCAGGGCAAACACAGCTGTGATTATACTGATTTTATAAAGGATTGCTATAGCTACTAGCCCCAGTATGGATTTGCAAGGTTAGGTAGTGCTGTAATTGGATGCCTTTCTTGCCTTATTCACGCAAACATATATAGTTTTATTTTGTGTACCCACACCTTATAACCCTTGGCTTCACATGTCTGTGGCTGTAAAATACAAGCTTGTCATTTTCTCAGATTTCCAACCTTTTCCTCTTCTGTCCGTAAGAGGCCTTTTTCTCCCCTCACTGAAATGCAATCAGTTTTCTTTAATGACGTGGTCCACTTGTAAGAATCGTTTATGTTGAGTAGTGGTGCCCTGTTGTCTTTCTGTTGCAGACAAATATGAAAATGTTTGCTTCTCATGGTTCATGATTGCTGATATTTCTTTTAGCCAGATTTTGTTTTCCTAGCTCCTCCCCGTGTTGTGTCTTCAGGTGAGCCCAAGAACTGTCTATAAACTCTCTCTTACGATCTTGGCATAAGCTGGGCCTTCCTGAACTGCCCTTCATGTTTGTTTTTGATATTTAATCTGTTTGGGCATCCCTAAAACAGTAGAGTGCCTTTGAGGCAGTGATAAGGTGCCAATCAGTTTATTAAGTCATCCTTGTATAGGCATGATGAGCTTTATCTGCTCCTGGAGCCTGACTTAATACAGCCAAGAAGAAATATGGAGAAAGATGTTCACTTAATTTTTATTTCTCCTAAATTCCAACGTCAGCTGGTATCTAGTTTGCACTGCCCAAAACCTCTTCTCAGTCTGCTTTTGCCTAGGCACATGGGATGAGAAGGGAGATTTGCTCTCTGGGAGCTGGAACATTGGCATCTACAGCATGTGGTAGCTCCAGTACCCAAGTCCAGACCCAGGTGTGGTTTTTTACCTGGTCACAAGACCTTCCAGAAATCAGGGAATTGTCAGGGACTGAGGCTTCATAGACACAGAGTGACAAGGCAGACCTGTTTAGAATTGTATGCTGAACTTTCCTGTTGTGGATTGGTAGGACAAATGTTCCCCGCCACACTGGGTAAGGCTGAGGATCCATTGAAGAGGTGAAAAGTTTGGCAAGCTTTCTGGCTGGAAAATGTTCTTGTGGTATCTAAGTACTGCTATGTGTTACAGCAAATCAGTACATGTGGAATTCTTTGGGGTTTATTTTTTTAAATTTGATTGAGGGCTTCCTTATCACCTCCCCATATTTGCCTGGATTTATGCACCTATGCCTGTTACTTGTCTGTCTCCCTAACTGATTCTTTAATCTCAAGTAATTGAATTGACTTGATTTTACTTAATGTCAATTAAGTAAAACACAAAGGTAGAAAACCAAGGTAAAGCAATGCTGACAGCTCTATTTTAAAGCTGGGCTTTCTTATCTTCCAATATTTTATATAAACACATATAAAAGTATAAAAGGCTTAAAAGAAAAAGAAATGAGAAAGGTCTGTCCTTCGCTGCCAAGACAATGAAAAAGAAGTGCAAATGATATAATAATGGACATCTATTACTGCAAATTAACTGTGTGGATTCCTTCTGGTAATGAAAATAACTATTTGATAGAGCAGACTGAATACTTGCATAAGAATTAGCAAATTAGCAAACACTCAGAGTCATCTGATTCATCTATTTATAATGGCTTCCTGTGAACAAAGGTGTAACCTTTCACGCTCTGTTTATGTGAAAATGCTACCAAAAGGGTCTATAGGCAGGAATACTCATATGCAACTCACAGGGATACTCACTAAAAAAATATTTTGTATTTGTTGCATTGTTTGCAAGGGCAGCCCAGTTCTGGCTCTGCTTCAGAGAAGCACTTGTGGTTTTGCCTAGTTTAAATCTACCTTTTGAAGTCACATCAACTTCTGTTCCACATCAAGAAAACAAAAGCTTTGCCACTGGTTTTGATGGCAGTAGATATGAGCATATCATCCATGCAATCCAGAGTCATTCCCATCCCTAATTTATCAGCTCCTGAATGTAAATAAAATGCAGTGTGCCATGGAGACATCAACAGGGGAGGGGTTTGTTTAGCCCATCAGTGCTCCAAGCTTGTCAGACAACAGTTCATGTTTCTGAGGAGCAGAGGACACCTTGTTCCTCCTCTGGTGCATCATTTGGAGGGTGGACTCTGGCAGGGAAGTCTCTTTGCCAGCTGTGATTGCATAGCCCAGCTTTACAAAGGTAAGGACACAGGCTGGTCACAGCCAATGTGCCCCAAATGCAGATACTCCATTATCCAGTGCACAGCCCATTCTCCTCTCCAGGCTTTTTCCACCACCATCTTCTGAGCACTGATGTTTGTCATGCTCTTAGTGCTTCTTTGCTTCCAGTGAGCTCACTTTGCAGTGACAGACAGAAGACCCTTTTGCTAGAGGACTCAGCCCAAGATTTTCTGCCTGGGCTGGGGCAGCAGGTTTGTTTGGGCTGCTGGGCTGAGGGCAAATGCTGGTGCTGAACAGCAAGGCTAGTGAATCAGTGAGCCTGTAAAGAGATCTGGGGGGTTATTGGGAAGTGCATTGTTAATGCTATTAAATATTACTTAGGCCTACAGCAAGCTGCACCTTCAACAGTTTAAACTGTAATTGCTGGCTGATGCAGAAGTAAGACTGAATGTATGTAAATCCTGTTGAAAGATAATGTCATTTTGGCTTCTCAGGCAGATTAGCAGCCTCTGCAATTAATAGTGTGGGCAGCTGATGATGGTAGTGGAGAATCTATCGTACAGTGCTGTAGGATGTGTTCAAATTTGAATACAGTAGATGTTGCCATTTTCCCAACCTTGGAATAAGCAGATAACACAGAGCCTGTGCTGTGTCCCTTTGGAGGGGAAGGCTAGGAGCCGCAGGAATGCGGAACTGGCTTCCAATAACCTTGACTCTTTCTCCCTTTACTCATTACATTCATGGTTTATGATTCCAGCTGAGAAGCCAATTCCTCATCTGTGTTTTTGTCTGCCCCTCTTTTTTCTTGTGACACACCAGTTTTTGGAGGCAGGGAAAGAGGGAGAAGGAGAAACCTTCTACCAGTGTTTAAAGCAATTATCCCCAGCTCATGACACCTAAAGTCCTTTTACAAGCACGTGTTTTCATGGCATACTACTCTATTTATGCATCTATTTAGAGCAAGACTTAGAGGCACACACATATAAAGCCCAAAAGCCATCTTTCTAACCATCCATGAAGTCTAATTTTTGCAGCAAACACTTGAAGAGTGGGTAAATTCCATGCTAGGATCCATGCTGGATGAAAGAGAAGTGGAAATGCAATATGGCCATTCTGGTTTGGTGGGCTTCTTTAATGCTTTTGGGAACAAAGATGCAAGTATTAATAAGAAGGACTTCTACAGTTATATAGAAAAGAAAGGTTAAGGAAAGTGTATTCCCCCACCAAAAAGAAGTGGTGGAAAACTGGTAATAGACAAGAAGCCTGAGATACTTGACAATTTTTTGCCTCAGTCTTCAGCAGTAGCCTCTCTTCCCACACTTCTAAAGTGGATGGGACCATAAATAAAGATCAGGTTCATGACCACCTGAGGAAGCTGAACATACAAAAGTATATGGGTTCCAATGAGATGCTTCCCAGAGTCCTGAAGGAATTCACAGATGTAGTTACCAAGCCACTCTCCATGATACTTGAAACCCATGGCAGTCAGGTGAAGTCACAGGTGACTGGAAAAAAGAAAAATGGTACCCATCTTTAAATAGAGAAGAAAGGATGGCCCCTGGAACTATGGATCTGTCAGCCTTTCCTCTGTGTCTGGGAAGATCATGGAGCAGACCCTCTCAGAAGATCTGCTAAGGCACAGGGAGGACAGGGAGGTGATTTAGGAGAGCCAGCATGGCTTCACCATGGGCAAGTCTTGCTTGAGCAGCCCAGAGGTCTTCTGTGATGGGGTGACTACATCAGTGGACAAGGGAAGGGTTACAGATGTCATTTATCTAGACTGCTATAAAATCCTATTACATGGTCCCCCACAACATCCTTTTCTCCAAACTGGAGAGAGATGGATCTGATGGGTGGACTGCTAGGTGGATTTCCAGGAACTGGTTGGATGGTCACATCCAGAGGGTCGTGGTCACGGGCTCGGAGTGCCAGAGGACATCAGTGACGAGTGCTGTCCCTCGGGGCTCTGTAGTTGACTAGTGTTATTTAAGTCTTCCATAATGACACAGACAGAGGAATCAAGGGCGCCCTCAGCACACCTGCAGATGACACCAGGCTGAGTGGTGCAGCTGACACACCTGAAGGACAGGACACATCCAGAGAGACCTGGACAAGTTCAAGAAGTGGCCCATGGGAAACTCATGAGGTTTAACCAGACCAAGTGTAAGGTGCTGCACCTGGGTCAGGGCAATGCCTGGCATCAATCCAGGCTGGGGATGAGCAGATGGAGAGCAGCCCTGCCCAGGAGGACTTGGGGTGCTGGGGGGGGAGAGGCTGAACATGACCCAGCAATGTGCACTCAGCCCAGAAAGCCAAACATGCCCTGAGCTGCATCCAAAGCCCCGTGGGCAGCAGGGGAGGGAGGGGATTCTGCCCCTCTGTTCTGCTCTGGTGAGAGCCCACCTGCAGTGCTAAACAGCTCTGGGGTCCCAGAGGGACAGGAGGGACATGGAGCTGTTGGAGCAAGTCTAGAGGGCCACCAGGATGATCAGAGGGATGGAGCGTCTCTTCTTTGAGGAAAGATTGAGAGAATTGAGATTGTTCAGCCTGGGGGAAAGAAGGTTTTGGGGTGACCTAATTGCATCCTTCCAGCACCTGAAGGGACCCACAAGAAAGATGGATAGAGACTATTTACAAGACCATATAGAGACAGGACAACAGGGAATGGCTTCAAACTGAAGAAGATAAGTTTAGATCGGATGTTAGGAAGAAAATATTCCCTGTGAGAGTGATGAGGCACTGGCACAGGGTGCCCAGAGAAGTGTTTGCTGCCCTATCCCTTGGAGAGTTCAAGGCCAGGCTGGATGGGACTTCGAGCAACCTGACATAGTAGAAGGTGTCCTTGCCCATGGCAGGGAGGATAGGAAATACATAATTTTTAAGGTCCCTTCCAAACCAACCCATTCTATCAATGTCCCACCTCCCTGCTGTTTTGAAGTTACAAGATTTGGCTTTTTACTCTGCCCTTCAAGAAAGGAGCAATCACTTAGCACTTTTCTATGTCTCAGCATATACTGTTTCTAGCACCTACGAATCTCATACCTGACTGTGGCACACCCCATTGCAGGCCTCTTGTTTTGAATTTTTTCATGCAGAATTTTAAAAGAGAAACGCTTTGATAAGGATTTTCCTCAGAAATTTGGAAACACTGAAAAAAACATTTTTAAGTAGTGCTCTAAGTAAGTAAATTTCTTTGCTTCTACAAACCTGAGAACACCTCAAACTTTGTGTGTAGAAGCTACTAGTATGTGATGGTTTCTGGGCTTAAATTATTGTTAACTCTGTTCTGCTATGACGCATTTGGCAGTGAAGGTTTTTCTGCATTTGTACAGTAACTATTATGCTGGGTGCTGGGTACTAGGCAATGCAAAGAAAAAAAATAATAGTGAAAATGCCATACTAGAGTCCTCAAAAGCCTCTGAGAATTATTAGCTACAACACAGTTATTTCAGGTGAAGTCATCCCTGCAGGCAGGCAGGTAAGGGCGTGGGGAGGCTATAATTTATTAAAGGGTTCTGCAGGTATTCACACATATCCACTCCACACATTCAGCACTCTTCAGATAACTATTTTTGTTGCAGTGAACACTCTTCACTTGCACCATGTCCAGATCAGCTCTTATTTTTCTGTCATTTAAATTATTTTTTCATAAGAGGAGGGTGAGACTGTTAATAGCAATGCTATCTCTATGTTTCCTAGGGCTGTGCCACATCACCTCAAGCTTCCCCTCCTGCTGCTTCCCTTCTTTCCAGAACTTCAGGCAACACATTTTCATTGACAGAGCTGGAGTAGTGTGGGATGGGCTTCCATGGTCATTTGCCAGGAGAGTAGATAAAATTCTCTTCTCAGTGAAGCCAGCAAGATCTTTGTCACTATTGCTGGCTGAGACTTCACTCTGTTTCTAAATGGTGCTGAGAAAAAAGGACAAGTGGGTTGAATACACTGAGAATAACCTAATGACTTGATAGAGGAGAAAAAACCCTTTTATTGCAATTTCTGCCAAAGTTAAATGATTATTTCCCTCTGTAATGCAATACTGCTTTTTATCAAGCCTTGAATATCGAATATGCGATTTGCAGGTAGAAGTCTCTGCCTGCAGTGATATTTTTATTTGGGGGGGGTTTCTTTTTCCTCACTAGCTGAGAAAGACAGGTTTCAAAATATCTTGTGGAAATGCTCAGGTGAATGCTCACTGCTTTGAAAGTCCCAAGGAAGTTTTAAATCTACACGTAACATTGTGTACACAGAGGTTTCCAAAGTACAAGGCTGTGGCAGCAGCTCTGTCCCGGATGACACGGCAGCTTGGATGTGTGTGGCCCGTACCCAGACTGGACAAACTGTGGGAAGAAGAATCAAGCTCTGGAGATGCATCTGTGGAAAGGAGAGTTTCTATTCTTTCATGGCATAAAGACAGCTTCAGGCTCACTGTGGGGGATATTGCTTCCCCATTGTTATACAGTTTTTTAAAGGCCTTATCTCTTCCTCGTACACAGACACTTCAGAAATGTTAATCTCACTTTTGAGCTTAACTGTTTCAGGAAAGTGGGAGGTATTGTTCCCTAACATTTTTAAGTTACTAAGACTTGTTTACCAAGAAATGTGATGTACTTCTTTCTCTGCAGCTGAGTGTTAGCCAAAAGTGAAGGATAGTGGGAGGGCTTTATTGTAAGAGTCCTTTAAGGTTCCTGTGCTTCTTGGCTATCCTCTTTAAAGCCTTTTTAATAGCAAGCCCACTCAAGCAGTCTGACAGCTCACATCACTTTGTACGTGGCTACAAAACAAATGTGCAGGGGCGGCAGGGGAAGGACTTTTCTTGTTGGATCCGGCTGTGCCTGAGCTGGGAGCCCTCCAGGCAGACACCTCCTTATCTCTAGGAAAGAGAATTACCTGGGTCAGCCTGACAGGGATTCTCTGAGATTGGAAAGCTGCTCCAGGACTCCTTACTTCTTCTCTAGGAGCTGCTCAGCAAAGCCACCACGTAAACTTCTGCGGACTGAGTTGCGTTATTGGTGGCTTAACTTTGCTCCATGTTTGCCTAGCTCAAATGTGGTCGAGCCAAATGCAAAGGATCTTCTAGAAGGGGGCAGCTGCTGCTGCTATTTTTGTAATTTTGGTTTGTTTATGCTCAACATCTAAAGCAAACCTTCTCTCCAAGAACAAAGAACCTCAGCAAACCCCAGTGACTCAAATCTCTCCAGCGTGTCGCCAGAGGGACCAGAGGTGTAATTTAGCTCAGCAGATTTTATCTGCCCAGACTCCACATGTGCAGCCACCCTGGTGTGCTGCAGAGAGGAGGCACAGACTGCCATGTGTAGGTCTGTCCCGTGTGCACTGTTGGCTCAGCCGTGGGAACTGGACAACAGCTGGCTATTTTAGAACAAACAGCCCAGCAGAGCAGACAGCCCTGATTTGCACCAGCACTCCTGAGGAGTGGCGTGACCCTCAGTCTAATTCCTCATGGTCCTGCAAGGTTGCTGTCACAGACACCTTCACTTGTTCTCAGAAGGAGGGATGTGGCCTTTGTTCATGGGTTGCAGGAAAAAGCTACTCTTCAGGCCCTCACCATCAGTCTCTCCTTCCTTCTCCCTTCTTGAAGGCAAGTAACCACTGTCACTACAGCAATGATGCAGTCTCTGGCTCCCCTAGATGTTTTAAACCACTTGGTGCCCTGAATTAGGCTAGGAAGATAACCATATGTTTTTTCCTGGATGCTTCTTCAAATTTACTCTTCAGAATTGAATAACAATGTTATGATACTGATATCTGGCAGTCAAAGGACTTCTTGTCACTCCCCATGAGGGAGCAAGGCCTCATGCCTGAGAATGAAAAGAAAATGTGTGCTGTCTGAAAGGGTTCTGCGACTGTTCTGAAGAGAAGGATGAGCCTAAGCTACATGCTCATGCCAGGCTGGGAGTTTTTCTTCATGTTTCAAGTTGAAGGAATATTAGGAGACAGAATAGAACTATTTAAGCATTTCTCAAAGATGTGAATTAAGCAGAAGCCTGATGAGAGACAAAAAATTATCAGAGAAGATGCAGTGGAGGAGCAGTACCTTTTTTAGCCAGCAGAACCACAACCAAGGCAGGACCTATGACATCACCTTCTGTTACAATAGCATGCCCAAATCCAATCCAGACAGGATTAGGGGAGGACTTTGAAGTTAGGAGGAATGGCTGGACTGCTCTTTTGTTGGTCTGTGCTGGAGGTCTTTGGCCAGGCCTGCTGGACAGTGTCCATGTAAGAGCAGGGCTTATGTGACCTGGTACTACAAGTAAAACTTGGAGTTTTGCAAAAGAGAGCGCCATTCCTGGTACCAAGTTACAAATCTTCCATCCGCAGTGACACCTGGAAAAACACTGGGACAGTAGAGAATCAGTGCCATGAACAACCTCAGAGATGTCACCTATGCTTGTTAATTCATTTCTTTGTTGGTAACTCAGGCCACAACATGTCCTGGTTGTTTTGTGGTAGTGTTGTAGGTGATGATGATGATGATCCTTTAATGAGCTAATACATTCATTGCTCACTGCTCCAACGTGTAAGGCAATTACTTCTCTTCATTCAGAAAATACAAGAGGGGTTTTTTTCAGGACAGATTGGCAAATATCCCTTAGCCAAGGATCCAAGGGCATCGTCCTCTTTCAGCTGCACAGCTTCTCATTAATATTTGAAAAGGTTTACTGTAAAATTTAGGGTTGAATGTGGTATTTTATGCAGTTATTTCAAAATTCATAGATTTCTAGATTTTTCAGGCCAGAAGGGACTATTATGCACACCTTCTCTGACCCCCTGTATAATGTAGGCTACATTTGTTTAAAGTTTCAATTTGTTTTCCTGACCAAACTTGTATTTATTATATATAGTTTGGCATAGAAGAGTAGTTAGTGAAAAGGTTGAAATCCATAAATATTATATCAGACCACCTGGTGCTCTGAAGCTTGATTCTGAATGATGGCTGCTCAAAATGAAGAGCAGCTTGAAAGACAGGGAGATACAATGATGTGACTATTGCAAAGAGCAAATGAATTGGCTCCATGTCAGGGGAAGTTGTTTCTGGGAGCCTGATTTCAGTTTAAGTATTAGGGTTTTTTTCCTCTGGCAAAAAAATGCTTTTTATTTTGAAAATAAGGAGGGGAGAGAAATGTTTCTGTAAGAGATCACACTATATCTGAATAACTCAGTAATGAAAAGCCATCTCAAACTGACAAAGGCAATACCCCTTACCAAAGGACAAAATTTACACTTAAAGATATACATGCAGAAAGTAGCCTGATGCACCCACAACTGTAGTCACTATAATGCAATGGTTTTGTGTGAATAGCAGCAACATATCTGTTGTATTTACTGACATTCCATTGTGTGATTGAAGATGTGTTGAATGGCTCAAGAGAGATGTTTCTGTCTTAGCATCTCTGTTTTAAACAAAGATGAAAAGGAAGGGCCATAGGAGTCTCAGGCTGAGCAGCAGGTTCTGTGACACTTAGCCTGGGCTTTGATGATGTTGCTTTCACTCAGCCTCTTGCTCACGCTGGAAGCCTGTGGCAGAGCTTTGCCGCTCAGCACAGACCCACCATGTAAAAACTACAGGTTCTGTCTTGATGATTAATGTTAGCTGTTTGAAATGATCCAAATGCTGCCCTCTGATCTGATAAAATGAATAAATACATTGGGTGTGAATGATGGGAGCTACGGGGGAACTCAGAGAGGATGAGGACAGGAGTTTTTGCCAGGCTTGGTTTTCTGAGAACGAAACATCTTTCAAGGGTATCGGGGTTGGGGGGATATTATTTTCATTTATTTTTTTTTCTTCTCCAGATGTTGCTTTGCTGTAGGCTTGCCCCTAATTCAGAAACTAAGTTTTACTGCCTGGGATGGGAGGGAGAAGAGATTCTCAAACCAAATGGCAGGATAAATGCTCCAGGAGGGGCATTCTGCTCATGGTGTAGTCACAAATGAGTTAACAAGGGAAGGTACTTCAGGTTCCCACAGGTACAAAATCCAGCAGCAGAGCTCAGAAAATCATGCAGTTCTAGCTGCCAGCTTTTTTCAAATTTTGGCCAGCTCGTTTAGCCTTCCTTACATTTTGCTAAGCTACATTTGGTCTCTGCACACCCTGTTTTATTCCAGTGAGGACAAGATAAATAAAGAGAAGAGTATCAGTGTTGTGAACACATAACTGCTTGTGTGTACAGACACTGCTGCCTCTGTAGAAGCAGGTTAGATCCCAGAAAATGAGTGAACCATTCTGCATTCATCCATGTCTGACAAATACAGGAGGTATTAAAAAAAGGTATGCGTTAATAAGAGAAGATGAAATTGATTGCATCGCTGTGATGTGGAAAGGTGTTCTCCTACACAAAGTTGGTGTTTTTAATTTGATTCATCATTTCCCTGTTTTGATAATGTTGTAACTCACTTTTCAGTCAATATAGATCTTTTGCTACTCCTGCTGTTAAAGCACCCACCATTAGGTTATTTTTCTATTGATATTTTAGGAGATGTTATAAGCATGATGTAATCGTGTTTTAATAATTATTTCTGATCAAATCAGCTGCTGTTATCTGGTTTTTATATCCTACTCTTTTTCTTCATGCCTTTTAATATACTTCAAAATCTTTCTATTGCAATTTCTGTTTCCTACTCATGAGACAACTATCATATTAGACTTACATATTGTTATTACGTTTAGTGGTTTTAATTTTGTATTGAAGAAAAGAGAAACTGCTGCCTCTGTGGAAGAAACTTGGTGCCACAAGGACTTTTTTAAGCAAAACACAATTAATACAATGGCCAAGCTGTAGGAAAAATGGAAGAAAAATTAGGAGCCACTCATAACAATGTTTTGCCGTTTTCTGCAGATTGCTTGTTTGACAGGTGTTACATGGATGTGAAAGGGTGGTGAGTGCTGAAAATTTTTTTTCTTCAATGAAGTCTTCTGAGCATCCATCTGGATGCAATGAAAGACCTTTGTACATTGAGTCATGAGAAATTCAAGGATTCACTCCTGAATTCGCTCCATTCGGAATTTTGTTCACTGCCTTTTTCTCTCCCCGAGGAAGGTTTTGTAGTGTGGTGACCTACTGACAAATTAGTTGATGGCAGATCAATGGTTTAAAAAGTATGGTCCCAGGCATGGTTCTTGGCCTGGAAAACCAGAGCAGGGCAGTTTTGTGGGGCTTGGACTAAGCACAGTGCTCCTTTTCTCGTTCTGAGGATGTGTGTGGGTGTAAAGGAAGGGTTCTTCAGAGAAGAACTGCATTGCATGACCACATGGTTGGATGACTTCTGACATCTGCCACAGAGCTACTTTACACCTGAGGTGGACATTTGGGCCTTGCTTGTAGGCAGTGCACACAAAGAATTGGGCTTTTCCAAGGTAAAGTTCATCTGGCCTATTTTCAATGTCCTAGGATAAACATGCTCCCTAGAAATTCCAGTACTGAATGGAAATGCAATCTACTGTGGTTAGCTCTTCCTTGTACATCAAACCTTTAATCATCTTAAATTTGGATGAGATAATCCAATCTCATCTGTCATGATAGAGCTCCAGTTTCTTAAGGAGCTGCTGGTAGATTTTAAGGTATATAAAATAAAAATTCAAATCTCTAATTTTGAAACAGATTAATCCACATTTTTGTCTGTTTACAAATGCAGATCTGGCTTTGTATCAGTAGTTGCTTAAGGCACATGAGAAGTTTGTGTCAGATTCTGAAGCAGCAGGTTTTTTAGCACTTTCTAGCAGTGCCATTACTCAGATTGATCAGTGAAGGAGAAGGAAAAATAAGAATCTTTTTTTTCTTTTTGACAGGAAACAACTTAGCAACAACTTGTATCTGTTCTTCTGCGCTGTCTTTTCCTTTTGAAACTGTTCTTTGCTCTCTGGAGAAGAGATTTTCACACCCATATATGAAGAGAGACTCTTTTCAGGCACAGCCCTGATGTAATGGCCCTAGTCTAGGTGACATTCAGCCTCTGGATGTGCTCAGTCCTTTTATATCTTTTTTGTTTTATTTATTCCCCTTTCCACAGGGGGAAGTAGTAGAGACTTAGGAACTGAGCAGAGCCCACCCATGGGTTATTCCCCAACAGTGGGAGTAACTTGCCATCACTTCCAGGTGCAAACTTTCTGATCAGTGTATGTGGGATTGAATGATAGGCTGGTGTCAGCCATCCAGGGGCTCAGAGTCTCCATCTCCAACATTACAGGGACATACCTGTCTTCTCCTTATTCACTGAAGGGTAATTTTCAGACAGTAAAAATAACTCATGGTCACCTTTAGGAACCTCACAAGGATATGGAGCCAGTATGACTCATTACTAAATTACTCAGAGCCTTGATGATCATTCTTAGTATCATTCTCATTATATTTTATGTCAAGTAGCTGGACACATGTAAAGGAATAAGAGTACTCTCTCTCTGGAATTACTTGCTTCCAGACCTGGAAACAACACAATGTGAAAGAACAGCACTTAGCTAAATTACATTATTATGAGCTTTATCAAACACCTATCAATATATCCAGAACTATGTCTTCCACATTCAGTGACCTGTCTCTTGGTGCTTTGCCCTGGTTAGAGCTGTACAGAGTTTTCTTTAAAGTCCTTGCACAAAGACACTCTAGAGTGCATGTACAAAAAACAGGGAGGGAGCTCAAGGCTGTCCCCCAGACCTGTTCAATTTTACAGTGTGGATGCCTTGAAAGAAGGTTTTGGGGAGTTCTCTATGAATATGGATCAATGCTGTAAGTTTTGATACACAGGGAGGTAGAATCAAAGAGTCATTGAATCATATGTGGTTTGGGTTGGAAGGGACCTCAAAGATCCTCTGTTTCCACCTCCCCATGTCAGGGGCAGGGACATCTCCCTCTACTTAAAGCCCCATCCAACCTGCCCCTTAACACTCCCAGGGACAGGGAATCCACAACTTCTCTGGGCAACCTGTGCCAGTGTCTCACCACCCTCACAGTAAAGAATTTCTAACATGTCATCTAAATTTACCCTCTGTCAGTTTGAAGCCATTGCCCCTTGTCCTGTCACCACAGTCCCTTGTAAAGAGCCCCTCTCCATCACTCTTGTAGCCCCTTCAGGTACTGGAAGGTGCTGTAAGGTCTCTACCATAGGTGATCCACCCTTTCTAAAACACAGGGGAAGGGCACAAAAGAGAGGGCAGTGTCTCCCAGCTTTCCTACTTCAAACTCTGAATTTCCCTTGGCAGAAAGACGTGGAATGTCTGATGAACTTGCCCCCTCCTCAGCCAGCAGCTGCCTGCACTGTATTAGGTGCATTAGCAATACCCAGGTAGCACTTATCAGATGTCTAGGATTCTTCTTTTCCTTCATTTTCAAAACACTTAAGATCAGAAGGTTGTTTGTGTCATTTTTTTTTTCCTTCTGGTCTTTTCTCCTTCCAGATCTTAGCCCCTGGTCAATCTATTAATTTGTAACTGTTTTTCTGATGAAGTAGCACGCAATGATAATTTGTTACTGTGAAACCTGTAATGAGTATTAATTATGGCTCCTAATGCCATGCACTGTCATTTAAATCTCAATGGCTGTCACTTCCTTGTTCTCTTCCAGAGAAAATACAGCTCTTTCCCCCTTCAAACATCTGCATTAGTGCACAGTTTATGCTTGCCTTAGTGGGGCTGAGTGAGTCACAAAATGCCAGCTCCTCAAATTATTAGCTTCTCTAACTTAGGCCTGGTGGAGAAGAAAGCCAGTATCATCTGTTACTTTCGGTGGACACCCTGGACACAAAAGAAACATTGCAGACTCAAACAGACATGTCCGTGCAGTTATGCTGGTGTGGTTTTGTTTGTTTGGAGAAGCCCAGCCTTGTGACTCTTGCTGTATTTTTTAGAAAGAAAAACATAATCATCCAAGCAATTATTTCTGTGGGTACTTTCCTGAGCAGTGAGATGGTCTGCTGCACTGAAGCTGTTGGAGTTCTTCCTTCTCTTTTCAACAACATTCAGCTGCTAGCAGTTTTTACCATCTTGTGATCATGGAACATATGGGAGGAGGAGAGGCTTCTGGTCAAATCCCAGTAACAATGCAGTAAATAATTGCAGTAAAGTTCTCACTCAGGTCATGTGCTATGCCTGAAATGGAATACATTTGATTGTATTTTTAAAGAGCTGGGGGCACAGTGGCTGCAGTGCAAAGGCCAGCCAGATCTGGAGGTAGACACATGGTTTCCCTCAATAGGAAGCCTGATGGGAAGGTGTGAGGGCAAGCAGGAGGACAGAGCTAGGAAGTCTCACAGTCTCATCCTGGAAGAAGCTCACCAGATGCCGCAGGGCAGTAGCAGCGGAGTTTGTGCCGCTGCAGCAGACAGAAATATTGAGAGTCTTGTTTCCATTCGGAGCCAGCAGAGGAGCAAACATTGTTGTGCAGTGCTGACTTTGTCACTGGTTGCTATAATATCAGTTGGGATTGTTGTAGTTTAGTGATGTTGATAACTCTTGGGAAGCAACTCTGGGACTTCTACATTGGGAAATGTAAGTCGTCCAGCTTGAGCTCCCATGGCTTCTCTTGGCTTGTCACCAGCCATAGATTTGTAAGCTCGTACAGGAACCAGGCAGAAAGGAACAAACCCACAATGTCTGGCATAGCTGCATGTGGTCAGTCATCTCGGCTGCAAGAATATCCCCAAAGAGCCAGAGGAAACTGTGCTAGCAGAAGAGACTCCAATGTTTGCTTAGTGTTGTGTGCTGAAATCAGATAATATCATTCTCCAGTTATTCAGTTATTTTTTTCTAAAGCTTAGGCTGAAACCTATAACATGATAGTAACTCTGGTTAAACAGAAAAGCAACCCAGTGCATTTCTAAATGGAAGCTGAGATTTTCAGAGGAGCCAGAGGGGACTGAGCACTCACTTCTGAGCAGGAGGGATTTGCAGTTAACTCCCAGTGTTTTCCAGGTCTGATTATCTTTGCTTTCCCTCATGAGTTTTTGCATGTTGCGTAGAGGAGATAATGTCTATGCAAATATTAAAAAATATGTTTAAGTCTGTATTGTTCTTTGATTTTGTTTCCAGTTGTTTCTACATCTTGACAGATTTCCTCCTCCTTAAGTTCCTCTGCTATTAGCCAACATCATCAGTCAGAGAACAGTGTCAGAGAACAGTGTCAGGGCAGCAGTTCGTACAAGCAGCTGTCTGCTGTCACATTTTTTATTGTCCTTATTACAGAAGAATGAGACCTTTTTCTTCACTGAGCTATCAAAGATATGGTGGGTGTGTTATGGAGCAAAGTGACAGAATCATTCCTCTCGTTTCAGAGCTTAAAAAGATGTTAAATATAGCAGGACCTCATCAGGTTGTATTCTCATTGCCTTCCCAGTGCAACCTCAGTGGTGCTTTCTGATATTAAGCATTGCCTCTCACTTTCAATGGGCTATTTGTGCTTTGGTTTGATTGCAAGTATTTTTGTTTTTATTAACAGGAATGAGGAAGGAGTGCTGTATTGTGAGAAACTCTTTTAATACACAGTGAGAAACTATTTTGCTGAGAAACTAACTAAACATTGGGGTGTCTTCTGGCTTTGACAGTATGCAGTCTGTTTTTACAGGGAAGTGGATGCTACCTGTAGGAGCTAACACGGGTATGAGTTGACTCTTCTGTAGGCAACAACTTCCATACTTTCCTTCTTCAGCTGTATTTTTCCTGGCAGTAGAAAGCTGAGGGAATCTTCTCACAGCAGTTTCTTCCTGCCAGCACAACAGTGTATTTCCCTCCTGGGCTGCCCTGGCCTTGCCCACTCATTACCCAAGCCAGTGAGGGAACTGATATGAAATGTGGTGAGACTCAAGGCCACGTTCTGGCTCACCCGACATGGAAAGTTGATGGCTCCTCTCTACCAGTAAAACAGCATGTGAAAGGGTTAACTCTTTCCTGAAATCCTGCTGATGTGGTGGCTAGAGAGCTGTGGGTCTGGCAGTGGGAAGGTCTTACAGTTGTAACTCATTAATTTTAGCTCTTGTGATTCCCCTACGCTCTGTAGGTAGAATTAACTGCAAAATTCAGTGTGGTACAAGTGAGGTACCTGGCGTAGTAGCAGAGCAGGCTCATTTGAGAGGCTCAGGGATGTGCTTAGCTCTGGAGGTGGGAATGCTCTGCTGTGGTGGCTGAGGATGTAGAGCTGCACTTCCAGAGCCCGTTGCACGGATACCTGGAGAGCCACAGCGATGGGACCTGTCAGCATAGCTCACTCCTTATGCTCAAGCCGTTCAGTCTTGCAGCAGGGGAGAGCTCTGTGTTTTCAAGGGGAGGAGGGGATAGTTAAATTGGCAGCTGGAAAAGATGCCATAGGTTAGCTTCTGTGATCTAAGATGCCCCAGCAGAGATTTCTACAACATCTGCTTTGCTTGTCTTGCTCATACCTACATATTCATGCACAGCTTTCTGATCTCTCAGGAGATGACTAGTGAGCTGTAAACCTCCTGCTTTGGCTGATGGGAGATGAAACATCTTTTCTCTGTTGTATTTTCACCTCCAAAGAGTTTTTCAGGCTTACAGGAAAAGACAAGTCTTTTGGAGGGTATCCCTCTCCTCATCTGTTTCCTGATAAATGCAAAGAGGAATAGGAAATTTCCAAAAATAAGTATGTACTAAGAAGTGGTCTTTCTGGGGAATAATACATCTCTGTATGGTCCCCATGAGCTAATGGCACGTGAGGGAATGTGAGGGAGTGACGTACAGTCCTGGCGGGCTGTGGGCGGCCCTGCAGTGAAGAAAGGATCCTGACACATCCAGCAAGGAGTGTGGAATGTGCTCCTCAGCAAATCCAGGCCCTATTCTGTGATGCCAGCCAAAGGAAAGGAAATGTAATGATGGTACGTTAGAACAGCCAGAGAAGTGGATCCCATGTGACTGCCAGCTTCCCAGAGCAAGGATATAGCACAGCTCCTCAGACCTGCCAGGGAGGCTGCTGGAGTTTATGACTTACAAGCCGCAGGTTGCAAAAAGCCTGAGTGTGATGTGTGCTGCATGACACACTACAGAGCTTGCCTTGCTAAGCAGACAAAAATGAAGGAAGCTCTTTAAAGTGATCAATGTGCAGCCCTTGTCTGGGCAGAAGATATTGCTCAAATTTTGTTGATATTCTGAGTACACCAACAGTACAAACATCTGGCCTATTACTCAGTCAAATCCATCTAAAAAATAAGTTTGGATTTTTGATGTTGAAGGTTGCGACTTTTTATTCCAGTCCCCAAGAGAAATCACAATGGTACATGGCAAGTCTTTCTCTTTGGGTACATCCCAGATTTGCTCTGCACCTGGGAAAATATTTTTTTCCTGTTCTCCTCCTCTCCCTTCCTTATCTTCCAACAAGAGGCTTAAAATAATCATCTGCATTTAGCATCTCACTTGTTATTTGATCCCTGATTTCCATCCTACAGGTTGTGTTACTGTGGAGAGCATCTGGTGTTGGTAGTTGGTCCTTGACTTTCTTAAATTGTACCTTACCCAATGAATGGATCTGTGTTAAGGCAGAGCATCCCAGAAGGATGCTTGTAGGTTTGACACACATGCTGCTGAGAGGATTTTTTTTTCCTTTCTTTGTTCTGTGACACCCTGCTTCTCTAAAGAGAATCAATATGTTTTCAAGCCACTGTTCAGCTCACTCAGCTCTAAAGCCTCCCAGGTACAGCAATCATTCTGAGGTTTGGCATTTGTGCTCTGGCAAAAGAAAGCAGAGTGGTTTTTAAAAAGGTTCTGAGCACTTGATAAAAAGGAAAGGGACAGTCTTCAGTTATAATGATCTGGGAGGATAGAAATTGGTGGTCTTCTCTTTTTCACTCCTCACTTCCACACAAACTGGTGCACATAATGCTTTACAATAGCACCTAGACACTCCAATGTGCAGCAGATGCAGAGAAACAAACTTTTGCTTGAAAAGGCTGCATTTGAGGTGGTCCAAAAGTTGTGAACAGATATAAGAGGGTTTACTTAAATACATGATTTTCAGATTCCTTTCAGTGAATTGAAAGGGTTGGGGTTTTTTAAATTCATGTTTAGAGTAACCAAAGAAGTAATTTCATTTTGCTCTCCTTTTTTTAACATTTCAATAAATAGAGATATCAGTGGAGCATTTTTATAGAAGTTAGAATGTTAAATGGAGATGTCAGCCAGACATTGTCATCCATTCTTGATCAGTTTACTCTCACTTATTGGGACTTGTTTGTGTTCCAGTGCAGTGTGTGATGCATTTAGTGCTTGAGCAGCTTTTCATTTTCATTTGAAAATGACCTTTCTTCCATTGGAGTCTCTTTAGAGAAAAGCAATTATAAGTGCTTAAGTAGAAGGATTCACAGCACCATTTTATAACAAACTTCTGGCCACCATCACTCATGGCAAAGCACAAACCCTCCAGGCAGGCCGGGCCAACCTCTGTCGCAACAACCAGAGATGCTAAGCACCACACACAGGCAGCACAAGCAGAGGAGCAAACCACTTGATCCAGGCCTGCCAGTGACATAATGACAAGCCAGGAGTTTGTGTCATCCTGCTTGTACAGACGCAGAGCACTTGCTGCAGCTTGTCTTTGTCTCCATCAGCGGCCACATTTCGGGTTCATCTCAGTCTCCACCTAATCTCTCCCTGGCTTCTGCCTCTTCTTCACTGCTGGAGTGGGACTATCAAGAGGATAGGTGGGCACTCAGAGAAGAGAGCCATGAGGGGGGGAAAAAAGACATTTCTACCTTAGAGATGGGAACTGCTCAGTGCCATATGGGAATGCCACTGCATACAGCCCAGAAGCGCTGCTGGGAGAGCTGGTGTGGGACCTGCACCGCCATGCTCAGGCCTCCCTGTCAGCCTTTGCCCTGCAGGGAAGTTCACTCTGGGGGAGAGATTTGCAAAAACTGAGCACTCATCACCAAAATCAGGTCTTGGTCTGCTTCCAGTTGAAATCAAAGACCTGACTTGCGCTGGTTTCCATGGTGCTGGATGGAGGCCTGGAGAAGTCAACATTGCTGGGACTACCCCACTTTGAAACCGCAATAGCAAATATAGAGGGAATGCAGAGGAACAAGCACCCAGAGCTGTGTTTGCAAGGACAAATATTAAACACTGAGAACATAAATACTCCCTCAGTGTTTAACATAAATGATTGTGGCCATAAAGCTGGAATGGCACAAGGGGCTTCATGCATCTTCGAAATGTTTTGACATAACAGCCTAAACGAGGATTTAATAAAGTTCTTGTGCTCCAAAAAGTACTCATAATTTTTGCTTAATTTCTACATGTTTTCTCCCCCTTTAATTGTAGTTCAACAAAGCAGAGGGACTAATCTCAGATAAAAGTAAAAACACCAAGATTAAAGTGCACTGCTGTTTATTTTTAAGGGCAGTGGGTTAATATGAGCACTCTATTGTTGATGTCAGCATCACAAGCCAAAGATAAACACCACTTTTCTGCACTTACATCACATTTTCAAGGCATTATTCTTCATTAACAAATATTTTCTTCTACAATGGAAAAAAATGACTGTCATAAGCTTATTGGCTACCAATCATAACCATTTTGTGCCTGTTCTGTAAAAGATTTCTTTTTACCATGAGCTTTGCTTTTAAGTATAATTTTTGTTTTAGTTTCCTTAAGGTCTGATTCTTTTTTTACAATGAATCTATTCCTTTATTTTTACAAAATAATTTCATTTTTTAAAATGCATGTATTTTGGATTATTGTCCCTTTCTTACCATTACCTCTAGTAAGATATTAGAAACTTGATGTTCTTGCCATTCTAAATCTTACCTGCGGGTAAGAGACAACAATGTATGTCTACAGAATTTTTTCCAGCTTCTGTTTTCCTTCTCTTGGTCAATTTATTGTTGGAGACTTTAGTTGTTTCATGAGTAAAGTCCTGTAGTAATTTGCTTCAGAAAGACTGGGAGATTATATCTACCTAAGGAGTTACAAAGACAGTAATCACTGTAATCTTTCCTCTTGTCAATCTTTCAGAGTGCCCCTTTGAGAAATTTATCACCTGTGTTCAGGTACTTGCGTCCTCCCATAAAAATTTCAGCATGTAATTAATGAATAACACACTTTTCTAAAAGAAATTGAGAGGTTTCAAAGCCATGGGGAAACATAGTTGCTTTTTGTTTGAAAGGCCTTTCTGCAGACCACCAAGAAGCACATCCTACAGCTGACAGATGTTACATGCTTCTGATGCTGTTGTGTAGAAAGCCAGGCAATAAAAAGCTGTGCTATGTGAAATAACATAGACAGCTTGTAATTTAAAATATTTTCTTGCTGTCAACTTATTTTGACCTGTACCTCTTGCAGGACAGTCTCTGAAATGTATCTGTCCCTTGCTTATCTGTGTTAAAATCATATCTCTTGCATCTTACTCATCTGGAGTGGCACATGGAGGTTATAGCTAATATCCTTCCTCTATTGCTCCTATCGTTCTTCAGATGAGGCACAAAAAAAGTTTAATTTTTTCGTGCTTAGGAAGTAAATTTAGTTACAATAACTTACTGAGACAAAAATCCTGTTGCGTAGCCCTAAACTGATTCTCAGTCACTGTTTTCCTATGTGGAAACTCAGAAATATTTTGTCATTTTTTCCAGTTCAGAGCACAAAGAAGAATCAGTTATCTTTAAATCATTCTGAAACGTTTTCCTTTCTTCTTGTGGCTCTAACTCACAGAAGAATCTATTCAAAAGTGCTGCAGTGGTTAAAAAAAAGACTAGAAAGGAGATGACATGATTTAAAATGCTAACTGCATTTTACCAGCTCTGCCTGCATGCCATGTTATAGCCACTGATGTTCAAAAAATAATTTCATCAACTAATTTTGGACAGTTAGGAAAACTCATCATGTAATCACAAGACAAAGGAAGCCAAGTTATTAGAAGAGATTATTTAATCTGTAATAATTGTCATCCTTTACATATCATCTAATATATTCTTCTGCGTGCAAATATGGTCACAGCAAAAAAAGCTGAGGACAGCTGACTGCTATCCCATTAAAATAACCAAACCTGAATGATTCCTTGTTAGTGGGATAAGAGGTATTAAGAAGACCAACATATAGTCCAAAAATAATTTCCTTTGGCTACTTCTGAAATATTTAGCCACACATGTTGTATTTTTGTGAAGGCCACATAGGAAATAAAAACATTAGGAGACAACTTGCTGTAATTAAGTGTGCTAAAGTATATGCTGTTATACAATCTGGTTTATATACTCCTGTAACCATCTTTCAGCATGCAAATCCTGTATTTGCATGAATATACACAGCTTGCAGATTAGTATACAGACAGAGACTATTGTGATGCTCTAGTCAACCCTCCAGCCGGAAATGCTTGTTTGCATCGAGTATTTGTACTTGTCAGTCTGTTTGTATGTCCATATCTCCACCCATTCCTCAGTTGTTAAATTTTTGAGCAAAAGTTCATGCTTCCTTGAATTTTTCTATCCACCCACTTAACTCTGAACATCTCCCTCTCCCTGGGAAAAACTGATCTGAATTCTTTGATCTTCCAAATTCTTCTTGTAGAACAGCAGACATCCGATTTGACCCGTACATGTCTGCATTTGCATGAGAATAACTTTCCTTCTTCCTATGTATATTTGGGAAAAAAAGCAGAGGAGTAACTTTGCAATGTTCTCCTGTTGTACAGATGCCATAGTAGCAAAAGTTCAAAATATGTTTGTTTGTAACTTCTACAAGTTGATACTTGAAACAATCTCAAGATTTCTTGTGTCCTAGTCAAAAGTACTTTCTCCTTGGAAAACTTACATTGTTAGTCCGTACTGCTTTGTCTCTCTTCATTTGTGTTGTCATGAAAGGCAAGAGAAAGGTGTTTCAGCCTAAAGCAGGCTGAGACAGTAGGCATCAAACAAACTAAAGGGAATTCTTGCCTCGTTTAGGCTTGTTGAGAAATCTGATATAATAGGTGTATGTTCTAAACTAATCAGATTACAATCTAATTAAATTGAGTAGCTCATCTTCAGCAGCAATCTTGCATTTATAATAAGGAAAGCTTAAACTTGAAGCAAAGTCATACTGCTTTTCTCTGGCTTAATTTGCAGTTATCCAAATAGCAATACCACAGATAATGAATTCCGAGTTAATCAAATTGTTGTACCGATGAGCTTGGTAGTTCATCTTCAGTTTCAAGTTCATAAGATCATTTATGGTCAGCTGCTTAAAAAGGAAAGTCTTCTCTTCATCAAAATTGTAGTCTAGTTAGTTTTTGTGATTTGTGTCAAGGATGAAGTTTGGAGGAGAGAAACCCACAGAAATTAAAAGTGGAATGGTAAAGCTTATTCTTAGTGAAAAATGTCCCGTTCAAAGGAGCCTCTGTGCTTTCTGATGCCTTCAGATAAATAAACTCTTTGCTATAGTGAAATATAATTTTACTGTTATTCTTTCCAGACTAAAGGTACCAGTTGTTTCACCAGCCAGTTAAAAAAAGTTACATGATCATGCATGCTCTGAATTTTTGTGAGAGTGTATAAACCATGACATAAAATCATCTGTTTAACTGCAAAGGGAGTAAAAGTCATCATGAATGTATTTTTAAAAGTCTGTGCAAATTCCTAGATGATCTTCACAGAACATTGAAACATTTTCTTTTCATCTGCAGTGTAGGAACTATTGAGTATAAGTGAGAACTTTGTCTATTCCTCTCATTCCTCTGAGTACTTTGAGTTTAAATATCTGCTTCCCATGAAGGTGTCTACATGCTTTGAAGGATTTAGTGAAATATTCCTAGCCAGTATAAAATTTGTTATTAAATGTGAAGGAGACCAAAATCAGGTTGATTCACAGATTTGATCCAAGTAATTTGAAATCTAAAAGACACCAAGGCTGATGAAGGCCCATAATTTGGTCTCCCAGTGCCAGTGTGAGGGACAGATCCAGTCACGCATGTCAGTTAGCAGGAAAACTTTCCTCTGCTGTGATGGACGCAGGATTGACCCCAGCAGGACTGATGTTCTCAGCAAAGGACAGCATTTGCAAGGTGCACAGGCTAGCAGAAAGTACTGGGTGCCACAGCAGGAATGCACATGTGGTGTGGAACAGGAAAGGTTGGACTTTGCGATTGGCTTTTCCAGTGCCTGAACCAGAGCTTGTACCCCCAGCATTGGATCATTCACTGGGATGGGGAGGGAGGAGGGAAAAATTGACCTGGGTGATGGATCTGTGGACTGCTGGTGTGTACACTCATGTGCTGGGACCATGTGAGTGTTAACACATGGTCACCCTATCAAAGGTCTGTATATGAAACTCAGCTGCTGGAGTGACAGAAGATTTTGTGCTGTTAGCGCACACTTCATTAAAATACCAGCTGAAATCCAACTCCGAAATCCCACAGTTTGTGTTAGTTGATAAAACTCAATTGCCTCCAATTACTGTTAGTATGGCTTTAAAATATTATTTTGTTGTAGTAAAGGTCCCCTTGTGATGAGGAATAGCTGGCGTTCACAACTTGAAATTTGGGGAAGAGTGTAAATATATGATGGGATAGGGAATATGATCAAGACTGCTTTTACCACTGTACTCTACATCTTCCAGCAACAGCACTGTACAAAACCAAATCAGGGATGCAGCACTAAACAATGGAAAGGTTAAATATTTTTGCTTCCAGTATTTAAATGAGCTTGTAATGAAATAAAGCAAACTATTGCAAGTCTTGCATCCAAGAGGTGGTTTCATGATCTGGAGAGGAGAACCTGTCACTGCTTTACAGTTAGAGTAGTTCTTAATCCTGCAAAGCACTTGTATGAAGATAAGCCTTTTTCTCACTTTAATCCTCAGGTCTCATTCATGTACTCAACATTCAGCTCCTGTTCAGCAGTTTTGCAGGAGCAGGACCTTGTTAGCTGTACTGAAACCTCTGCTATTGGACATTGCTGTACGTTCTTCCTTTGCCTGTGTGCAGATATGCTCTCAGTTAAAATGACCTTGGCTGCCTCAAAGCACATAGTGGAGATGGGCACAGTTTGTTGAGGTTTTTTTTCAGAGCAGCCTGCCTATTCAGAAGGCAACCTTGTGCATGGGATTGACCTTTAAACAGGGGTATAACCTTGTTACCCTTAAGTTTCTAGAGGAGCAAGAGCACGTCAGCTGTTCTGCGCAGAATGTACAGTCTTGATTTTATTCTAAGAAAGAAAGAAGAAACGTGATCAGGTTCCTCAAATTTGTATTTCTAAGCTACATGGTAGTGTTGTTACAATTATTCATATAAGGTGTTCACCAAAAAATGACATCAATGCATTTGTATATTGCTTTAGCTACAGGCTTCTATTCATGACAAACCGTTTTAAAAACATCATTGGATATCCTATGAAAGTTTAATAAGACTCCTTATTGACACAGTAGGAAATCTTTCAGAAGATTTTCGTAGATCAAAACTCTTAGGGCTTCTTGCTGAGAAGTGTAAGTGACCCCTACAGTCCTAGCTGATCTCCACTAGTTGTGGATGCAATTGCAAAGAGAAATGGAAAAATTCAGGGATGGAGAGAAGGAGGCACTAAGTTGAATGCTAAGGCATTAATCATTTAATTTTTATTCTGTTGATTCTGGTCAGAGCTCTAGACTTGAGCTGGGCCAGGACTGCATGCCAGAGCATGGAAGTGCCAGCAACCATCAGAATTATTTGCTCCTAAATAATTGCTCTATTGTGGAGCCTGCTGGATTCAGGAAGAGTGCTGAACTGCCTTTTGGGGTTCCACAGGGCGCTTTCTCTTGGGCCACAGTGCCTGGGTAAGGTGATGAGCCTCAGAATAGGTCCTGTAAAATACAGCAGGGTGGGTCAGGCACCAACGTGCCACCCAGGAGGAGGTGCTGAGGTGTATAATGCCTTTATACCCCTCAGTTTCCTGAGGGCCACTTGGAATTTTGTCCTCTCCTTGTTTCATAGCACTCAATTCAAATGGCACAGGTAGTGGGTTCTTGGCTCACTCACCCCACCAAACACCTTTAACGGTTTGCAAAAACTGGAATTTTGTTTTCTGCTTGTAGGTCAGCCATGGGAACCAGGTTGGTATATATTTTTGTCTGATTTAATACAGAGATCTGAATCTCAGGTATGGATAAGAAGAGAGAGTGCTATGCATCACGTTCATGGGAAATGCTAAATTAACTCAGGTGCTCGTGAGTTTGTTAGAAATGTCTCCCAGATACTGGGCTTTTCTGATTCTGTTGAGCTGGAAACATCACAGATACAGTCTTTGTTGCAGTATCTGAACGTTTCCCCCTGCTGAAACCAGACGTGCACAGCAACAAAAAACACAAGGAACTTTTCACACCTCAAAATAGATTTAATTTGGGTTCAGTCAGAGTTTGGGGCAAAGGTTTGTGATCTTTCTCATTTTAATCAAAGGAGTTGGCTCATGCCCTCAAAACTTTCATTGTCAGAGTAAGATCAGCAGAATTCACTTGCAGGTCCATTAAGCAAACAAAACCACATTCCCTGCTGTCACCTCAGTTCATGCTTTGGCAATTTTTAGAAGTTCTTTTTTAAAAATAACTTTCTCTAGGTTCCAGAACCACTATTACCACAGCCTCAGTGGTTAGACGTGTTTATATAAACACAAAACACAACATAGTGAAGTTCATATATCTATCTTTTGCCACCACAGTCCCTACTCTGAAACAAAACAAAACAGACATAAAACTGCATTTTGATATCCTTTAAATCAGTATTGAAACCCTTCCAGAATGTGAAAGTTATTCTGGCATCTTGCTGAAGGTTAACTTCAGCATTCTGGAAGGATTTCAATAGTAATGAAAAGGACAATAAAGAGAGTAAAGCTATTTCAGAAGCATTCCTGAAGGATAATGCTGGCATGCTAGAGAGATTTCAACAGTAGGCTAGAGGGCAGCAAAATTATTTCTAAAGTATTCCTGAAGGAGAACTTTAATAATCTAGTAGTATTTAAAATAGTTCTGCTGTGGTGGTAAAACTATATAGCAAATGTCCCTGACAGGTAATTTCATTCTTTGAAATAACAAGTCACAGCCTTAAATGCCTGAAACCTGCTGCTCGGAAACTGTGTCTGTAAGAAACAGAGAGGCAAAGCACTTGCTCTGGAGGCTGGTTTAGTGTCACTGACAGAAGTCACAGAGATTGAAAGGTGACATCCAGCCTTGTCCTTTCTGAGAAGGTGGGTGTGTAGCCTAGGGTCACCTCCACTGCCTCCCTGTGGGTCGGTGAACTTTCTGCTCAGGTGTCAGGTTCTCATTCTCACGCCGTCTAAAGATCTACAAATCTGGAACCTTCACAATCTCAAAAGAAAGTGAGTGGGAGATCTCACCCAGTGGATTTTTCTGAAGGTCTGGGTGATACCTTTTGACCCAGCTGGCAGTACCACAAGAGCAGGTTTTCCTATAATGTCTCACTTCTTAGTCCAGCTGACTCAGAGAAACCCACAGACATGTGAAAATTAAACTCAGACACAATTTAGCCGACCAAATATGCAACCCAGCATTAAATTTGTTTGGGTTGGAACAAATTTTAGCTAGCAATTCTAGCTCCTTCTGTATTGTATCCTAGCTGGTGTGCTGGATTAAGGTACAGCATATGTTAGAGGTAACCATGAGCCATGTTAACTTGTGCCCCCATCTTTCCCACCATTCCCTTTGTTCTCTCTTGAGAGAAATAAAGGCATAAGGTATTTTATGTCCTGTCTGTACAAGGAGTGGTCTTATCCACAGGGCATGACTTGCAGTGGGGAGATTATTTATGACTCTTTCCTAAGAACAACAGACACACTTGAAAAACAATGACAAATTTCAGTCATACTTGGAAAAGATTCTGCATTTTACCATCTTCACCTCATTTATGTGCTTGTGCCACCATGGTGCCAACAGCATCGTCACAGCCTTTAGCACATGCTGCTGTTTACCAGAGATGACTAACTGCATCTAATCTGTTCCCTTTTTTGAGATTATACAGAATTCCTTCATTTGAAACAGCCTTCCAAAACAAAAATGACAGCACACTGTAGGTGAATTTTTGCTCTAAGCTCATCCATGTGGACATATGTAGAAAACAGAAATTAATATGAGTTTCTTGAAATACAATCCTGTGAATTTACTGAGAGCTAAATTACGATTTCACAAATGGATATTTGGTAAAGATCTGGGTGCTTTTGCAGCTGGCATATGATTTTGCAGAAAGTGTGATCAGAGTCTGGAGCAGAAGATACTGGTAAAGATAGAAAGTATCCCAAGTGTAACCTGAGACACGGTAAAGATAAAAAGTATGCCAAGTGAAACCTCCATGAATGTTTACATGGGGTATAGTCAAGACTGCCTGTAACCAAGCTTCTGAGAAAATCTGTAGAGACCAGGGGTTGTTCACAGGAACTGGATGATGAATCATTCTGGTGGATTAATATTCTCCCAGAAAAATCATAATCTCTTTGAGAACTGAAGGGTGGGGATAGGAAACAGTCATTGACTCATTTGTTTAACATGAAATACTCACCTGGATCTTGCAGTAACAGCTATCAAATATGGAGTTCCTGCCAGTGTAAAATCCGTGGGTTTGCTAATATTCCCCAGAAATACTCTCTCACCCTAAAGACAATGTCCTGAAACTTCCAGGTTCCCACTTATGCCTTAGTTCTCTATTACATTATCTGAACTGTGCTGTATTCTTCAAAGGTGCAGCGGTTTACATCACTACTGCTGGCCATAGGAGTCCTTTCCTTTTCCTTTTTCTTTGTAAGGATTATTGCTGTCCACTGGAGTTTCTTCCAGTGGCTTTTAACGCTCCCAAAGTAGCTGTTCCCAGGTTCTGATAAAGTCATCATTTGCATAGCCTGACAAGGAAAGATTAGATTTATCAGCGTTTTCTGTAAGCGGATGTCCTTCAAGGACAGCCCCCAGAAAGCAGAGGTGAATGCAGCAAAGGGAGCGGCATTAATCATCTTCACCATCGGAAATAAGGAAGAATAAATAAATAAACAGCTTAGCATCATGATCAGGTATCAGGGGGTTACTTCAGGTCGCATAGACATTAAATGCAATCCCGAGGATGTCAGGACCAATGCCACGGATATTTCCGTCACGGCGGCTTGGCGAGCAGCGAGGGAGAGCTCTGCTGGAGGCGATATAATAATGTTATCAATAATCACAGGGTGTATATTGTGGCAGCACAACCAGTTGGTCCTGGGGTGAACCCTGCTGTAACTACAAGTGTTAGGGCTTCCACGTTTCGGTTTGGAGTTAGTGATGGGGAATGCTGACACAGGGACGTCTATAGGTTGTCTCTCTCGTCCTCTGGGTGGTTCATAAGGAGTAGAAGTAGTGCTGGCATCAATAACAGAAGGATTATCATCAGGGGGACTTGGTGAGGGGGTTTTACAAGTTAACCAATTACTAGAAAACAAGGCAGTGCCTCCCACTAAGGAGGATGAGGTGCTGGGACACAGAGCTGAGGAAGAGAGGATGTCATGATTAGCTGATGATGCCTGGAATCAAGAAACTGGCACCCCAAAAAACTGGCGCCACCAGATTATCAAACCCGAGCTCCCCACGAAATTCTACCACTTGTGAAGCTGAGCCTTCTGCCCCAGATTAGCAGGGGTGCTGTTGTTTTGTGGGTCTCACACAAAGGATGTCTAGCAAAGATCGAGATTTCGCAATTTCGGTACTTGGAATTTGTAACTGTTGCTTCCCCCCCACCCCCCCAAAAAAAAGAGAAAAGAAATTGAAAAAAATTTTTCAAAAACCTGTTCAAATGTGTAACTTTGCACACCAGAGTAGCTTCAATTTAATAGTACTGAAAGTGTGATTGCACACATATTGCCAGAGTAGAAGCATCCTGCAATTTTTTATAGTGACTGAAAATTATGATTTTTTAAATACTTGGAAGAGTGAATATCTTTCAAGTGAAACCATCCTTTTCTAATTATTGATGAAAGGCTTTTTAATCATATTAGACAAAATCCTTATCAAGCTATTCAGTTCACTGAAATTCTGAAATGGAAAATCAGCCTCTAATTTTAAAATTATGAAAAATAGAGACATTATCTGAAATTCAAAATGAAAGTAAATTTCTGTCCTTACATAGGAAAACAACTTCAAAGGAACAAAGTTATCAATGAAATAATTCCCAGTTCCGTCTTTATTCTGGTATGTACTGAGAAAATAATTTAACTGCTTCTTCAAGGACATGTTATATATTTAGTACTATGGAAGCATCCCGAAGGTTTTCTGGTACAGCTTGCTACTAGCATCTCTCTGTTCTTTTCAACATCTTGTTTAAATGCACAGTATTTTTAAAAGCAATTTAACTTTATAAAAAGCTTATTTGATTTATTTGTGTTATTTTTATTTATTAACCAATTTGCTTCTGGGTTGAGTTTCATAAGTGCTAATCTTCATAATGGAAATGCTGACACAACTTTAAGTATAGGGGCAAATGCTATTCTAATAATTCAGCTGAATAAATACCAGACAGCATTTAGTTATTTTCCCAGGAACTGAATAAACAGCCACTTCCTTTATAGTGTCTCTTTGTGAAGTAAAAGTCCTACAGCCTGCTAATCGTCACTATGAAATTTTCTATTAAAAAACCTCCAACCTTTCTTTTGTTTATTCTGCTAGATCTTTGTGGTTCCATATTAGTCATGTTAAAAAACTCCCCCCACCCACACACCCATAAAAAAAAATACAGTGAGTTGGCATTGAGCCACAATTTTGACCTATTTCCAAAAGCAATGGTTTTGACTTTTGTCACTTTTATGGGTGAGAAAAAGAGAGCTCAGCTGAATAATTCAGGTGCTGATCCATGTTTCAAAGGTTCAGAATTATTCTTGAATAAATTAATACTGCACCGTGTGGTTTAATGAGTTAAAATTCTTCACAGCAGATGATAACCTGCTCCTAACATGATGGGGTGTAGCTCTCTGTATGATTTCATCTGGTATAACAATCTACTGCAATGCTGCAGGTGTCACATAATGTCACAACAGGGCTGGCTTTGTAGGAATGGCTTTACTCTGCAAGTCCCTATTATGCTAAAGAGTAAAAATTAATTTTGCACTGAAAAAATAAGAACAGGTTGTTTGTTTGGGTTTTTTTTGGTTT
>VXBN01009199.1:118153-176690 GCA_013397395.1 Sinosuthora webbiana
TGTTTGTTTGTTTGTTTGTTTGTTTTTTCCAGGGTGGGAGTTGTTTTTCCTGAAAGTTCTGCAAGTGACAGAGCAATTTCTCATGGAACATTTCAACTCTGAGTTGTTTAGAAGAGCTAATAAACCCTGGATATATCCTTACCCACAGATTACTGACAGGTGCTTTTAACTCAGTTCTGCCTAGAAAGAGAGCGACTGATTGAGAAAAAGAGTTAGACTTATAAATTTTCACTGATGCAAAGCTTAAACTTCAAATAGTGGGATTTGCCCAAGATGCATTAAGGCCAGTGCAGTAGGGAACCCTCCATCAGTGCCTCTGGATTGCCCTGTCAGCAGCTGTGAGAGGCAGGCTCTGTGTAGAGCCAAACCTGCCCCAAAACCGTGGTGTAAAAGCAGGCACAAGGCTGGGTCCCTTGGCGATGGCAATATCCACCAGGCTCTGCCATGTGCCACCACTGGCAAAAGTTGAATTATTCAGATCACACAGCTCCTGTTTTGCATGCCAGGCCTTCCCTGTTTCCATTTCACTAATAGCTACCCCACTGGGTGGGTGGCGTGACAGCTCCTGAGTTTATACGTCCTTAAACTGTACTAATTACTGGCTTTTAAGTAACTAAGACTTTTTATGACATCTTCATTAGGGTAATAGTAAGTGGGTGGATACGGGTGTCAATCAGATGAAATGGTAGATGAATTGCATGTGGTATTTCGGTTAATTTGTCCTGTTAATTTCCTGGTGATGTTTGCAGCTGTTGAAGTAGACAGCCTCCTTTGTGGGAATGAAACCAGCTGGGTGTCTGATCCCTTCCCATTGTGGGTGCTTGCAGTTTAACCAGCAGTTTCAGCTTGTTTCCAAAGAGTTTTCATCTGATTAGGTCAGCTCTGAGTTACAATAAGCGGAAATAATGCCAAGCAGTCAAGTTCTGGTTTGGTGTGCTTCCAGTAGCTTTTTTAGGAGTTTTTAATGACCAGCTTGGAAACTTGAAATAATAGAAGGAAAAATGTAAACAGTTGAAAATGGGGCAAAAGATGTGCCACTCTGACCCTGACCATCCTGACCAGTATGTACTTTACTTCTTTCCTCTCCTGATGACAACTCCATGAAGTAAGAAAGGGGCAGCCCCTGGGAAAGGCTGGGGTGGGCTGGTCAGGGCTCTGACAGCCTCCTGCAAAAAGAGTTTTTGAAAGCCCTGTAGCGAGAGGAGAGGAAGAGGAATGATCTCTGGGAATGGACATGAACTCAAGATAAAAATAGTGAACTGGAAGAATTTATTTATTCAGCTGAGCAATGGTAAGATTAGTTGAAGGCTGGGTTCTGTGGAGCAGCCTGTGTCACATGAGCATTGCCCAGGTGACAGAGCAGAGGCATTAGGAAACACTGACTTGGTTTGGAGGTTTTGTTTGATTTGAAGTGTGTATTTTATTGCCATGGATATTCATGCAAGCACTCTCCTAAAACAAGTGGAAAAAGTACAAACTTAAACACTTGCTGAAGCCAGCAGGACTGTTGCTGTCCAAAAGCAGGAACAAAAAGCACCGCATCCAGATTATGACATTCTGTACCCCTGTCCCTGTGTCTCTGCCCTCCTGGGAACTCTCCATGATGCAGACTGCAGGACCAGGAGTGTGTATACCTCTGCTTGCCTGTGGAGACCCAGACTGGAAAAATTCCCAGCTCCAATGCCCCTAACGACCAACCTTTAGACACCTCAGACTGATGGGGTGAAGAGTCAGGAGTAAATCTTACTAGCAAAAAGAGATCTATTTTTTTTTTTAATTGTACATGTGTTACTGAAATTTACTGTCACACTCACATCAATGTTGGCCATGGTTTGTACTTCTAATAGACCTGGTTGTGTCTGCAAGTTAAGTAAATAGAGCACCTAGGTAACAAATTGTGATCCTTCTCAGCTTTCCTATGACGTAGAGATCACAGAAGGCTCGTTGATAATGCTGAAAGAACTCTAAGAAGAGTGTCTTACCATTTATTGGTTTTATTGCAATGTCAGTAATTTTATAAACTTCATTTTTATGCACTGTGTTTTAAAGCTATATTTCTCTCAGGAATGTGTCATTTTGATAACTCTTGATGAGAAATCTCATAATGCCACCAGACAAGCCTTTTCTGATTAAAATGGAAAATTTGGGTTTGAGAACTTTGAACAGATTGCGCTCAGGGGGTATTTTTTGTCTTCTGTTTTAACACTGCATGAAGGGAATGGAGAAAGGCTTCTCCATGCATCCATATAATTTAACCCATAACGGATACTATTTTTATAACTGTTTCAACTTTCAAAACCTGATAGCAGAAGAATTTAAATTTCTTTTCTTCTTTTTTTTTTTTTTCCCACACTAACTCTTTAAATGCTAAGGTAGTTTTGACAAACCAAAGGAATTCAAGAGAGAGAGAGAGGAAAAAGAGAGAAATAGAAATCGGGTGTGCAGGGCAGGAAGAGACCCAGGTCTGCCTTTATGCTTTCAAGTAAACAAAAGCAAATGCCCAGGAAAAATTTACAGATATTAGGGTGGAAAAAAAGAAAAGGTGAAGATCTCCTGAGTAAATGTGGGATTTTAAAATTGTTGAGACATTGGGTATTTACTTTCTAGAAGGATATGTTACAGGCACATAGCGTAAATGTTCATCCTTAACTGTCTAGGATATTAACATTTCTTGAAGATACCGAGAGATGTTTGCTGGAAAGTGGAAATGCAAGAAATTCTTGCAAATTCACAGGTAGGATTGTTTTACTCTTAGCCCAAGTAGCCAAGGCATCCCACCAAACTCATTAAGTGAAAACCCTTTAATCTGAGGGTTCAGAAGCAGTGACCAGGTACTGCATCCAATTCTGAAGGCACAGGCCAGGGAGCCAAATGACCTAAACACTGTCATTGACTTGGAGCAGGGCTGTGAGCCCAGCTCCCCATGCCTTGGAGACTCCAAGAGCTCCAGTACAGCATGGCATCTCCTTAGGGTGCCCAGCAGGTTTCAAAACAAAGGCAGGAGACATCTCTCTGCTCTGCAAACAAAATGGGGAAATTTAGGTGGGCCAAAGGTAATTTTCCAAACCATTTTTGAGGTGAAAAGCTCCTGTCCTCATTTTGTTATTTAAACATTATTGCTTTAAGGCAGAGGTGAGAAAACCCAGGGTGTGAGCATGATTCCATTCCAGCTTTCTATTGCAGTCGGCTCCACACTCTGGTTACAACTTTGATATTATAATGGTGTTATTTCTTGTAACACGGGGCTACTATGGGACCCATTACTCATAAACCTTACCCTTGGAAAATGAAAAAGTCAACATCAACCATCACTAATAATGTATTTCACCTACTGTTATTGTAAGTATGTGAACACAGTCAGAATCTGCTCTGTGCCTGCTCTTGTTGTCCTTTGGAAATATCCTTTTGCACAGTTTCTTCCTCTGCTAAGCACAGGCTCCATTGAACATATTTATTTCACATTTTCAAATATTTTTCTACTTATAAAATGAAGCAAATAGTCTAGTGGTTTGATATGAGGGGATGTTTCCCTTATGAGGAAATAAAATTCTGGTATGGACCTGAAGGGAAATACCCTCTCTACATTTCATCTCAGCCCACCCCACTGTTGCTTCTTGCTATTTTTTTTTTTTAATTCCTTGTATTTCAAAGTGCAGGTCTCTTAAATGGAGCACATTCTTTTCAGAGGTTTTTTTATATTTAACAGATTAGCAGGAAAGCAATCTCAGTAGTGGTTTTTGTGATGTGTAGCTTGTCAGTTTTAGAAAAACTCAGCTCTTCCCTCTTCACCAAGGCTGTCTGACTCAACTGCAGATGATTCCTTTTCTTCTTCCCCACCTGCATACCAGCTTATTAAACCAATTTCAGCATTACACCAAATGATCAGGTAACTCAGCAGGGAGAGCCCTTGTGCTTCTTTATGGATTGCTTATTGAATTGCAAAGAGATTTAAGAGAAAAATAAAAGAATACTGTGTTATACCTTCGAGACTGTCCAGAAGTAGAGTCTGAAAGGATCAACAAAAATCCCAGCCTTGTCCAACCCTCTTAGCAGAAGTTCTCAAAATGTGGATGAGCATCACCTGCAGGTTTTGCCTGTGCTTGTAAGCCCAGGAGTGATAAAGCAGCTAGGATTCAGTCATGGCAAGGAGAGAGACAGAATCTAGATCTGGCCACCATTAACATGGTCATGGGGAGACAAAATCCAGGGATCTTGGTGCCCTGTTGCCCATGCTCACCTTATATTTTCTTTTAGCTACTGTGGCTAGGGTTGACCAAACATTTTCACCATGCTATTAGTGTGATTAAGTATCACAAGAAATCATCAGCCAGTGAGTTTCCTCACTAAATTCAATGAATATGAAAATATTCTGCAGCTCCTTCATGCTGCATCACAGCAAGAGAAAAAAAAACATCTTTCAATCACACGTCCCTTTGTAACAGGTCGTTTAACTTTGGTTTCCTATGTATAGCCATATATTTTTAAATCTTCTAGATTGAAATAGTTGTGGGTAGATTGATTGTGAACTGATTTATGATCCGTATTGCACCAGAGAAGTAATTTTATGCATATAACTTCTTTTACAATTACCTCCACAATGATTTCAAAGGATTTCACTTCTTGTGGGAGGCCGTCAATAAGTGGCACTTGCATATTCATCCATTTCAATCTGAGATTTTTAAAGACCTAAGGGAATTGAACAGAGCCACTGGAAATTAATATTTTCAGCAAGTTTCCTTTTTCAATTTTTTTAGGGATAACCATGCTTCAGTGAAAGCTTTTTTAAAATGAAAGTATTCCTAAATTCACAAATGCTGAAAGCAAGAGATTTCCACCAAAATGTAGCAATTCTTTTCAGTATCCTTTGTTATTCAGTTGAATGTAAATCTTGCATCTGGGCTTTTGTAGGTATTTCTTTTCTATTAAATATGCACTATTCCCAAGTGAATGAAACTACTCAGAAATGAGTTTGTCCTTTGACTACAAGATCAGCTTTCCCAATTTCTTGGATTATTTAACAGAGCTGTGCTTTTAAAATTGCCACCTTAAAGCTCTCACTCCTGCAGCAAAAGAGTACTTGGGAGTTGGTTTCCCACCATCTTTATTTCTCTCCTTTGCCCTCAAAGGGCCAAATTCTGCTCTTGTTCCTGGGCCAGATGTTTACACCCAGAGCCTGCTGCTAGGCCGGCAGACTGGTGTCACCAGGCTGCAGGGAAACAAGGGGATCTCCAGCAAATTGTTGTAGGACACAAATGTCCTGGGACCATCATGCAAGGGATGTCTGTGCCGCGTGGTCACATCGAGCTCCCCAGAAAGTTTGGTACATGACCACATGGAGGTACTTGCTCAGGTATTATTAGCAGTGCAAGTATCTCATTGGTTTTTAGCAATTATCTCATTTGTTTTAACATGAAAAGAACACTGTCTTCGAGAAGTCATGATACCCACTCCTCCCCTACACCAACAACCCTTGGGGTTAATCACTTGATGTGGAGAAGGACTGGGGTAGGGGGACGCACCTTTGCTCAAATATGCACTGCACACCACCACAGTTTTGCAGCCTCAAGCTATCTGTAAACACCAGAACAAGCTCTAAAAAAACACGTTTCCAAAATTTCTTTTTAATTTGTAATAAATCCATTTTGGAATTTACAAAGGCCAGCGCCAGATGGCCTGGAGCATGTTCTCATTCATATTTCAAAACAGAAAAACCTTTCTCAGAATCTGCAAGCTACGACTTTTTCATGGAGATGATTTCTGTTGAGCAAGGAAAACTCAGGTTAATTAGGCCAAATAAGCTGATGCAGTCAAAGGCAGAGACGCAGAGGTTGCAAGACTGAAATCCATCAAGGCCCAGTGTCGACAGATGCCCTCTTAACTTGTTTGTTATTTGCTAGGGGGCTTGCCACATATTTCTATAGGAATAAATTGTGCTTTTTTTTTGTTACAATAAACACAGAGATGTAAAAGGTCTTCATTCAGTAGAGTTACAAGGTGCAGCCCAGCACAACTGCACATTATGAAGACTACAAGGAACCTGCCCTAAGGTGGTGGGGATACTGGAGGCTTCCATTTCAGTGGTGTAGACCTCTGTAAAAGTGCCCTTGACACTGTTGAAACGAGCATTTGGTTTGGAGGAAACTTTCCTTTTAGAAGGAAGGTCCAGAACAAAGAATCCCCCAAGGTCTCTTTCTAGATATCCCTGTGTTCATACTTTTGTGATCTGAAATCTGAGACTCAGGGAGAGCTGGACACTAAACTGGGAAGAAACACTTCAGGAGATGAGGCAGAGCAGTGTGATGCACCAGAAGGTGGGGCCTGAAGTTGAGACATTGACCATCTGAGAGAAGAAAGAAGTGGTTAACACTGGTAACCAGCACTCGTATGGGCATGTCCAAACTGTGGTTTGGCTGTGTCCCCCACAGGGCCAGGAGATCTCTCTGATGATGACCACATCCCTAGAGCAGCAGTGGATGTCATCGCACAGTCCAGCTGGGACCCCCATGGGCAGGGTCTGTGGGGACATCTCTCATGAGCTGAGAATCAGTGGTCATCTCCTCCAAGGTAATTAGGCAGGTCAAGGATCCATTTCCAAAATGTTTTTCCAGTACTAGGTGTGTAACACATTCACTCCTTTCCCAAAACCTCTTTTTTCTTTGTTTTCATCCTGACTTTCTTTCTGAACTTCTACTCCATTCACATAGACACTCCCCTTATGAAATCCCTGAAATAAAAAGTAAAATAAGAGGCAAGATTTTCAGCAACCTCTACAGAACACCTCTGAATTGCAAATAGTATTTTGCCTCTGATTTTTGTAACTTTGGGGGTATGGTCACCTGCATGACTCACAGCTATCATCAGGGGCTAAATTCAGACAGGAAATTTTTGTAAATGTCATCTTCTACAGGTTGGGTGAAGAAAGAGAAATCCTTTTTGTCCAGGTTGTTTCTGTCATTGTGGGACACAATGCTGTGACATAATTTTGCTATCCATGTTGGTATCTATGCCCAGGTTATTCTGGGCTCTACACCTGTCCTAGGTGACATTTTCAAAAGCATTTGTCATGAGGGTTTGGCTGTAGTTAGAGCAGGGGTGGATGTCTGCCTCTCACAGCCCTCTGGGCCATCACTGCCACCCTTGAATCCTCAGAGTGTGCCAGTTCCATTGACAAATTCCATCTCTGACAAGGTGTGTGTCAAACACAGATATTCCCCATTTCTGACTGAGGTATAATTCTGCCTTCAGAGAGTGTGACCTGGATTTATCCCTACACAATATGCAGTTCTCCAGGCCAGAAAAAAAAGAAAGTTAATCAGAGAAGTTTCACAAAAGTTTCACAAGTTTCACAAAATACACACCATTTAACTTATGCTTAGCACAGGGCTGGGTAGCTCTTTGTGAAAGACATCTCCTACCTTAGTGCTCTTGATCTACATCCAGGACAGTAGCTCCCTGTCTGCCTTCATTTGAAGTTGAGGCACATCCAAAATCCAGTACTGCCTCTTTAAAATTAATTCAAACTTATGTCTTCTGTTTTGGCTCTGTGGTTGCTCCTTGTTCTTCTCTGTGGAAGGGAAAAATGAGCAGGAAGGGGCTGAATTAAAGGATGGGGCTCGGGAAAGTCTCTGGCCACAGGCTGTTTCATGCCTTTGGACAAGTCAGCAATTCCTTTGTGCCCCTGTTTAGATACATGTGGAGATGTGTGAATGTTTCTGCACATGTGGATCTTCCTATCCATGATGCTCAATCATTCACTGTTTGGAAGGGAGGTGCCTGGTTGTTCTGCCAGGCACAGTGGACACCCAGCCTGTATGGAATACTGCTGTACCTGGAAACACTGCTGTTCACAAAGCTAGGTGGTCGGGTTGTACCAAATATGGATAATTTCTCTGTCTTGTCCAGTCTTTTAACAGTGACTTATCTTTGCTAGAAAGTACCTAACAGAACAGTGTTTGTGTTCTGACAAAAAAGCCTTTGCCATCTTACACTTAATGTTTCGGAGGGGTCGTGGCCCGGACGCTGGAAATCCCAGGATTTATATTCCGTCTGACCACGGGCTTGCCAAGTGAGGAGGTGGCTTCTTCATGCTGCACCGCTTTCCTGTATTTCTTTTTCTCCCTTTGTGTTGGATTAGGTGATGGCTCCTTGACACAGTGACACATGTCAGAGCCCCTGGCACACTTGGCTCTCCCACCGGGATGGGTGGGTGGCCTGGGGCTGCATTTGCTGCTGCTGAAAATAGTAGAAGTAACAAGTGAAGGATATTCCTGCACTCCAGGCTCACTGCTAAACCTCCCTCCCACTGTCAGTAGTGCACTGACAAGGGGACACTCATGTCTATGTGTTCTGTTTCCATGTTTGATATCTGCTTGGTGCTGATGGAGTCTCTTGGAGGAGTGCTCACACTGTGTTCCTGTAATGGAGCAGAAAGGCTAGCATGCAAGAGGAACTGATCTTTGTTTTTCTTTGGCAATTTTGTGGTGAGTGCTGTGGTTGGCATGCAGGCTGAGATGTCACAGGGTGGGAGAAGTTTAAATATAATTACAAGTCGCTGCTCCCTGCAGCCAGCTCTGTGACTTAAACGAGGGGTGGAGAGAACATTTTTCCCATGGTGTTAGGAGAGCACAGGGGATGCCCCATTTGCTGAAGGTTTGAACGGATTTGAGAGGCAAGGAGTTGTGTTTGGGAATTGGAAATAGCCTTCGGGGACAGGGAAGAAAGTAGGAAACAAGCCAAGCTGCAGAATTTGTATGTTAAAGCAAATAGGAAAATACTGTCATCCACGGATGTTAGGAAAAGGCCACTCAAACTTCCTAATCAGAAGTCCATCTGTTTTCAGTGTTGAGTTACTCAGTCTTGATACACTTTAATTTTGGGAAGATTAAAAATACTGCATAAATATTTCCTCTGTTCTGAGTAGCATCTTCCCCAGTTTGTTTCAGACCACTGGTCTCTGTAATGTGTTCTGCCTCCTTGGCTGAGGTAGCAGAGAGATACTCAGAGGCTTGAGCCTCCTTTCTGGGTACTCTATTCTCTGTGTTGACACTTTCTTTTAGTTTTACCTTTTACAGCCTTTGATGCACTTTATGGAACCTTGAGGATGTTCCCATCACAGCCTCACTGCAGAGAATACTACTTTGGGTGCCTGCAGAGCTTGTAGTTTTGTTGTTTTGGTTTTTTTTTTTTAATCAAATAGGTATTTTTGGAAAGGCCCACGAATGCACAAAATGCAGGAATGAAGCCATTTATTTGTAACTGAGGTTCAAGATGCATTTGAAAGGATGGTAGGAAAGGCACAGTAAAGTAAGGGCTAATAAAGTCCAGTACTTTAAAGAAAATGTTTGAGTCGTGTAGTAGTTTGGAGTGTAAAATGTTCCAGCTTGTAAGACTTTTCCCAGGAAGACTGTTATGTTTTAGAAAAAGCAGACAAATTTTCAGGCACAGAAGTTCTTCTTCAGCCTATCCTCGAATATTTTGAGGCTTTTTTCCTGTTGTGTTTGCTTCCCACAAGTACATCTCTTTGTGTTCCTACAAACCTTGCATTACATGTATTCAAGCAAGACAGTGCCATGTCCGAAGCTACTCTTATAACTTCCCCTGTTGTTTACTTAGTGGTTTTACACGCACATGAGGAAAAGATATTCTCTCCCTGCAGATGATTTTGTGTCAAGACTGTGTTGCACACAACATTTTTTAAGTTCTGAATGTGAAGGCGTGGCTCCTGAAGCACAGAGTTGTAAACGTTCGAGTGTTAGACAGTTAGTTCCACTAGTAAGTGGGTATGTATCACCACAGTTGCATTCATGTTTTTTTAAAACAACCACAAAATCACATCCAGGTACTAACTAAAGAAGCTGCTTTTCCACTGAGCTGAGTTCTTGAAACTCCTGACAATCAACAGCAATTTAGATTAAATCAGAGTAAGTGGGGGTGCTTTTCCTTAGAGCCTTGCTCCTGCTTGGAGTCTTGCTTTAGTTATTTGTGTAAGAAAATGCTGCCCCAAGGTTCCATATCTGCTTAGGCTTCTCTGTTTCACAGAGGGAAAATTAAGATAAATTATACGGGGTTAAAACTCTCCTCTTACATATGCCTGGTAAATCTGAAACAATTTCACAGTACTTTCAGTCCAGCTGAGGTAAACCTGGGTTCACAACAGGGAAGCTGCAGGCTGCCTGTCCATGCTACTGCAGCAAGGTGCTGAGTGCTACAGAAAAAGCTTCAGGTTCAATTTTTAAAAAAAAAAAACCTAAAAGCAGCGAGCATGTCCTGTGATTTAAACCGCCAATAGGTTCCTGTGCACCTCTAGGAACAGAGTAAGAGAGAAGCAGCAACTCCAGATGGGAAGCTGCATTAGAAATGTGGTGAGTGCCTATCTGAAAAGAGACACCTGGGCAAGTGAAGACACTAATAAATAAGCATGCTGGGCTTTGAGCCTTGTGAGTGCTTGTGAGAGAACAGTTGGAAAGCCTTAAGTGAGGGTGTCTTTCTTGTAGGCAGCTGACCAAGTGTGTTGCTTACAGTTACCATGTGTCAAGATGTTTCTTGCTCATTAGTTTTACACTGATGGAAAGCAACTTTAAATCACTCTTTAGAGGAATCCACCGTGAGGCACGCCAGCTGTGTGCCAGATGAAGGAGTTGTAAAGTCATTTTGGACAGGCAAGAATATACCGGAGAGAGAGATTTAAAGTCATGAGAAAGATAATTACTTTGCACTCAGAGATTAGCCATAGGAAAGGAAAGGGAAGAATTACACTCTGCATTTGTTAGAAGGTTCCCTGCCATCTCTCTGTCCCACTCACACATGCACACACATACACACAGCTGAATTTACTGTCACAGTGTCAGGTTAGCTGGGACTGCCAGCATGGGAGAAATCCTTATGGGATATATTTGCTTGTTATTGAGGGTGTGAAAACATTCTCCTTCTCTCATTACTATTTCTAAAAGGCAGGTCTGGAGCTGAGACAGGCAGTGGGCAGCGTGTCACTGGTGGTAGTGATGGCACAGGGCTCTGTGCATGGGTGAGCAACTAGGGACAGACCAGGTCATCCCACCCAGGTGCTCACGGCAAGCTCAGTGCGCACACCAACATTTGAATTTCTGCAAATGTACCACTCTACCTGACCAGCTCTGTCAAGGGGGAGGTACTAAGCCATCTTGTTCAAGGGCTTTTGTCACAGATTTGCTGGCTGCTTCAGACCAGAGCCTGGTACTCTGTCCTTTCACAATTATCTCTTCTTCCTGACTGGTCTTTCCAGCTTATCTGGGTTCTCCTTACCCCTATTTCAGTGCCTTTATCCATTCTTTCAGACCATATCACTAGTCTTTTAAGGCACTAGTGTTGTGCTTGCAGTGGGGTTTGGGACATGTTGGCTGTGTGGGAATTTGTGAACTGGTGAGCTGGGGAGGTGGTCTGGCTCCCAGGGCAGAGCCCTGGCATTGCTGAGCATGTCCCCCAGGCTGCACAGCTGGGAATTTTGGAATTGCTCAGATGTAGCCCAGGTCAGAGAACCAACTTGGAGAGAGCTCAGCCTTGGACACTTGGTCACTGTATTACAATAGTACCTTTGGGCACTGTCTCAGGCAAAAACCTGACATGAATGTCAAAAGAGTAAAAAGAAACAAAATTGCTTTTCATGTCCAAAATATATGTCACCCATGCCATCTGGTATTTTGTTAAGTGGCACTGGAACCTCAAATATTTTGACTAGATATATTAGGAAAATGTTTCTGCTTAAAATAATATGAAATATTTTCCTAATGGAAATCCTTTGAACCCCTTCTAAAAGACCACAAAAAAGCAGATGCCCTGATGTTGACACTCTGCTTCCAGAAAGGTCATAAATGAGCTGTAGGGTTTGTACTGCCTTGTAATCAGCCTTAGTGTAATGAAACTCTCCTTTTTGTCATTGATTTGGGTTTGGTATTTTTAAGTCATTCTATCTAAATGGAAGTATCTTTACAGGGAATTTATTTCTGCCCATTTGTTGGGGCCTTAAGCACTGCAGCTGCAAATATTTGCCACTGCCTGCCAATGGCAATTATAGCCCTATGAAGACTCTATAATATGACCCAATAACCTGCCCCCCTTCCTCCCTTTTATCTAGCTTTGTGCATGGAGAGACCTTTAGGAAAGTTATAATTTGGATGTGAAACAATTACCCTAAAACAGTTAGCCCGAGCAGAGTGGACACACAAATTTATCTTCTCTCTCTCTCTTTTGGTGAAGAACATCTATCTTCCATGACCTCTTGATTACTGAAGCCTTCAAAATATATTCTTTGGTCTGTGACACTGTGCTTGGTGCAGGGCTGAGCATTAAATATCACCCTGTGTGATTAATTGGAAGTTAATTAAATCTATCACTGAAACAATGGGAAGGCAATGATCTATGTAATCATTGAAATAGTAAATGAAATGATGTAAGGGCCCTCCATTTCACTTATTGACAGTGATGGAGGGGTGCCCAGGCCCTGCTGCTCAGCTGTGTTTTCTGCCTGACCACACCAGCCTGCTCAGGCAGACACAAACCTCCCAATGAACCAAGGAAGCAGAGCTAATGGTGGGCTATTGGGCACTGCTTTTCCTCCCCTTTGCCACCTCCAGATGCTGCTTGAAAGGCCTCTGAGGTAACTCCAGTGTTTGGGCGTGCAGTGCAAGCAGTGAAATGGCAATCCTGAGGGACAAAGCATTTCAACACCTTTTTCAGTGTGAATGAAAATGTTGCTGCTGAGATTGTTTGGTAAGCAATGACACGCATTTAATATTTTACATTTTAACAGTACTTCTTACATGTATCTATAGTTTTTCAATAGCTCTGAAACTGTTGCTGTTTATTCCAACCTAGCAAGGGATATTGAGCTTGTGATTTTCTTCTTGGTAAGAAAATATTGTTCCCTTGTTCTTGTTAAGGAATTCTTGTTCACTAGTAGTTAAAACAGTATAAACAGTGCAGAGTCCTAGAAAATACACCTGGAAAGGATGTCAAATACTGTAGACAGTACTCAGCCAATTTCTCTAGATGTATTTGGGGGAAAATAAAGATGCTATTCACTTCCCTCTTAAATTGCATTGCTATAGGTTTCCTATTGGGTGCTATTCTGCAGCATGGAAATAGGGCTTATTTTTTAGTGTCATAGGAAATGTTTTATATTATGAATTTCTTATTTCATAATGATAACACCAGGTATACCCTCAGACATCCCTCTCAATAAATCCTCCCATCTTTTGGGAACAAAAGACTGGCAACTTGGAAGGAAATGTCAGAAACTTACCTATTCCCTTTCTTTCCTTCTTGCTTCTGGGCACATGTGCACCCCTAGAAGGACAGAAGCCGGTGTGTTTCCTTTTGATAGGATGAGCTCAGCTCTTTTCCTAGGACTCTCAAAGTGCACCTGAAAGATCCAAGACTCCCATAATCAAAGGGGGTTCCCTTGCCTTGGCCAATAGTTCAGTTGCAAAATGCACTCTTTAGCCAGGAGGCACAATCATTTCTCAGTGTACCACTTTTCCACGCCTGCTTTTTTGCTCCAGACCTCTGACTGTACTTGTCTTGTAACCCTTGGCCTTACCATGGCAGGCTTTACTTTCAGAAACAGGAAGCAGCTCCCCACCAAGGTTAAGCCACGTAACTGTAAAACATAGTCCACAGAGTAGCATATTGGATTGCAGATTAGAGCAAAATTTCTACACACAAGCATGGGAACAGGCTGCCCAGAGAAGCAATGGAATCACCATTCCTGGAACTGTTCAAAAAGTAGGTGGATGTGGTGCTTGGGGAATGGTTTAGTGATGAATACGGCAGTGCTGGGTTAATGGTGGGACTTAATGATCTGAAAGGTCTTTTCCAATCTAAATTATTCTGTGATTCTGGAAAATCATCTGCTATCCAAAGAGTTTGTGAGTAAAGTTGAGTAAGCTTTTCATCTCCCCAGGAGCAGCTCAAGCCCATCTATGTTGTGCTCTGATGCCCAGTACTCATCTCTTTTGTGGGTAGAATGTTTTAGTATCTCCAGCAATTATTTCCACAGGAAAAAAAAAAAAAAAAAAAAGGTGGCAATGCATACAATGATGAAAAGGTCTTTCTGAAGGCCCATGGGAAGGAAAATGTATCAAAACATTCTTTTCTTGCCTTCCTGGTTCTGTGTTCCTCCTCTTTCTGTGTTCTTTTCTCACAGATAACCAGAGGTGAGGTCCAATTTGTTTGATTAAATCAAAACTGAATACAGCACTGAGCAATAGTTACTGAGTAAGCAGAAGCGAAATGTTATTTATCATGAGAGCTGTAAGAGAGTCCTTTCTCGGTGGCCTTCTTGCTAGTACAATATCATAGTAACCTCACATTATCCTGATAACTAAATGAGGTTCCAAGCACCCATTCAAACCACTGTGATCAGAAGGTAGTAATTTTTTAAATTTTTTAAATCTTTATGTTTGATCTTTGTCTTCCTTTAACCAATATAGGAATTATTATGAAGGGATCAAAGGGAAATAGTTTCTGTTTGAGGAATATTTTAAGTGCTTGGTCCTCACTTGAAAAGAATTGTGTTCTCTTTGACTCTGTAGCTGATTAAATTATGGGAGATCCTGGTCATACACTCCAAATCAGCTTTACTAATTTCATTTGCTTGCTAGAACCCTTCAGATTGGTTTGGCCCAGGGATCTGAAAACTATCTTGTGGGAAGCTGCCTTTGCTGCCCCAGGTGAGCTCACCCGTAAGGCCCCTGTCATCTGAAAGGAGAGCTGAAGGGTCCTGCCAGCCACTGGGACAGGCTCTCTGCCTCCTTCTGTCAGCAAAAGAAACAGCTGGGACTCAAATCACACCAAGCCCAGCCAGCAGACAGTGCTAACTTGGCTTTTTTTGGTCACAGCTGCACATTGGTAGCCAAGACAAAGCTTCTGGGGAAAACTAACCCAAATTCCTGGGTGAAGAACCTTTCCGATCACGTTTAATATTCCCGGTCAGGTTCCTACCATTTATTATTTATTGAGCTCTGTGAGCTTGCTCAGCAATGCACAATACATAAAGACACAGACTCTGTCATAATGGATTTGCAATCTAAATTTCACAGTGCAAGATAGATATTGGTACATATTATACCTGGTGGTTAGGTCACAGTCTGGTCTCAGAACCAAGCAGAGATTTTTTTTTTAAGCTTCTTCCATTAGTAGTCCATTAGAGTGGCATAAACTTTTTAGATTTGAACAATTAATCCCCCTAAAAATATTCAAATGGATACATTGGATATTTTAAATACATTTAGTATATGTGGAAAATGCTGACCTGACATAACCACACGTCTATGTCCCACTGGTCACAGAACACTAACAGCAGGGAGTCCAAAGAAGTGATTTCATGCTTTCTGTAGTGATGCAATCAATTTAAAACCTTTGCCACACACAGTCCCCAGCTCTTGCTTCGTTTTGGTACCAGAGCAAGCAGTGGGGTAAGAGGTTGATGCCACTGGCACAGGGCAAATAGACTTTGCAGGGCTTCCCAGGATGTCAGTTTTGTGCATGCCTCATTGGCATGTGTTTCCAGAAGAAACCTGTGGTGTCACAGGTCATTCACTGCCTTCGTGAGGCGACCCCAAAAGTAACATCCCCCCAGCCCCTCTAAACCTGACCACCTCTGTGGAAAGCAATGGCAATCCAGCAGTGCGGGGTAGGGAAGGAAGCTTTGCTGGTAGCTCTCTGGATCTGCTCTCTTGTTAGGATGAGGAAGCAAGGAGAAGCTCCGTTTAAAAAAGTAGCTGCTATTATTGAATCCAGGAAGCCACGAATGGCAAATACTCTGGAGAGCTGAACTGCAGCCCTCACAAGAGAAACCCGCCATGAGACTTTCTTGAAGAGTAAAATGAAGCAACTCAGGTGGGCATGGAAAAGAAAACAATCATCTGAAAAATGAGTAGACAGGGAGTAAATGGGTTTGAAATGGCAGCAAAATTGGTAATTCTGCCAGATGTGGTCCCTCTTTACGGGAAGCAGTCACAATAGTCCTGTCACCATGCAAGGAACTCTTCCTAATGTTATGCAGTGCATGTGCAGCCTCAGGGAGCTCCCTCATGTAGCCTTTCACAGGATGGCCACGTAAATGCTTTATTGTACTGTTATTTCTCTGGGCAAATAGACTGTTATTTGACTTTTCGTTCCAAGAGCAAGCTTTTGACTTTGGCTATTAATGTCTGTTAGAGCTGTGTGCTTAGAAGAAGGGCGTCCCTGCATTTACTTGTGTGCATTGAAGGGGCAGGTATGTGCCTCTGTGGTCTGCTCTCCCTTTTTCACCCCCTACAGTGCCCTGAAGATTGGCCATGGAAGCTTTTCCTACTGAGTCAGAGCCCAAATCACCAACGCAGAAACGTGGCATTTTCTAATTTGCACTTTTGCACTTTTATTGAATGGCAGACTACTCCTTAATTTCCCACTAATCCTTCTGCTTGCTGAGCTCCCTCTGTGCTGTTTCAAGAAGCCAGCAATTAGGGACATTGCTGGTAAATTCACAGAATAGATGCTTGGTGGCTGGGGCCAGAATAAGAGCTGAAATTGTCCTCTGTCAGGAGCTTGGGCATAATTTCTCAGCAATGGATTTTTTCCAGTAAGTTGGTTTCCTGGTGACTTTGCAGGGCAACATGGAGTATGTAGTTTGAGTTGAGGTGTAGGCTTGGTAGGAGCCGTGTTTTCCTTTCCTCTCAGAGCAATGATCTGTTCTGGGTTCTGAGCACTGCCCAGCTTCACTCTTGGTCCCTGGCAAAGCCAGAGTGATTTCACTGAGACTTGAGTTTATGGTTAAAACCAAGTGTGTCTGAGGCTTTCACAAATATTAGTGATGTTTGGAGAATCCTAGGAGGGTCCCTTGGGATAGCACCAGGACATAACATGGAAGCTGCTGGTTACTTTAGCATTAGAAAAGGTGCAGAATATATTATAAAATAAAAGAATATATTGTATTTTATAATATAAAAGAATATATTATCCTTAATATATAAGATAAATAGGCAAATGCACTGAAATCCAGCTTTACACTTGGCAGTGTCTCTTCTCAAAGCCACATGCCCTCAGCTAATGTATTGCATGAGAGACTTTCTATTCTCTCATGTTTTCTGGAAGGGCTTTTGTGTGGAGAGTGACTCCACAGGGATATTTCCCACATCTCTGGCTGTGGGAGCTACCACAATTGCCAAGGAACATCTTAGCAGCAGTATCATTCCCTTGACAACAGAATACTGCAGAGTTCTACAGAAGCTGTAGAATTTACTAAAATTAAGTTGCTTCCATAGAAGAAACTTGAAGCATTTAAGGAAGAGGCAATAAAGCAGAACACAATTTTCCCTTTTGTGTTTTGTCTTGGTGTTCCCACTACCTGGAAATGTTTTGCCAGTTTTTCTGAAGATATACCCATCACCAGCCCTGCAGATCTGCTGAATACTTTGTGGGTTAAAAAAAAAAATAGACCTCATGATTCCCATAGGCCCTCCAACCCTTTCTTGTTTCTAATTTCAAAGGCCCTTTTGAGTGGGAAACAAAAGGTTAATTTTCTCCAGCTTGCCCAGGCTGACTTAATGTAACAGAAGGCAGCAAATTGTATTGATTTAGTGACATGCAACTGTCCAAAAAGAGCTATTTATACATTATTCAGGACAAACACTGTCATAATGGACAAACAGCAGCAGCATCTGGGATGTTAATGTCTACAAATAAGATTATTCTTTGAAAGGATTAGGACGAAGCATTTTGTGTAATTAGATTTCTCAGTTTTAGGAATGAATTGCCTTTTAGCAGTAAAAGCTGTCACTGAGGGAGCCATTAGCTCCTTATAACTGAATTAAATGCATAATTAGTGACATGATCGCATTAGGATTTGTTTCATTTTTAACTAATCCAGGGTGCCGGGGGTGGGGGGGTGGTCTCTCCAGGTCGGCAGCGCCCACCTCGGCGGGGCCGGCCTCAGCTGGCGTGCCGGAGTCGGGAAAAGTCAGGCGCGTGTGAACGGGAGCCGGGGCCTCGCCGCGCTGCTCGCGGGGCTATTCATCACTGGGTGCCGGGTGACAGTGACTGATGGGCTCGGCCCGGGCCTGGCACTTTACCAGTGCAAGAATCATACGAGCCAGGGAGCAGAATGACAGCTGGAGCGCCGTGTCAAGTGGTGTAGAGACCGGAGCTATTAATAATCTGTGCCACATGATCCGCGCCGCCAGAAAACAATGATTTAGACATTGGTCGGAATAAAGATTTCACGTTTAGTATGGAGGGACTGGCCCAGCACCAGAGGAATAAATCGCTATTCAATCAGCATGTATGAAAATAAGGCAATGAATACATTAAGGGTTAGCAAAAAAAGGAGGGGAGCGCCTCAGCCCCCGCCCAGAATGAATCCTGTTAATCAGGACTTCCTGAGGTTTCTGTGATGGCGTTAAGTGGTGCTGGAAGAGCAACTCTTGAAGCCTATCACAGGTAAAACAGCAAGGAAATCATGTAGATCCCAAAATTTGGTGCCCTGTCCTGCTGGTCCTGATGTGACCTCGCATGGGTTGCAGCTCTGTCAGATCACACCCTTCTCATCTCAGAAAAGCACAGCAGATGCCTTTTGCCAAGGAAACCCTTCCTTGCACCCATTTTCCTGGTCCATGGCTTGGACAGGTGTTTTGTTTTGTTTGTTTGTTGCAGAGTTAAAACCTGTCTGGATGTTTATGCCCTGAGAGAGGCAGCAAACAGAGTCACATCTAGTTGGCTGCCACTATTCCCCAGGGCTCAGCTTTGGAGCCAGTTCTGTTTAACATCTTTATCAATAATCTGGATGAGGGGATTGAGTATACCCTCAGCCACTTTTCAGGTGACCCTTGCTCTCCAGAAAAGATGCAGAAATACATCCTTAGCTTCTCCACAGCACGCAGCATGAGGGCATGAGGGTCAGTAGTGTAACTGGGGAGTCTTGGCAGGTTTGCAGCCACCAGACTTCTGTTTCTGTAGTTCTGCTTCAGGGGCTTTTGTAATAGTTGGAGCTGTGGTATAAAACAGAGTTTCTGAATGGCATTTCTGGCGGTTTTGTCCTTAGCTCTGCCTCTCCTCTGTCACCTAAATACCAGTAACAAGGCTGTTTTAGGCATTGTACATTTTTACTATGCCCTTTGTCTATATTCTTCCTGCAAATACTAGGTTTTTCCAGGATGACTTAGATATTCCTCATTACTTGATGGTCACTCTGTGAATATCTTAGTTTGACAGAATGAAGGTCAGAGCTCAAATTCTCAGAGAAGTTCTGGTGCAGGTACCAGCTGAAATACTTCTGCTTCTTTCAGAGATGTGTTTTCAGAGTTGAAGTTTTTTGAGCCGTTCTGGTTTGACTCAGGTTGTCATAATCTGAATTCCTATGACGTGGTTGTGTTTGTGATGTTATTATAACTGGAGTCTGATAAGGTCTTACTGAAGACCAGCTTTTGGTTATCCCTGGTGCTGCCTGCTGAAAAAATGTAGTCCCAGCTGGAAAAAATACAACATCTTACTCCTTTGTGTTCTTTACCATTTGTCAGGGAGTGTGATTTTAGTGTAATGCAAAAACGAAGTGTGCAGAGTGTAACCAGTATGAAAGTGGGAGGTCAGAGTAAGCCTCAGAGTGCTTGGAGTAGCAGCAGAGGAGCACTTGGGAGGGTCAGCAGGTGTAGGGGCACATCAGCTGGTCCTGTTCCCCATGTTTGACTGTCAGTGATGATCTTTCAGTGTCCCAAATGCTTTGATTCTCCGTCCTTTTTTTCTTCATTGTTTTCTTGCAACTGCTTTCACCAGCCCTGAATCAAAAGCTTAAGTGAGTGATAATAACTCATCCTCTGGTGGGTAGTTTTTTGCTGTTTGTGTTTTGTACAATTATAAATTGTATAATCTGAGCTCTCACAGCCAGAGCTTAATATATTTGACTTTATTGCTTTTTGTTTTATGGAAATAAATTACTGCTCACATTCTGACATTTAAATTAAAGGATCTGCACTAAATCTTGTGTGCCACAATAAGAAATTAAGAGAGCTTTTCTTGCTAAACAAGCAGAGCTGGAAGCCTCAGTCCATCAAGGACTCAGGTCCAATTAAAACAGTTTACAAAGGGGACAGCGTGTTTGGTCCATTCTGTGCTTCAACATCAGTCAGCTGGGCCCTGGATGCCTCTGGGGATGAGCTTTCCCAGCCCAGAGGAGGTCAGCTGTGGAGGATTACTGTGTCCATAGGATGTGCCACACTGATTTCTGAGAGGCTTAATTTCCTAGTCACTTGTGGACAGGTTCCTGAACAGAAATATTCACACAACTCATATGTGAAGTGACATGACAGGGGTTCCCTGCTCAGATCTGCAGTTCCTAGGCTTGCACAAGCAGACAGCAAAGCTGGTTTAGAAATGGCAAGCCTTTCAGAAATCACAAACTGGGAATTGGAGAAAATGCCTCTTGTTTTGAAAGCTGTTCCTCTGCCTAGGGGTGGTGATTTCAAGCTTCTCTGTGCTGCATGGAAGACTGAGATGCTCTATTTTGTGCTTCCACAGAAAACCTGAGGCATTCATGCAGTCCAGCCATTGCTGGAATATTTCATTAATCAGAGTATTTAATGTAACTCACAGTAAAACATGGGCAGTACTGCAATTCCAGTTACATTAAAGGGCACTTTTTTTTCTTTCCCTTACATATTTTAACTTTTTGTATGCTTTATATATATTTTACACCAGTCAGGGTCTCTTTTACCTAAACAAGAGCAGCAATTTCTGTTCCCAAAAGTGGGCTTCATTGGCTATAGCCAAATCCCAGCTGTTGGAGAGAAATCCTGGAAGGAGTAGAGCCATTGTGAATGCTCACAGGACCAGCTTTTTCTCTGCACCTGCCTGCCCTAAAGCAGTTTTTCTGTGTTAAAAGCCTGAATATGGCATGGAGTTTCAACCTAAGGAGATTTTACATTTTTAAGAGAAACATGAGTAAAAATATATATATTTCAGTGTTAATAGAAAATCAGATTTTTTTTGTGGTGTCTGTCCTTCCTGGGCTTGAGTCCAAGACTAAATGTGAGCAAAGCTTTCCCTTTATTTCCTATTTCCATCTTGACATAGCAACCTGATGCAATCCTATGCATTTCGTGCCTTCTAGCACCCTCTGACCTGTATGAAGAAGAGACAAGGGAAGCAGGAGACAGAAACAAGAAAAAGGGAAATAAAAAAGGAAAGGGAGAAGGGGAAAAAAATGGGAAAGGAAAAGGAGAACTGAGTTCTGAGTTGAGCTGTAATGCCTCTGATAGAATTGCCCTACACTAAGTTTAATAGTTGAAGTTAACAGGGAACTGTACTCTGAATATATATGGGGCTAAAACTGGATTATTTTAATTCCTAAAAAAGCCAAGCAGAAATATTTCAAATTGGTAAAAAAATGAAAGGGTGAATATTGTTCACCTGAATCTCCCAGTGCCTGATTCTCAGGCATAACATGAGTGCATTAAAAATCCTGTTTTACACAAGGACTTCACAGTAATGCTTGTGAAGGGCTCAGGTAGGGGTGATGGTTAAAAGTTGTACCAGAGCTTGTCTGTGCAACTTTAAACCCAAAATTTCCTCTCTCGGGAATGACAGACTTTGAAAGCCTCTACTTTTGTGTGTGTTATGTAATAAATTGTTTTGCAACCTGATATAAAACAAGCAGTGCAATGTCCTTAAATTTTGATGTCAAGCAAAAGCTGTAATTTCCACGTCTCGGTGGAAAGAGGACCTTTGGGTTACACAAACTACACGATTAAACATGTCCCCGAGTGTTCCTGGGCACAGAGGCCAGTGGTGAGGAGCAGCTTGCAGCTTGGATCATAAATCCTCTTCATTTCCAGGGCAGGGTGAAGCACACACTTTGCTTGCAAGCAGTCCCAGGTATGGATGTTCATCCTCTAGAATTGCACCTGGGCATCTTTTAAGGTGGTGCTGGCTGGCGTGGGCCAAAACAGTGTCAGGGAAAGTCAGATCTGTTTGTTGGGGCAGACAACTGCATTCCCATGCCCCGGACTCTGTCCTCTCACTGTTTGATGCACTCACCCTGATGTAACCTCAATGTCTAATTGACCCAGGTCCAGGTAGTCATCCTTTAGCTTCAGTGAAAATGTTACAGTTCTTTGACTGACTTAATCCAGAATTGTTGTCTGGACAATCCTTCTATGTGCTTGTGTGTCTTCTAGTCATGCAAATTAGTGGCACAGGGCAAAATATAAAATAACCATTTAAAGTCATATGGACCCGAGATAGTGTCAGGTAATCAGCATCACCAAATGGCATTGATATACTCTCGTAAGCACAGAAGTGGTTTATATTTACACATTTCCATTGAGTAGCTACAGGTACTCAGCTGACCTCCTTGCTTTTACCCCACAGGGAATTCTTCACATCATTTCATCTCCTCCTCCTTCCTAAGTGGTGAAAGAAACACCCAATGTGCCTTAAGAGCAAATCCCTGTGACTGGGAAAAAGAGTGTGCCTGGAATGAAACCTTTTCCTCCCTAGCCATTCCTGTAGAGTGGTCTGAAGAAGACCTTGCTGAGATGCCCCTCCTGCTGCCGAAGCAATCCCTCGGAGTTGCTTCGGTTGCTGGATGGCAATGGGAAGAAATGAAGCACCAAAAGAGGTCCAGGAGTGACTTTAGGCTGTTCATGAGTGTGTGGGGCCACAGGCAGGCCCTGTGGGATGCAGTGGGGTCTGCAGGAGGGCTGGCTCTGTGATGCCCCACAGCTGCTCCAGAGGGGAACAGGGCATCCGCTCATGTCCCCCTAACTGCATTATCACCTCGTGGAGGATTACATATTCCAAATCAAATTCACAACATAAATGGATTTTGGTGAGGTAATTCTCTTGTTTCCAAACAGAAAACACAAGGAGAAGTGGTGAAAGTTTGGGCTTGCTTTCAAATGCTGATATACTTAACAACAATAAAGTTTAAAAGCTGAATTATAAAGTGAAAACAGAATCAAAAAAGCAGTGTTTTCCCTCTCCAAACCGCTTGCCTTGGAACACTTCGGAAAGGCTTTTGTTGTGAGTTCCTCCTTCAAACGCATTTGCGGATTGAAGCAAATTTCTCTGGCCGTGACGCCGAGGCAAGGGGCAGGCTGTCCTTGCCGAGGGTGACCCCCGAGCGCTGGCTGGCTGGGGCAGCCCCGGAGCCCTGCCTTGCTCCCAGCTGCCGCCGCTGACAATGGGCAGCCAGAGCACAGCCCCCGGCTCCGGCTGCCCGCTGGTCGGAGTGGCATTAGGGATCAACGCTGATAATCCCTCGTCCCTGCGGAGAAGGGAGGAGGGCAAAGGGAGGCGTTGGAGAGACTTTGTGACTTTCTCGTACCGGAATAGAATTTTTTTTTTTCCCTCTGTGAGACTGCAGCAAATATGTTTATTTCTGTTTTAGGAACAAGAAATCTAGTTTTAGTAATTGATGCCACATTGAAAAGAATAGAAAGTTGAGGCATGCTACAACTTTTCTTCAGAGCAAGTGATCTAGATCTAATCCCCTCTGTTTCATCTGAACAAACCACTTGCGTATCCGAACATAAGAGTAAATTAGCATGTGCCTATGAATACTAATGCCGCATAAACTCTACTTTAAGCCTTTAAAAATGAATAGCACCAAGATAACTAAATGGGAAGAGGCAAATTCAGAAAGAGCATTAGCGTTGTCCTTAGGCACTTTGAAGAAAAACGTTTAACTTTGTATCAAAAATATTAAAATAAGAGGCTTTGCAAGCTGGAAAGTGACTAAAAAACCCTTTGTGTCTAGGTTGATAGTTCAAGACCCACATTTTTTATGCCAGAGACAAGATACCAAAGGTGCAGTTGAACATGCAATAGCATGTGGGGATTAATGTTTTGTGCTGTTTAACCCAATCCAGACAGATTATTTTTTTTAAAGGAGTAAAGGAATCTTTTACTATAGTGAGCACTGCTTTCACACTTTTTTGCAGATCTCTTGTGGGTGGGCTCAGTAACCTTGCAGCAACCTAGTGGGTATATAGGCAACAAGCTTTCACCTCTCTGTTTTCAAAACAGATCTGGAGGTGGAGGAGAGATTGTAACCGGGTCCTAGGGCAGAAAGGACCTGATTTAGTCACAGAACCATAGTATCCCTAAAAGTAATGGTCCCTGTTTATCCTCTGGAAGGCTGCCTAGGTAAAATTAGAGCAATGGGGTTTTTCTCATTGGGAATCATGATTACAGAAAAGTTCCAGAGCACATACCGAGGTCAAAAAGCATAGGAAATGTTACTGTCCCACATTCCTGAAAGGAAGAATAACTGGAAGTAGCTGAATTGGGATGGAAGTCTTGTTGGGCATATAGAATCCATACTCTTACCAACTTCGACAGCCACTGCATTTTAAGCAGAGAAAGGATATGGAGGGCAAGAGCAGAATGGGAGCACAGGGAAGTGATGTCCCTTGTCTGAAGTCACCTAGGCAAGTCAATAGCACGGGTATGAATATGGAAATGTGGGTGTACCTTCATGCTTCCCTTCAGTTGTTTGAGATTCAGGACTATCATGACAGTTATGGTCCAGCACCAGGCAAGGTGACACTCCCATTGCCACTCAGGCATGATGCTCTGTGTGTTTTCCTTCCCTTCTCCTCATTTTCTGTGCTCCTGACATGATCCATGTTGTTATAAGTTTGCTATTTTGGACAGGGTGATGCAAGAGAATTGCGTCATCTTGGACATTGCTGAGTATCTTGGGAGTGACTGAGGCATTCATCTGCTCTGGGCTGGTCCAGCACACCCCTCCCACACTTACATGCCGGGGTCTCCCAATCCTGTTTGTGGCATTTACTGTCTGTGTGCTTATGTGAGTGAAGAAAAAAATCAACCCCACCAGTCCTGCTAGCTGGGTGTCATCGTTACCAGAGGAGAATGGCTGCATCTCTGTTACTGCAGGGGAGAATTGCACATCGCTGAGGTCAGGAGCCATGTGAGGCGAATTTCAATGATCTGCAGTAAATGCCGAAATAGATGAAGAAGCCCAACCAGAAAACTGTAGTGTAAACAGCTGGGTTATCAAATGCATCGTAGGAAAGGAGAAAAAGGAGGAGGAGTGTGTGTAGGAACTCGGAGTTGTGACATTGCAAGCAGCAACGTAATGTGCCCTGTCGCAACGTTGTGTGCTCCTTTGCAATGTTTTGTGCCCTGTCGGTACCTGTGACATGAAGCTGCCTTACTGGAAGGGTTTATTACAGTGGTCTGATTGCCCAGACCAGAAAATCTGTCTTTAGAAGGAAGGGAGAAAAGAGATCTCTTTTTTCCCCTCCTCCCTGAGGGTTTCACAAACAAGTCTAACAAGATCAGTCCCCTGCCAATAAAACCAGTCCTGGTTGATACGCAGGCTTGCCTGTCTTAAACCACCCCTGAGACACTTAACCTGCTGGATTGCCTCTCTGCAGACACCTGCCTGGGCAGCAGCAGACTAAACAAACAGGGATTCTCAACTGCACAAAACTTGGCCCCTTTCAGCAGGGCTCCCATCTGTTAAAAAGCCATTGTCTGAGCAAGTGTTCAGCTAGCTGGGGAGGCAACGCTCTTGCATATTGAGCTGCCCCTGTCCCCCATAAAAGTCCTCTTTAGCATTTTCTTTTCTCCCCTGTTTCCATCGCCTGATTTATTCATTGGTTTCACCTCTTCTCCCCTCCCCCTGTGGTTCATAAGGAGGGCCTCGTTGTCTTCTGTACCTCGGGGGTCATGTCTTTTCAGTCACCGGGACAATACCCGCTGCTGGCATCTGCTTCCAGATCCAATCAGCCATATTGTGATCACATCCTGCCAGAGAATTGTTCCTTCTTTTGCTCGGCTTTGTTGCCAATTTCATGCCATGTATTGCTCCATGTTTTGTGCTTCATGAAGCTGTCACTGGCATAAAAGTGGCCTGACCAGGGTCGTAGTAAAAGGGGTGGGAATGAAACATCCACCAAAATGTTGAGCAGGCCACCCACGGGCCCCACGCACGCAGGCACACACACATACACACGCAGGCAGGCATGCAGACATGCAGGCACATCCACAGCATCCCACCCTGTGGAATTGCCATCCTGCTGAGCTGCTTTATACTCTGCCGAAGGAGCGGAAACTTTGATGGGGAGCTGGGAGCTGTGGCTGGTTTTTTTCCCTCCTAGTAAAGATCAAAAGCAGATAATTTTCTTGATATTTCTGGAGGATCTTGGCTGCCTTATATCAGATAAGCTTTAATAAGATCCACTCATGAATCACAGAACTAGTTACTCAGGCGATTGAAAATGAGTCTGGGTTGTTAGTGGGTGTCAGAGGGGAAAAATACCCTGTAAAAAGAAATCTCATGGGAAAATTGCATCAGTGACACCTGTCACTCTGGCCTCTTGCTCCCCTTCTAGAAGTTACACCAAGGTCTGCTGAAAATTGTGACCATCCTCTTTGGTCTGGACTTGGATGCAGTTTACTGAAGACTGAGTCTTAAGATGTTTTTAATGTCCACAAGACAGAGGTACAAGCCCAAACTGCTAAGCAGAAGAAGTTGAGCCACCTCTGTGAAATCAAAAGTAAGCTTGCACGATTGCAGAGAATTTGGCCCAGTATTCCCCATGGCAGAATTACTTCTTTCCTTGCAACATACCTCGAGGTTAAACAAAAGTGAATTATGTGTTTGTTTAGACATAAGTAAATGGAGAGTGTAAACCTCTCTGCTTTGTTCTTGGTTTTGATTTATCTTTTTGCATGTACATTTGTTGTGGGTGTTTTTTGTGATGTGACAAACTCATCTGATGCTCTCCTGTGTACCCCCAGCCTCTGCTTGCCGAGCACTGGGAAGGTTTTTCATGTTTATTTCCTGCCTGTCAGAGCACCCAGTAAACCTTGGGGAAAAGGCTCATCCCTTCCAGAATACAAAGTGAGTCCAAGCGGGGTCAGGGGACTTCTCGGCTCTCCTTCTAAAGGGGAACTGATTCCCCATTTCCTTTCTTTTGGCTCGCTGCTGTCACTTGCATTCACACTGGGTACCACCTTCCCATGCTAATAACCCGATGGCAATCAATAGAGCTGTTCATGGAAGGCAGAGAAAGGAGAGGGATATGCTCACCCCCCCTCTCTCTTTATGCCACGGTGCTTGACAAGTGGGTTGGGGAGCAGGGACAGGCCCATGCTTCCCAGGAGCGGATGCCAGGCACCAGGCAGCTCTCTGCATGGAGGCAGTGTGAGCTCCTCTCTGTGTGCCCAGAACTCAGTTCTTCTCTGGGAGTCTGCTTCTTTTGGCCCAGTTTATAACATCCAACTACACAATAAATCCAACAAGGGCTCCCCAAGTTCTCCTCAAAGGAGGAACACCTCGTGCAAAAGTTTTGTAGACCCTGTGATCCTAATCCTGTCAGGGAAGACAGTGGGAAATTAGGTACCAGGTGCAAAGGCAGAAAGGTTATGCTCTCTGACTGTCTCCACTGGAGCTGGTGCTTCTGAGGTGAAACCATGGCAGTGCTGCGAACTTCAGGATCTTGGGATCCTCACACACAAGCTTCCCATCTGCAGAGGTGCAAGCAGGAATTGTGTAGGACTGGAGAGGGAAACAAGGGGAATGGGAGAGGACCTGTCCTCAGTGCACTCCGAGGAGCTGCCTTTGGGATTCTCACACCCTCTCTGGAAAGTTTCCTGGTAGAGCCTACAATTCCTGCAGTAACAGTGGGTCCTCAGCATGCACCCACAACCTCTTCTCCAGAAGTGCCCAGCTTTTATTTATATTTAAAACTGAGCTTGAGCACTCAGCGAGAGAGGCAGTGGCAAGAGCGGGAGGGCAAGAGGCAGCTTTGTGAGAGAGAGTGTGTGTGTGTGCGAGCGCGTGTGTGGTGTGTGCATGCGTGCGTGTGTTAAACAATTTCATGGACATCTGTCATGCACAGTTAACTTTGCATTGCTGCATTTTAAGTTGTAGGCCCAGGCTTGGCCGTCAGTGATAAAGTAGCTGGCAGTTTTCAAAAAGCCGCTGGATAACAGAGCATGAATCATAAAACACACTACTGTGTAGCAATATCCAAGTTCATTCAATGCAATGAAACCATGCAGAGGACCTTTATTCCCAGCTAATTATGTGGAAACGCCTAAGACAATAAAGCATCTGGTGGTCTTTCTTCCCCATTTCAATTTTTCTCAATATTGTGACAGGAGAAAGCATTGTGCCTTTCCCAGGGTAGTTGCCGTGAAGAGGAGTAAAAGCAAGGGTCAGGGAAGAGCAAATAGATGAATTTATAACTTTCTTTTTATTTATTCCTTTCTCATTGTTTCTCTGGAGACTCTTCCTTCAGGGCTGTATTTTCAAACCACTATTCTCACTACACTCTGCCTGAATACTTTTTTTTTTTTATAATACCACCCAAACTGCCAGGCCCCTCTGTGCTCACTGGTTTTTTTCTCCTCTCTTCCCCAGATGCATCCAAGAGTTGAAATCCAAGTCTGTGATCTCTGCTGTGATCTCCTAGCTATTAAAACAGAACCAAAAAAAATTAGAAGCCTAGAAACAAGTAGTGTTTTCTGAACAGGGAGAGAAAGGGTTTCGTTTGGAGAGTGTTTTCAGTAGGTTTTGGGCTTCTTGTAACAGAGGCTCCTTGACTGTCAGGCTCATTCTCTGTAAATAAAATGAAAATAAATTTTCCAACAGAAAACTTTAAATAACCTCATAGCAAAAGATTTCTGCATTACAATTTACTTTTAGGCCATCAAATGACAACACCCTTTAAACTCTTTCTCCCCTGGCTCTCAGGCTATGGCACTTATTACTGAATATTTTAAAAATGTCTCCTAGTTCTTTATTTCAGAACAAAGCACACAGGCTTGATTTTCACCCTCCTTGATCAGATAATAGAACATTCTGTGATTCTGTGATTTTTTAGCTTGTGGGACCAAGGCTGTGAGGACAAAAGAAAACAAATTAGCCAGGTTCAGTATGAGGGAGTTTCTCTTTCGAGAAAAGAATAAAAGAATTATTTTCCTGGTTGCTGATCAGGTGTCTGACTAAAAGTAATACCTTGTAAGTGTTAAAATTGGTTTTGTTTTGTTTGAATGATGATAATTACTGCTGTCCTCTGACAAAAGCTGCAGGAAGAGTTTGATTTGGATCATTGCTCTGCTAAGACCTCACCTGCCTTGGCCAGATGTAGTGAGGCTACCTGGAGCTCCCTGCATAGGGAGTTACTGCTCTGAAAAGCTTAGTAGATGCTAACAAGCAGATGCTCCAGGAGGCAGCTCATCCCCATACCAAGACAAATCTTCCAAAGGGGTAAAGAGGGAAGAAGCCTGAAAACTCAGCTTAGACCCATCTCTTTTTTTTTTTTTTCCTTTTGCATTTCAATATCATACAGAAAGGACAATTCAGTGTTAAATAGGTTTAAATGAAAGAAAATATGAAATTGGAAAGAGAGAAAGGTAAGACATTTTCCTCATACCTGGGATCTTTCTTCAAGAGTAAATATTCCACAGGTTTCAGACTGTATCCTCTTTTTTGGGCACTCTCCACTGCCACTGTGATATTTAAAGACTGTGCAGCAATCAGCAGTTTAGCCTCAAAATACAGAGAAGTATTTTTCATCTTCATGCTTTAAGTATTTGCAATTTGTACAGCACAGAGGGAGACTCAGCTTCGCTGTGAGAAAATGAACGCTTAGAAAGGAGCTGTGCTAGCAGGGACCAAAGACAACATGAGATACAGACAGGAGACTATTCAGACTCGGAAGATTTGTACTTACCATGGATTTAGGGGAAGTAGAGGTGGAAGTGTCAAGGAGGAACTCCAAACAGACCAAATGCATGGCAATGTGTGCAGTAAGTAGGAGGAAGCCAGGAATGAGTAAGAGGGAGTGTATCTGATGGGTGCAGCTCGAGGCTGAATTTCAACCACTGACACAGTAAAGGAAAAATTCCCATGGTGGTAGTGTATTCTTAACTCCTGAAAGGACATGACTGCATTAAAACTCCTACCTCTGGGAAATATTTTAAGCAGTATCTAAATTTTAAATAGGAAGCCTGGGTCAGGGAGGGGCTGCAGTGTAGCTAAAATCACCAATTCATTGAGTACTGCGCTCAAATTTCCACTGCTTGATCCTTTGCATTAAGTGTAGGTCAAATCACTCTGTCCTTTCCTTCTTTTTAGGTTTTCAGTAAACGAAATAATAATTATGGCCCTAGCTTTGGCATCTAACAGTGAATGTTATCATTGATTTGCTTCTAATATTTCAGTTGCTTTGTTCAGTGAAAGAGTTTGTGATTGACAAATACACAGTCCTTTTACTAGCCTGCCTCTCCTTCACATGTAGCACCTGACCAAAACAAGACTTGAAACATGAAGCAGAGAGAAACATAAAAAATAAAAAGGGGCAAGGGAAACAAAAAGCAGAAGCAGGAGAAAACAGGCAGAAATGATCAGGTGAAGCTCAAGGATTTGCCGGCTCTGCAGGCGAATCAGACTTCTTTTCTTCCTCTCAGGCATCCACATAAACATCAACAATTCTTCCCCTCTCCTTTGCTCTTCAGAGGGATACTAGTGGACTTTTGATAAAGCCACAGGTTCATGTGGCATATCTGTCTTTTATTTCTTAGTGAGGGCAAACACTTGGGCAGGAGTAAAGTTCTGCACTTTGGCAAAAATCAAATATACTGTCTTCAATAAAATATTTAGTGTTGCCTTTCACTGTGAGGTTTACAAGCACCTGAAGGTGTGGTGAATGTTTTACAGCCTTGAATGCATGTAAAGCCATGCAAACCATAACCAAGGATTGTCTGGGAAGAGAAGGCTGGAAAAAGAAAAAAAAAAGATAAGTATGTTTGTTGAAAGCTGAGCATATGCATATAAGAATGGAAAAGAAGGGAAAGGAAAACAGCTATCTACAAAAATATTCCATTTTAAATTGGAATGCTAATATCCTGGAATTGCTAGAATTTCGCAGCTGGCTGCAGCATGGTGAAATGTGTATATCTGAAAAGGTTACATTTCCCAATGATGCTATGGAAAAAAATTCATAAATATCTATGTTACATAACAGGAGTTTCAGCATCAGAAGAGTGTGCAACAGATGCATGCTCAGAAATGCCAACATATACTCAGAAATGTTTTTCAGCCATTCCTAGAATTAGGAATAGTGTGTCAGGAGGCTGTGACCACAAGGGACAATTGTGCAGTGGAAGATGCAGGTGCACCAGGTTTTGTGTGGTTTCAGCAGCGTGCCGAGTGGGAGTGCATTTCTGCTAACAAACCCGTTACAGCCTCCCCGGAGAACTGAATCCTAAGTGTGTTTCTGTTCCTGCTCTTATCCTCCCACTGCTCTCTCTGAGCAGTTAAAGGATTTGACTCATTCATCCCCTCCCTTTGTCTCCCAGTCCTTACCCTTCCCAGAAGGCAATTACTATTTGTTACTATATAATTTTTTGTCACACGGATTATTGTCCTAATTACAGTCCCTGCCTGGGAGACTCAGGTGTAGGAATCGGTTTGTTTGCTAGAGTGTCCTCAGGTGATTGTTTCATTGCAATGTATTTATAAGGCTTTTTGAAGCCACCCCGAAGGGAAATGAAAACTCCCCAGACCTGAGCCAAATGACATTATCTTCTTTCAGCGGGCTGAAGAAGGCAGCTTAGTCTTAATTATTTATGACTGAGTGTGTAGAATAACCCTCTGGTGATTATCCATGTCTCACTTCCACAGGCAACCCCGTGACAGGCAGAATCACATGGGGGCCCATTTAGGGCGACATGGCCCTGTATACCCTGACACCCTGTTACACAGCACAGATTCATGTGAGAGTTCTCCTCCATAAAGCTGGGCAAACACATGGCAAAAGAGCAGTGGGAAGCCTGGTGAACCTTCACACCTCTTGTCATAAACCAGGCTGAGGTTTCCTGTGGATGGGGTGGTTCTACTATCACCAGCACTTGCTTTCTCTTGTGCTGTTGCCTTCGACAATATCCAGGAAAGACAGCCCTGCTTCAAAGCAGGTTGCAGACCCTGGAAAGCTTCCAAACTGAAACTGCTGTGCCTTCCCTTTTGTTGTTTACATTTTTGCATGCTGGATGGCATTGAAAAGTGGCTGACCTGGCATCTTTTGTGGAAGTGGAAAGGGCCATATGACAAAACTGTTATTCTTGAATCAGTGGAATGTGTCCAATAACATGACCCACCATGGAACCAGGGAGAAGGTGGGCTGGAGGTCACCATGTCTCTTTGACATCCAGATACTCTGCCTGAGGCAGAGGTGCTGTGAATGACCACAGAACATGAGCAAAGTGCCTGTCATGGCACACCAGACAGAGGAATAGTCCCTGCCTAGGCTGCTTGTGGCAGCACGGTGCTGACCTGCCCTCCAAGTGAGCTCTTCATCCATTCCTTCTAAATAACCAATTCAGAAGACTGGGCAGGCCAGAAGCTCAGTAGGGAAAACAAGGAGATCATCCATAGGTAACTGAGAGCCCAGATATTGATCATCAGCCCCAAGTATACCGTGTTAAGACTCTGAAAAGGCGCTGAAAAGATGGGCTATTTGGTCTATGCCAATCTCTGGCCTTTGTCCCTATTTTACTCACAGTCTCCAAGCCAGAATTACTTACAGAGCTGGTCTGGGTTTCAGTGAGATGCGGTAAATGTTATCAGTGTACTTTCCATCTACCACCTGACTGGGAAATGCTTCAATTATTCCCAGTGTTACAAAGTCTACAAGTGTTCAATCTTATTGATGACTTTGATTTTGGCACCATGCACAGACCAAGGAGCCTTACAGTAATCTACACAAACCCACCCAGTTCTGGAGGCCACTGACACAACTCTGTCAGGTTACTGAAATCGTTGTATTTTGGGGTTGAGTATTTGTTTTGAGTATTTTGTTAAATTTATGTCACAAGGTAGATTTTTTAGAAGGGATTTCAGATCTGCAAAGTTTACAACAGCACTAACTAGCAGAGGTCAGCAGCTCCTGCAGTCCTACAGACAATGGAGAGTGGGCTTTTTTAAAAGCAAAGTATTTTTCAAGTAAAAATTTTAATTGATGATTTTGTGTAGCTTATTTAGTCCTTTCAGAAGTTTTCCAAAAAGAAACTAAGCCATCTGAATTTTTTTTTTCATGGTCCTCTAGTAGATAAGCATATTTTTGTTCAAAAAATGACATTAAACTGATATAAAATGGACACTGTTTTTGCGACAGAAGAATTAAAACCAAAGCAGAGTCTTATGCCTTCAGAAAGCTTTCTGATATGCTGGAAGGGGTCTGTTATGTTGGTGTAATATCGAGACGCTTCACAAATATACTGTGGAAAACAGCATCATGAATTATTTTGTGTTTGAAGTTATCTGATGGAGATTTCTGTCAGGTTTTTTTAAGGCTATAGTACTCTGTTAGTTTTTTTTTTCTCTCTTCTTGGGGGGCTTCAATACAAGTTCCTATGCAAAACCAGCACAGCTGTAGGAGTTTTGAAGGGACCTTGCTATCATCTCAGCAGACAGGCTGCTGGCATGGATGAATTAGCACAGCTGCCGTCTACAATGTGATCTAATTCACATGGCCATCCAAAAGGGCAGTTTCAGTTTGTTAACCTGTTACTTGAACAAGTGATTAAAAGTCACAGTGAAGTTTAAACAGTGAACAGTTTCTCAGATTCTGACTTTTTACAAGCAATTCATTACTTTAAATATTACTTTTGTGTTCTTGTTCTGTGTTAGCTTTCTTGATTCCACCTTAATGGTTTGTTTTTATCTGGGCTTCAACAACTCTGCTGGATGCTACTCTTCTGTTTAGAAATGGGATTCCATATTACATCAGCCGTGTGATCCTGCTGCTCATGTGCTACTTGTGAGTAGAGACACAAACATGCTTTCAACCCAGCATTTTATTTACAAGGAAATTTGGCCAAATTCCTCTGCTGTGAAGTGAAAAAAAAACCCACCAAAACTCTAAACTGTTTGGGGAAAAAAAAGAGGGGGAAAGAGCTCCCTGCTTTTTACACTGTTGAAACTTACATTCACAGTTTTGAGAGGGGGAAGAAAACTAATTCCTGTGCCACAAAATCAAAGCAAGGGGGGAAAAGGAAGCCACTCTGGTATCTTTGCTTTCCAGCACTGAAAAATCTCCATCCTCACCCACAGGCAGCACGTTGTATGCACAGATGGATGGCGGCATGGCCCAATAGCATGTTCCTTTGTAAAGCAAAATCTCTGCCAACTCCTGGCCCAAAAATCCCCCACAGGGTCCCCAATGAGGCAAATTTCCAATGGCAAGCAATAAGAACACAGGCAACAAAGGCCTTGGCAGGGCTGGGTACTGGCTGCTCCTCGTGGCTCTTCCAGGGCTGCTCAGGTTGCCAGCACGATGACAGCAGGGGCAATTGATGCCACCCAGATCTGGGCTGGCAGAATCCAAACACTCACCCACGCTGTCCAAACAGCAGTCTGCCTCCGGGTCATGGAATAGCAGTGACAGGTCTAGCCCTGCTTTTCGTCCCAGCTGTGAGAAATGAGGGACTGAGGTGAGGACATCTGCTGCTGCTGCCGCTGCCCACAGCTCTGGCTGCTCCAGTGGTCCGACAGGGGCATTTTTAGGCGGTGACTGAGGAGGGTTCATCTGCAGTGCTGTTAAGTAAGACAACCCAAATCTAGATATTCTCTTCCAGTAGCCACAGAGGGTTGATGAGTGAGGACAGAAAAACAGAACCATTGTAAGAGAGATGGTCAGTGCAGTACCAGGTCTCAGATTCATTCAGCTTATCCACATCCACTTCATCCACTTCACGCGTCCCCCTGTTTGTATAACAGCTCGGCAGGCAGATGAATCAGAATTTAGCCAAGTACTTTTGCTTTATCTTTATCACCTGGTGTGAACCCTTTGGATTAGTAATGCAGCAGAAACAATGCCAGTGTCAACAAACCAGGGAAGAGCTCGAATGACCCCCACTCTGGAGCTGTGTTTGTAATAAACTCCTGGAAACAAGAACCAATTCCTCCACTCTGACTTGCAAACGCAACACCAGAGGTGCACAAACCAAATCTGCTGGGGAGGTGTTCAAACACAGGGCCTTGTCTGTAGTGGTGAGCTACTTGTGTCATGCAAGTCTGGAAATTTAAGATATTCCCAGCCAGTGTAAGCCAGATGCTGGCATGTTCACCCCTTGGTGCAGGCTCACAGCAGTGCTGAGTTTTGCCTCTTCTAGAAATTCCTCCCACCCTTCCCTGGGCAGCATCTTCCACAAAAATGCTTCTCTGGCTTGTGAGTGAAATGTGGGGACAGCAAAACTGGCTTGGGCGCTCATCAGAGAGGGTCAGACAGACCTCTGCCTGGGCTGGTGTGTCTCTCTTCATGGCATTTGTGGGCAGCAGCCAGAGCTGCTGCTGACCAGGAGTTTGGGGAGAAAGGGGGTGAAAGAGGCCACAGGTGTGTGACCGGTACCCAGGCAGACCTGGGATCAGGATCCCCTCCAGGGACTCTGGGGTGCTGCAGAGATGCCCCCTCCACCTGGCCCTGCTGCCCCCAGAGACCTTGGGGGCTGGGGTTGTCCTGTGCTTCACAGCAGCTCCTGCACTGGTTCTGCCTTCAGTCGAGGGGATGGTCCATAGTGAAACAACACAGCATTGCAGCTTTTTCTCTCCAGACACAACGCTGGAGAGAAAATCATCAGGGAGAGGGTGTATCATTTGATGGGAAAGTTTTTGGCAGGAGTCTGTAGCATTAATGTATTTGTTCATGTTGCTATTGCTGGTAAAATGTAGCTCCCCGAAGAATCTCAGCTGACATAACAATCTTTGTGTGATTGTGAGGCATTGCTCTCGTGTTTCTCTCATGTCTTCATTCTTTGCTGCTTAACATCTTCACCCTGGCCCTCATCCTCGCCTTCTTCAGGCTTGTCTCCTGCTGCGTGGCTGCAAGAAATCACTCTGCTCTCACTCTGTCAGCTACTTACTTATTTCCAAATCACTTCCTTTATTTTACTTCTCAGATTCCTCCTTTGTACAGCAATATATCTGTCTGTGTGTTCTCTCCCACATTTTCCCTCCTGCTGGTTCTTTGCCAATATTTCCGTCCGAGGCTCGGGGATTATTTTGTGACACATGCTGTCTTATCTGATATAACAGATTTTGCATGGTCCTTTTCAGTTGTAAATACATCCTCTTTGCTGCCTTTCTTTCCTACAGACTTGATAAGGCTTTCAAAGAGCTGCACTCAATGTGAAGAAAATTTCATATTAGCCTTCTCTACGGAACTTACTGATATAAAATAGTTCCATACATCCTGTTAAGAAGCTATTTAGTTATTTAATTCCTGCTGACCTGCAGCCCAGCATAGAGGCTGCTCCCAGATCCCATTTCCTCGGTGGCTGTCTCTGCATTGCTAGTCCTGTGCCTGCACTGACAGCATGGATGGGGGGACACCAGCAGTGCTGGGAGAGATGGACCCAGCTGTGAGGTGCTGGCTGGTGCTGCTTTTCTTCATTTCTTCTTTCCTACCTTGGTTTCAAAGAAGAAAGCTCAAAAGGAGATTTGAGTTCTCTGCCACTCAAAGCTACAGCAGGACATGAATGTAGCAGCAGAAAATTGCAGATGTACATGCACAGAATTGATATTTAGGTACTGGAACCCGTTTTCTGATCTCTTTTCTGAATGGTGCCTTGGATGGGAGGTGTTTTGATACACAGGCAGACTCTGGTTGTGTTAAGCGATAGGAAACCTTCAGTGAGCTGGAGTCTCTGCCCTCAGAAGCCGAGCTCTGGGTCTGTGCCTGCATTTTGGTGGATGACTTTAAGGAGGGAAAACCTTAGGTAGAGAGGGCTCTTTCCAGCTAGTTCGAGGGTACAAGTGTGTGGCCTTGAATGTATGAAAGTACAAGGTTGGCTGCATAGGGATTCCATGCAAGTTTGTGCAGGATGGGGCCTGAAACACAGCTGACCCCTACGAGCAGAGCTTCCAGACTGTGGGAGATGCACACCGGGCAACCTTCTGATCCAGGAGGTTGAAGATCAACCTTCTGATCTTCTGCTGCCCTCTCTCCTTGCCCCTGTTCTTTGGCGTTTGGGGCAGTAGGGGAGACTGGCTGGGGGGGGGAAGGAAGCTGAGAAACGAAATGAGGCACGAAGGCTGCACGAGAGTCTTTTATCAGGTACATCTTCGTTTTTCAAGTGCCTATCATATCACGCAAACTGCTCTTGAAGAGCCCTCCATTTACCCTCTCCCCTAATTAAATGTGCACTTCATTAATGTAAATTGGGGGTTTAATGCTCTTGTTGAAATTCTGAAGAAAGTGCTATGGCCTTGCGAAATGCTTAAGCATCATTGCAAATTAGATTAGGGACCAAGAAAGGCAGTAAAATTAGAATGATAATGGTTGATGTGGCTTCCTGACAGGCGTGACTATTCAGGGATCAATGGGATGGAGAACAGTTTCCCCCAGCCTAAAGCAAAAGGCAGGGACAGACGTCAGCCTACAGATGTGGCTTTTGGAAGCTCTTTCAATTAGTTTAATTTGGTAAATGGTGGGGATTTAGAGGCTCTTAGCCAGTCATACAAGACAAGAATACATTGAAATGTTTTTTCGCTTTTTAACATAAAATAGGATTGGCCACATTTGCATTTCTTAACGCCGGGGTGGGGAGGTGGAGGGGGNTTTAAAATGGAAATGCTGGCCCTGGAGCTCGTTTGGGAACTCTCCCTGCCGCAGCCTTGGGCGGGGGTGCTGCGGACCTCCAGGGAGGGTCCCTCGGCACAGCTTGGGAAGCGCCAGGGATGGGGTGGGGGTACAAAACAGGTCCTTAAACACGGGGGCTGGTGTGATGGAGGCTTTCTCTGGGCCCCGCTGAACGGAGACGAGTGTCCCCGTCTCTCCAAATCTGCTCCCCCCTCCTCGCACTCCTTTAATCGCGCTCATTACCTCTGCGAGGTCGGGAAGGAAAAGGCAGCTGGAATCTGCAAACAGCGCTCCTTTTTGTGTCTCCGCCGCAGCCAGGAGTTGGAGCTTGTTTTTTAATCCCCTCACTGGATAGGCAATTGTAGTTAATGAGGTGGAAAACAAGTTCGACAGACAAGTGGCGCTGAGACTTTGGCTGGGTTTGCGCGAGGAGGAGGTAAGAGGAGGGTATTCCTGACTGAGGATTTCTTTACTATAAATGTGCAAATTAAAAAAAAAAAAAAAAATTAAAAAACCAGACCAAACCCAAGAACATCAGCTTTTATGGAAAGCTAATGCCTCAGAAACAAATCAGAGGGCGCCAAGTTGTTCAGTGGTGCATAGGGTGGCTGCGAGCGCTGCCTGTGTGGAGCAGCCCCATTTAAGGGAGGTGCCCCCTCACCCTAAAGCTGAGCTTTCGCTGTGAGCCTGGCCAGCTAACTGGGCTCCAATAATGTTCCCTAATCCTCTCTTGACAGAAAATAATTCACGTGCCGTGAGGGTGTGTGTTTGCCAGAGGGAGAGGCTGTGCTGAGCAGGAGAGAGCTGTTTGGGATCCATAGCGTTGGGCAGCTCCTGGGTAGGGTAAGCCTTGCACAAGAGGAGGAGTAGGGCAGCACCCTAAATGCGGTGGCTTTCCTTGTGACTTTAGGTGCTCCTTAGCCACAGGAAAGCATCCCTACTGAACGTCAGCAGTCCAAAAGTTAGGGTTTGGATGTTGACCCGCACGTTGCTGATGGACTCTTACCCCTCCCTGTTTGAGCAGCATTGCAGTAATGCAGTACCAGATGCCGGGAGCTCTGGGTGTCGAACACCAAGCACCAGGCACAAAAGTACAACACATTTGGTAATTCCTTCTCTTCTCCAGGCAGTGTAATGTGCAGCTTTGCTCAGTGCTGGGCAGCTTCCCTGTAGCAGCCTGTGAAATAACTGGGTTTTTCTCGCTGTGCACTCCAAAGCAATCCCAGCCGTCTGTCCCAGAGGAGGAGTGAGGCCTGAGACTAAAGCACCTGATTCCACAGAGCTCAGGATGGAGATGCTCTGTGAGCAGCAGATGAGGAGCTCCTGCAGAGGTTGGCAGGCCAGTGCCTTGTGCGAGCTATTGCTACTGGTCTTTCAATTTCATTAGCACTAAATTCACCTTTACAAAAATTAAATTTTTGAAAACTGCTTGACTTGGCAAGGGCACCAGCTGAAAGATCAAGTTACTGTTTGTAAATGCCAGACATGAATTAATTTAGCAGTGCACTTGTCCTGACTTTATGAAAACATATCCCGAATATTGACTTTTTCTTTCTTCAGTAAAACGTCTTTTCCTTTGATGGGTGAGGCCTCTGTCTCATTCCAGTGGGCTGGTGTTGAGTCACTCTGAAGCTTTTTTCAGTGTGCTGCTCATTTGGAAATGTGGACATGAAGTTGCTGGGTCTCTGCTGCCGCCTGGAGAGCTAGGTGAGAGAATTTAATGCTGCTTTTGGGAGATGAGTACTTCCAGTGAACTCAGGAGAAACCTGAAAAGTGCAAGCTGTGTCATCTTTTAAACAGAGAGAGTGTAACATCATCGGCTTTGAAAGAAAACTGGAAATCACGTCTGGCTGCTGTGGAAGCTGTGGAAGGGGGTCATGGCAGTTGTGCCTTGTTAACCTTAAAAGGAAAAAAAAAAGTTTAAAAAGAGGTCTATGATTTTTAAAACAACAAGGAAGGCAGATGGACTCCTCGCAAGTCAGAGGAAGTATCTGAAGGTGCTTTTTCTGTATGCCAGTTCACATCCTGAGAGCTGCAGTTACGGAGCCTGAAAGAAGACCAACAGGCACAAAATAGGTAAAGAGCAACCAGCAGGCAGAGCAGATGGAAAAATTACAGGGAAGGAGCTAGTCAACCTTAGGTCTTCTTTAGGCAATCAGTCAGCAGTTTGCTCCCATAGGTCTCCCTGCACCCCTGTGGACAGCCTGCTGGGAAGCAGAGGTTTTCCCTGCTGTAAGGGCATGATTAGGTGTGGCCCTGTGGATCACTCTCACTTATTCAGCTGTTAAAGCAGCTTAAACCCTTATAAGAACATTAACATTTGGGTGCCAATACCAGCTTGACCTTTATTCATAAAGTGCAAAGAGTTGGAAGTACAACAGATTGGTTGCCAGCGATTGCCTTTTATGTGCAGTTTAGAGGCTTTGATTTCTCTCCCCTTTCTTCCTTTAATCTGACATCGCTGCCTTGAATATGTTTGTGCTCTAAGTAAACAGGGCCAGTGCAGGCCTCCCTTTTTGAAGAACTGTGTGTCTGTGTGAGAGTGAGGTGGGGGGTGAGGTGACCTCAAAAAAAAAAAAAAAGTTTGCCTTTGGAATTAGAGGGTTTAAGAATAGATGGAGGACACCAGGGTTGAATGGAGCTGTTCACAGAACTCTGAGTTGAGCTCCACATCAGTCCTCAGGAGCCCCAGCTATTTATTCCAAATAGCTGTGAACATGGGGAATGAGAATGTAAGGATTTATATTAGCTCTCTTGGACTTTTGACTTCATGACATACACAAGACTGAGACTCCAAGTGGAGCACAACAAAGGTGAAGTGTTTGAAAAAGTCACACCATCTTGCCCAACAGCCATCTGGTCCCACCTTGTGTTCTTGGGTTACTTCTGAGGTAGGAGAGATGCCCAGGACTGGTTTGGTTTTTTTTTTATTTCTGGTGACAGATTTATGGTGGTTTTCTGTGATTTTTCTGGTTTTTACTCATTCTGAACAGTGATAGAGTCACATCATGGCTGACTGTTTTCCAGAAGCGTGGAGGAAAAACTGAGAGAAGGAGAATAGAGGGAAATTATGTCTAACATCTCAGCAAAGCCAACCAGCAGCATCATTGCCTGGCACCATCAAAGCCATCATACAATTGGGACACCCTGGCCTTAATTGCTTAAAAGTAGCAGCTTCCCGATAGCTTTGGTAAAGATGGACCTAAAAACGTCAGTGTTGTTTGGGCACTTGGTTCTCTCTTTGAAGTTCCTTTTAAGCTTTAAAGATCTACTGATTTAGACAGCTTTTTGGTATTTTTGTGTATAGGATTCTTGTCTTCCATAGATCCTGCAGTGCTTTGTCACTGTCTGCTTTGTCAGGACAGCAGTCTTCCAACCACACTGTTTATGCATAAGTATGGCCTGGAGAACTGCATTTAAAAAAAAAAAAAAAAAAAAAAATTCTTTCAGAGGTCATTCAGCTACATCTGCAGTGAGCCTGAATTATTTGTCTTCAATGGAAATACCTTTTAGATTTGTGTGGTGCTTCCATCTTCCATCTAGAGCTGGAGATCTTCTTGGCTTTCTGCTTAGACTGATGCTGCAGGGAGGCAATCTTTTCTATTCTGCTTTCCCCAGCAGTGGGGTTAGTCTTGACTTCTCCAGGTGTCTGTGTCTCCTGGCTATTGTGTAATTGTCAGCAGAATTTATTCTGCCCTTGTCCTGCACATCAGTCTACCCCGAGCCTTCCTGCCTTCTCCAGGATTTCAAACCCCTGCCCAAAGCTCTCACTTCAATAAAAGTGCTTTTTCTGTGCTGACAAAATATATCTTTATAGCAGAGGGAAGGTCTGAATGAACATTTCAAGTCTTACCTGTCACAAGCCATTAGCTGAATTGCTTAAAGAAATCCCCTGACAAGTGTAATTGCTGGTTTTGTGTTACAGAGCTTCATGATATTGCCCACAAGAAGAAATTCTTTTACAAAAGCCCCTTCTGTTTAATAAAGTAATTTGTTCCAGTTACAGTGATAATAAAATTGCTGAAATGAAACAGGATTGTTCAATGAGGACCTGAATCCAATTTGCTGTACTAGTACGATTACACTTTTATCTCTGTGTTTACTCATTTGTAGAATTGCTACCAGACTTTTTATATGCAATTAATGGGATTAATGGTTCCCAGTACAGGAAAGACAGAGCCCGGGAGCACAGCACCTTATTTTGTGTGTCAATGACACACCAGCCTTCTGTGGAGCGCTGCCTCAGGGTGTAATTCAGTGTAACATGCTGCTTTCCTCTCTGCTCCTTGCAACAGGTGGAGGAGATCTCATGGTATTTGATCTCATGGTTGGTAGTTACTACATTTGTACTGCTGTAAGGTCAGAAGAGTTGCTTTTGTGTCACTGCTAAGAACAGAAGTTTATCTTCCTAGGGGGGAAGGGTGGCAAGACATGACCTCTGTCCTTTGAGTTCAAAACAACTATGAAACAATTGTTTATTCATCCCTTTTTTTTTTTTTTTCCCCTTCTTTGCAAGTCTAGAAATTACTTATTGAGGATTTGTGAGCCAAGGAAAAGGATGATTTTTCACTTCATGGTGACTGAGGGAGTGCCCACAGAGATAGATCCACACTAACTTTTCCTTTTTAGGATTCTGCAGACAGGAAGATGAAGGAGAAAACCCATAGTGTGCTGATGTGGCTCACGACTTATTACACTGATGCCTCTGAACCTGATGTGCCCTGATGTTTCTTAACTTCACTGTGATCAGATTTCCCCAATCCAAGGCATGCAGACTAGTTGGCTTCACAGCTCACACGTTCAAATGACATGTGCCAGCTTTTGTTCCTCTGTCTCCTGGCACTCTTGTAGCAATTCCAAACCTGATATTTGACCCTCTAAAACTGGCATTATTTGAGGCTTTGAGTAGGGAAAGCGAGCAGTGATGGAGTACATGGGCACAGAAAGGGTAGTTTACTTGCTCCCTAAAAGCTTGCCATGAGGTGACATCAGGTGCATGATCCAAATGCTCCATCAGTCGCTTCAATCCAAGCACAAACATACTTAGCTCCTAATGAGGGAATGCAGGCATACTCTGTGGTTATTCATATTCCCGTGTCCTCGTGGCACCAGTGCCATGCTTGCTGCTGCCCACACACAGAGCCAGAACCAGGGCTGCTCCGGAGAGCTGGCAGTGACAGCAACAGCGTATACACAGGCTTAAGGATTTGCAGTCCTGGAGACAAACTGGAGGCCCCTCTGACATGTTACTAACTCAGGGATATAAGTGGACTTCATTAAGAGCCAGACAGATTAACTTGCTAGGTTTGACTTAAAAGCCTGGACTGGAGGGGAAGAGCTTGCCAGCTTCCTTTGGGGCACCCCAGGCTGGATGGGAATTTTCAAGGGCCTGCAGGCAGCTCCCAGCTCTGGGGCCATAGAGGCTGGGTTCTGAGCTCAAAGTTCACAGCTGATGGTGGCCAAGTGGGTTTTGTGCATGTGTTGGGCTATCTGGAAGAACCTGCTGTTCAGAAGAAGGGTGTTCCTTGCTCCAGTTAGATGCTTTTATATTTAGTAAGGGAGCTGGACCTCACAGTTTAACACTGGCAGGTCTTTTATGCTAATTTAAAAAAAAATGCAGATAAAGTTAGACGACTTCTAAACTGCTCATGCCTTAACACAGAAACAGCCAATGTAGAAATGGTTTCATGATGCAGTAGTGGAAAATACCAGGGAAGAAGGGAAATCATTTACATGGTGCTTGTTTTACATTAAATTTAATCAGATTAGGTTTTAGAATGCAAGTGGCTGACATTTTCCCTTGATGGGGTTCTGAGGCCACGTAAATCCAGTAGGAGACTGTAGCTCCAGGGGCTGGCTGGAATTCCTTTTGGAGCCAGGTTCAAGCTGCCTTTCATTTAGGACATCACTGCTCTGTGCTGGGGTAAATGAGAAACCTCAGCCTGATACCTTGGGTGGCAGGAAGAACTGCTGGCAGTGATGTGGCTTATGGTAGAGACTTGGACACGAGGGCAGGCAATCTGGAGCAGAAACACTGAGTCTCCTTGTTGCCCCTGTTGCATTGTCTCCCCAGCAGGGTTCAGAGATGTCTTGAGGCAGGGGATGACTGTCCACTGGAGTGGGGGACTGAACACTTTCTCTTCCTAAAACCCCAAGCTGCTTTTTTCCCATGGAGACAAGCTGAGGGGGGTGAGCAGTGACAGCAACTGGCTGTGGCTTCTGTTCTCTACCTTCTTGTATGCTCCTGGAAGCTCCTGATGTGTGGGAGTTTTGCAGTGCAGAGTGTAGGTCCTTCTGAGTCCCTGGGGATTCCCAGTGTCCACAGCACGGTGCCTTCCAATCTTTGCACGGGAATCCTCTATCTCCCCAAAGTCCTTACCATCTTGCAAAGAGCTTTGGGTACTGATTAAGCTGATAATAGAACAAATAGTAAGTGCTAGCCTAGTTCTCAGCTGCCAGCCTTCTTGACAGTCTTTGCTGGACTGCAGTCAGCTTATAAACCTTAGAGCAATAGATTATCCACAGTAAACTGTAATGTCTTCTGTACCTTGGCACTTTGTAAGCACTCTCACACAGCCTTTCTCAATCACTTTCAGTGTCCTGATCAAAGATTTCTGACTTATTTGGGCTAACTAACAATATTTTTCCCTTTAGTGCTGTAGCAGTGTCAGCTCTGAGTGGTGATACAATGCTGGTCTGTTTGCCAATGTGCTCATATATCATGCAGCTTCACCATTGAAATAAGGTGAATATAGTCTTAAGAGGAACGTTGAATTTTATGTATGGTGTAATCCAGAACCCACCAATGTTTTAAAAGAGACAAGGTCAGGGGGAGGAGATGTTTTGTGGACATCTATGTCCTGTGAATTCAGCTGTCGGAAAGGTCAAGCTTGTTAGGGATACTGCTGATAATTCTCCTGCAGTTCCCAGACCTTTGTGCCCTGTGCTGACAGCTCAAAACACCACCCCTCACCACCACCCCCCCCCCAAAACTCAGATATTTCTGGCAATGGGACAAGACCAAACAGAAAGTGGGCTGGCAGAAGACAGCCCTCACTCGGAGGACCACACAAGGCCTGGGAAGGTTTGGGAAGCAGGTTTGGCCACACCGCTGAACAAAGGTGCCAGGGCTGGGAAAGGGCTGCACACTGAAAACTTCAGTAAAGGAGTTCAGGCCCACTCTTAGGAGAAGAATGTGGTTAGGGCACAAGACACCAGGCTGGGCACACACTTGCTGACTGGTTTATCCTTTCCATGATCACATTAAAATAAGGTTGTGCTGTACCTATTGCTGTTTGTGTCAAGTGTCCAGAGGCAGTAACAGCCACCAGGGCTCTGCTGTGCTCAGAGCTCTGCTAAAATGTAGTATAGGTTTGGGACTTTCCGAGGAAATTTATGTCCTTTTTAAAAAGAATCAGGCAGCTGGTGAGATGACAAACAAGACTAAGGAGGGCACATCCCCTGTCAGGCATCAGCTCAGTGGCATTAATGTGAATAGCTATGAACCCTCTTGATCCCAGCCCTAGTTCTATACACACTGTCTCACACCTCCTTCATGGCAAATGGGATAAAGAGGCACAACACTCCTTTTTAGTGATGTTTCTGCTACACTGGTGTGTTCACACTGTCAAAACAACTTTGAGGTTAAGAAGAAATGAAAGCTATAAGTGACTGGATGTTTGCATGTCAAATCAGGAGGGCAAGCAGCCTCTGGTGTTAGACTGAGTTTCAGCAAGCTTGTGCGTTCAGCCTCGAGAACAAAACTCCACTGTCAGGAGCCCCTCTTGCCAGGCTGGGCCTTCTCTTTGCATCCTGTGAAATCCTCTGTTGCCCCTGGACACTCTGAAGAGAAAGAACAGTGGTGGACCTAAAGCCCAGGTGTATGAGAGTCATGATCAGGCTGCAGTGCTGACCCACATTAGGGAGCTGGAACCTGTTGCCAAGAATTAAGAGCATTTAGTTTGAGTATATTGTTGCCTTACTTGTTTTTTCCCCACAAGCTGTTGGGGACTTTCCTCGGCCCCTTTAAGAACCCCCTCACTGTGGAGCAGCTCCTGGTCCCTTTGGCCAGACGTGGCAGGAATGGATGGGCTGTGTGCGGCGGGATCAATTGTAAAAAGTGGAATTAGTCATTCTAAATCATGCAGCTGTGGTCGAAGGGAGCTCTTCTAAAAATCATTAAACAATCATGTATTCCTATTGATTTATTCAAAATACCTTGAGGGAAAGCAGATTAAACACAAGGTAAAAGTAAACTAATGCAGATTAAATGGATGAAGGATGGGCCGATAGTTCCCTAGGTAGTTTTTTTACTAATGAGAGGAAAATTATATGTACACTATTACCAGTATAAAAGGGTCTATTAGAGGTCTTTTGCTTGACATATTTATGTATTTCAAATACTAAGTAGCACAGTGAATTAGGTTTACTCTGGACATTTGTTATTTTTATTGCATCTCCAAGTGATAAACAGGGCTTTCTCTTGAGGGCAGCACAGTGCTTTTCTCAGGAGGCACAACCCTATCTGCATAGCAAAATGCTGAGATGACAATTGCATTTTGGATGACATTTATTAGCAATCCAAGTGCAGTTTTATGCCCACTTCTGAGGATCACAGCCAGTGTTTAAACTGAGGGGTACAGGTGTAGGTCAGTATTTGCAGCCACCATCACCCCACCTTCTTTCCTCCCATGCTGCTGCTTTTGAATAACATTCATCCAGAAGCCGTGTGAGGACTGGGGTGACATACTCACTGTTCCATTCACCACTCTCATGCACTTGCAGCAGTGCCCTGAGGACAGCAACACCGCAGGGAAGACGATTTTGTTAAAATGCGGTGGAGTTGTCACCTCAAATGTGCCTGCTCACATGTGCTTGCTCTGACTGCTGCTTGTGTTCAGGAGGAGCAGGGCCACACCCTGGAGACAGCCACGTCCAACACCATTGGAAACAGGGTAATCATACTTGATGCAGTCAAGCTCCTGTTCAAATTTAGGGCAAGAATCCTCACTTTTGGGTTATAAAAGTATCTGAATGTGGTAAAATCAACCACATGGTGTATTAAATGCCAGGAGTCACTTCGTAATTTTGCAGAAACTCAGAATCAGAAACTGTAACACTGCTTTCTCCTGCAGATAAGGACAGGGCTGGTGACCTCAACCTTCTTGCATTACACAGACTGCTTCTGGGGTTTTCTGCAACGACTCCAGAAAGCAGTGCTTTTCTAAAAGAGGTATCTCAGAGGAGATTAATATTGTACAGGAAATAATGTTGCTGTGTTGAGAGATTCATTTGCAAAGCCAAATTAACATTATTGGGAAAAATAAATATATGTCCTTTATTAAAGGGTATAGTGGTTTCCATTTTTGCCTATATATATGCAGAGTGGAATGTGAAGGAATCATAATTAAGTGGATTACTTGTATGCCTTATCTACTTTTGTAATTATTGCTCTTGTCAAATAATGTATCTAAACCAACCTACAAAATGAGACCTTGTCATGACAGACAGATAAAAAAGTTCAAAAACACATTGTTGATAATTTCATTATATGCTGCAATTAATTAAAATATAGGTAGCAACCTGCAGGTATTAATTTACAGAACTTCAGGTTTAATATGTAATTTGTGCATAAACCACAAGCTGTGGCACTGTTATGGTCTTGTTAGTCAGTACAGAAATATTTTCCCAACAGTTACTGGAGGAAGTGCATGATACAAGAATGCCTAAAGATGGGACACACAAAGTTCCACTCACTCAAAAAGTGGAAATGTTTGATTTTATTAAGTACCAATTACTCACCAGCACTGTTCTGTCCCTGTGGTGATGCTGAAGGTGGTGTTGGCATGTTTGGGAAGGGTCTCACTCTGGCTAGCATGAGTGTGGTGTGGAGGAAAATCCTGGGCTGTAAAAGTATTCTTCTGCCTTTTGGCAAGTGATGTCCTGCGCAGTTTTGTTGGCAAAGAATTTCAGTGAGAGACCTTGTGGAAAGCTTCCACAGTTTGAACTAGGTTTGTGTTGAAAAGTGATTATGTTTTGTAAGTTTGTCTTCAAAACAAGTATCTCTGGGCTTTGAACACAGTGTGTCTGCTTCATAAAGTTCTCCTAATTAAAATACGGATATTGGCTCAAGCACTGATAAGGATATAGGGGAAAATAAAAACTGACTAGAAAGAGCAGCAGTGGAGAACCAAGGTAGTGTTCAGTCCAGCAGCAGGAGAGGAGCTTTCTCTGCATGGCCGTACTGGAAGCTGCTGCTTCTGCCCACAGGTGCCTGTGCAGTGAGAGCAGGGTGCTGCAGCTCTGGCTGCTCTCCCTGCTGCTGGGGCTTGCATCCCTCCCACCCCCAGTAATGCCTCCAGCACCTCCCAAGGCCATAATCTGTTCCCCGAAGGTATAAAGCAGCTTCCTCTGGTTGCAGAGCAGAAGGGAAGTACCAACAGCGTGTGATTTGGGGCTCTCATGTGTCTGTGATTCTGGATTTAACTGAAGTGTTTAGATTGCTGATACCCACGAGGAAAGGGAGAGGTTGCCACCACACGGCAGGGGTCCAGCCTGCTGGAGAAGTGAATTCTGAGCTGCTGCAGCTTGTAGGTGATTGTGTTATGCCAAACTCAGTCTGCCTCCTTAAAATTTAAAGCTGAAACTGGACAATTTCGAGTTGTTTCATGAGGGTTCAATCATCTTTGTTGCACAGGGTGATGCTTTATCAGTCTGACACCCACTTTCGTCAACTAATTTCAATCTGGTTTATTTTTCCCTTGCTTGCTTCCCAGGGCAGCATAGCCAAGTCCTGTCCCTTAGTCATAAAAAACTGAAGTCTCTGTTTCTATTATTTCTATTATTATTTCTACCTGAAAATACTTTTCTTCAAAATCATGTTGTCCATAAGGAGATCTGTACCCTGTTATCAACAGGGAGGTTTTGTTTCTGTTAAGTTTCCAAGTACAAGGCCTATCTAGTGTTAGTACATAGAAGCACATATTGAAAACCAATTTTTGTTTACATATGCAAATGATTGGTGTTTCTGGGCATTTAATGAACTGCAAAACATAACAAGTCTCTCTTTCCATGGACCAGGGAGTGCCCATGGTGGAACTCTCTATGGGAGGGAGAGCAGTGGCAGCAGTGAGATGTAATGCCAAAATACCTCATGGTTTAAAACAAACTTTTAGATAAGCTACATCTATTACCAGGTAACAGGAAAAAAAAAAGGGAAACAGCTTCACTGTGCAGCTGTGAGCAGTAAGCTGCCTGATAGGCCTTGGTCCCCCTCTGTTCCACAGGAAAAAACTGCAGCTGATTGCGTGTGTTTAGGTCCAGATTTTCAGGAGGGTGCAGCCCTCCTTACTGGCTCAGAGAATCAACCCCATTCACCACTGTTCCTTTTCAGAGCTCTACTGTTCACCTTCTTGGGGAAGGTCTTGGAGCTTAAGAATGAACTCTTTGAAATTTCTTTTCTTAAGAGTTGTTCCAACATCACCTGAGGGAGAATTTGTGGGGGGGGATGTAATTTAACTTTTTTTTACCCTGTGTTCAGAACAGCAGAATTCAGTTTGAAACATTTTCAGGTTTTGCTAACTATAGGTTTCCACTAAGTCCTATCAGTAGGATCTTCACCACTCAAATTCAACAGATTTCACTTAATGTATTCATTTTTTATATATTCAGAACTATGCATAGGGAAATTGAGATGGTTGACTGCAGGAACTCGCCTGCAAGAAGAGATAATTCTCTGAAGGGGGCAGGTCAAGCTTTGGTGAGAATGGGCATTGCAGTCATCTGCAGTAGATCTCAGCCTGGTTCAAGATGAACTCAGCCCAGCAAGGAGCAAAAGGAATAACCTTTTGGAGACATCAACTGCAAAGTAAAGTGCAATGGCAGGCAGAAAGGGAGAGAAGTTCAGGATGAACTTCATTCATGTTTGAATCCTATCAAACATGAAAAAATTTGCTTTCCTGGTGAAGAGGAAGGAGGTTCCTTGTGTTCTAACTCACCGCCAGATGAAAAGCAATTGCACCTGGCATGGGAAGGCTTGCTTGTAAGTCAAAAAAAAAAAAAAGGCAAAATATTTTGATGACTTAATTGCCTCTTGAAAAAGATCAATGTAGTCTAATTAAAAAAATATATATATTACTATAACCTGATTTTTTTAGAAAATAATTTATTGCTTTGTCAATTTGGAGATCTGTTTCCCTTGGCTGTTTCAGGAGGCTGTCTTGACTGCCAGTATCAGTTCAGCCTGGTTTTCTGTTCTGAAGGAAGATAAAACTGTAGAATTGTCAGACTTGATCAGGGCAGGCAGTCCATCTGATCAACTATCCTGTCACCAGCTTACTTGAAAAATAAAGACAAGGTTAGTTTGCCGCCTTTTTTTTTTTTCCTGCTCTTTAGCATCTTCAAAGCCTCTTTGCTCTATATCTCTTACCTTGCTGTTCATGCTACCTCTAGAGCAGAGAGAGACAAGTGTTTCCAGAAAACCAGTTCATCCCACCTTTGCTACATATCAATTCTTGGATAGGAATTCAGTCCCAGAACCTCCTTTAGAAATATAACTTAAAGTGACGATAGTTTCTTTAGAGGAATGAGGGAGTAAATTACAACAAAAGCTTGCCAAGTAGCACTAAACAAAAAATAAATACCAGTTTGAGGAAGAGGAGGGAGAAAAGCTTCTGCAGTCAGAGCTGTATACCTTGTACAAGTCTGTCTTGAATGATTTCTGAGTCAGTAATAAATAGATATGAAATATAACCTGTGATCACGTTTGACTCACAAACTGTCTTTCCGTTCACCTTTCCATTTGTGAGGAAAAGCCTTGCATTTTCCCCCTCTCCCTATGTATCTGGGCACCATTTCAGTTCTTCATTGTCACTGTGATAATGCAGCCCATAAACAAAGCCAGTTATAAGCCTGTGAAGAGGTGGAAATTCCATCTCTAAGTGAAGCTGTTGCAAGGCAGTTCCCAACAGGTGCATATGGGAAGTGGAGAGGAGCCTCAAGAATCATAAGCAGAACAAACTTTTCCCTACCTAACTTCACAAATAACAAAGATATGGAGGAATAGGATGGCTTTTTAATAAGTTGGTAGTCATCCATTGGGTTTATGTGATCCCCATGCCTACACAGTGCACCACAGAGACATCAGTGAAAAGCTGCATTGTAACAAGCTGCATTGCCTTGCTGCATCAGACAAAATTCTCAGCTTTTGGTAAAGAGGTAGGAAAATAATAATCAGAATTAGCTGGAGACTGACCATCTGAGTGCTCATTTAAGCTATTCCTTGTCTGTTTGCAAAGTCTGCTATGAATAAAGCACTTAACTGGATATCCACCTAAGAAACAAAATACACATTTAATACGGTCAGTATCAGATGTGTTTTTACACCAAGCAAGCAGCGCTGCTGGCTTCTCTGGCTTAGCATAGAGTCACTGGAAGAAAGCCACTATACGGTGAATTATTAGGGTACTTGGAAAGTGAGATTTGATTTGTGAGGGTTTATGTTATTCAGCATTTAGGCAAGCAATAACTCTGGATGCCCATGAGCTGTCAGGCCAGGTCCTTTCCTGGAAAAATGCCAAGCAAAGCTCATATTCATGTTTTGATGACATGAAATGCTTTGTGTCTTTTTGCCTGAGGCCCAATGTTTGTCACAGCCTAGACAGCAGTGACAAAAAACGTGAAGCATGGGATTTTCATAAAGAGTGGTGGTATTTGTCAGTCACTTGGATCCAGGATATATTTGATGAGTTTAACCCTGTCCAGTTGATGTGCTAGCACGGGTTGGTTTGATGCTTTTAAATTATTAAACATGGATGGATAATTTAAAATATTTTTTTGCAAAATATGATAGGTTTATCTGACTCCATTTTTCAAATCAGGCCTCTTGATATTAATTAGAGAAGCATAGGTCATTATCTTCCCTATTGAATAAAACTGGAATTCTGTCTTTTTTTATTTTGTTGTGGCCAAGCCGTGACTTTTTGCTGTTTATGAGAAACAAGCAGACTTGTGTAAAATAACTACTGTCAATGAACTATGTTGTCTGGCAGCACTGAACACACTCAGTGGATTAAAACTGAAAGTCTGTCATGATCTGTGTGACTGACAATATCTCACTTCCTTCTCTTGGCTCCTTTCGATATGCAAGAAATCCCAGTACTGTGGATGGTTCTGCCAGCTGGGAATTTGTCCTGAAACTTCAGTGCCTGAGAGCTGTGCTTGGCAGACACTGTTCTGCCCTCCACCTTCCTTGGGAGCAAAATAAAATTAAACATAATGGAAGGTCTATTTAACCATAGAATTTTTAAAATGAGACTCACTGATGCAAATCGTGACCCAGAGCCCTTGAGAGTGTGAGGTTGTTCTCAGCTGATTTCAACAAATTTTGGATAAGGCCATCCTGAGCTGTATGGTTTTAACTGCACTCACAGTTATCATACGTATTCATGTTTGTGTAAGCTTTTTCCCTTCCACACAGTCTATTTTTCCGTCCTGTTCTGACCCTGTAGCCTCAGTTTCAGTATCAGTTTCTGAGGTGCCTGTTCATTTTACAGCTTAGGAATGATGCCATCTGAGTACAGATAAAGAGTCTCACCTGAGCTGTAAACCACAAACAAAATCCACCCAGCGTGAAAAACAAAACTTGCTTTCAGACACAAGCACCTTCAACAATGACAAAGGAAATACTGAAAAATTACTGGTGAGGCAAATTGCTTCTTGGATTAAGTGCTCTTGCTTGAGAATTTGTCCTGTCACGAAAATCCTTTTCCAAATTCATCTCATGCCTCACGTCTGAAGCACAGATGAGCATGCAAGAGGTCTTGCTATTTGACAGAGACAGAATTCTTTATGCTTGCCTTCAGTTCTCATAATATCTTTAATTTTCTGCCTTTCACATTAATTCAACTTGCAAAATTTGTTATGCAGATGCAATGCAAACCACTGCAGCAGAGACCAAGCTGAGCAAAACTTTCAGTCAGAACCAAGTTATATTCCTCTTTCTCAATAGCAAGACTGTGCAGAAAAACCTACAAACCCACCCTGACTCTGCCAGGTGAGCTGTGACAGATCTGATTTTGCCACCTGAAGAGGTCACTGCCCTTTCACCAAGAACATCTGCCCCAGCTGAGTTACTAGAGGCAGCCTGTGCTCCCAGGAACAGGGGTCAGTGAGGTGAAGATGAGTTGTGCTGGAATGCCTGACTCCCATTCTCCCTCTCCTCTGGCTACAATGCAAGATGTTTCCCTAAAAACAGACAAAAGGGATATTTGTTGTCATTTGAAGAGAGGGGCACCTCACTTGCCACTATTTTCCTCTGTGTTGGCCAATTCTTCTGGCAAGTCAAGACAAAAAATTACTGTAAACTGTTTACAGGCTGTTCTCCTCACCTGCATTGTATTCAATCAGGGAAACAACTCTCATCATCTTTTCAGCACAGGAAAAATAATATGAAAATTTGCAAGTGATTAAAAACCAGAAAAGAGAATGTTGATGACTGTAGCCAGCTCAAGAAAATTCAGTTCTGTTTAAGCAAGGCCATGTTTTTTTATGTTCATTAAGTTTTAACACCTCCCAGTCTCACCTCAGTAGATTTCATTTTCTTGAAATAAATTGTTAACATTTGTATAACTTTGACATGATGATTCTGGAGACTCTTTGAAAGATGGTTTTGCTTCAAAGCTCAAACAAAAGTGCCTGAGAGAATTTTTGGCTCAGAACATGGGTTTGTTTTCGTTGTTTTGTTGGTTTTTTTGGTTTTTTTGTTGTTTTTTTTTTTTTTTTTAATTGAATGTGCCTGCTGAGAACTCTGGCTTCCTCTACAAAAACAAAATTATGAGACACACAAGCTTTCCAAATCTCTCAGTGTTCTCACCATTATCCAACTGGCACTCCTGAGGAGGAGAGTGTGATCACTGTGTGTTCACATACAGAAAAACAGACTGCAGAAGAGAACTGGACAAAGCTCAGGTAGTTCTTAACTAAAGAGTGTTGTCTTGTTACTGTTTGTTTCTCTGCTTCTCGCCCTTACCAACTCTTTTAGTAAGCTTGAATGCTGCAGTTGAGTACTTGGCTTTGAGAAAGCATACACATAGCATCAGCTAGAGCTTTTCCAAGTAAAATCCACTATCCCTTGGCCACTGAAATTATGTGGGAGACAGAGGATGCAGTATAAGAATTCTATTTTGCTGTAAGAGAAACAGAAGCAACGTTCTTTGCTACCTGTGAATTTAGTTCCTTGAGTCACTGAAAAAGAAAAAAAGAAGTGGATCTTTGAATTTGTACTGTGGTTCATCAAAACATATGGCTGTGTTATAGAAAATGAAATCAACGTTCCATTTCCTACTGGAAAGGGATCAACACCCACAGGATTTCTCCTAGGACCACTCTACCATGATCAAAAATGAGAATAAAGGGCCAAAACTCACTCCAGATCAATCACTACTTGTCTGCATGAAAAAGAGCCCAGGGGAGATAATGTGCTATGAATACACTGTTACCATTTTTCCACAAGTATAACAGATGCACCAAACTGAAAGCACAGTGAAAATGAGCTGGATCCACCCAAAAATGCAGCAATACTCCTGCTGCTGAGGAAGAACCTCAGAAATGGGAGTGTATCCTGAAATGTCTTGTTGAGGGCATTGCTTGAAGCTAGTGCTGTAGGCAATGCTTTAGATATTCCGTGCTATCAGGACCTTTGTGGTTTTGCTCTGTCCTACTTTGATTACCCACTCATGCTTTTCCTTAGTCTGGTAATCATGGGTCCAGCCACTGCTTGCACTGAGAAACACTTTCAGACTCTTTTCTTCCAGCCAGCACCCAAATCCTTTCCCTGCTTTCTCTCCCAGGCTCAATTCCCTGCAGGGTTTGGGACAAACTACTTGCAGACCAAGGGAACATAGTATTCCCATTACAAGGAAACCTCAAAGCTACACACTTGGCTCTCTTCCTTGCCTTTCATTTCTCCCTGTCTCATGTGTACAATAAAAGTCAGTCTCCTAGCTCTTTGTGACAAGGATTAGGCATAATAAATGTGTTTAACAGTATGCCAGAAGAATGGGGTGCAGTGTTGGGGTCCTTCAATTAATTAGGATGCTAATTAGTAGTAGTGAGCTAATTGACTTAATTTCAGTTTGTGTTTCCTGTCACTTGTAAATTTAAAAAAAAATGTAAGGGCACTGTGTTGGTTTTATTAGTAATAATAATTTTATTATATTTCACTAGATTGTTCCCTAGGGTTTTTAGACACCTAACCAAAATCTGGATGTGATGTGAAGTGAAACAAGTCCAGGTGTGTGCTCTGACTGTGTGCATAGAACAAAAAGCAGAAGAGCCACACGAACAAAGTCTGAGTTTCTAATGCAGTCATAATTCCCCAATGGAAAACATATTCTTAAAACTGTTTTCATAGAGGAAAATCTGAAAATACTGTGCAACTGTCCACAGCAGTTAGAAATGTGAGTGCTTCTTGGAGCAAAAGGAGCTTGACAAATGACAAAATCCCTGCTCATGCATTCAGTACTTTGGTCCTAGCACACACACACACTCACACATATCTGCAAGCAGAAAAGATGTGATTCGTCAGAGAAGCTCTCACTGTTTGCCAGAGGTCTTAAGAGGATCTTCTATTTCATTCGGTAGTAATGCCCTTTTTGTTGACAAAAGTAAATTGATGACAGGCAAGAGGGAAGCATTTGGTGGAAAAATTCTGTTGACCCTTCTCAGATTGAATTTGACCACAGAACAGGATACCAGCAGTTGCAGAAATGATAGATTTTTGTAATGACCAGCAGAATGGCCTTTTGGCATGTTTAAATGGCAATAAATTTCACTAGGAAGAGGGCAATTTAACTACTTTAGGGCAGTGAGGATACTCTTTGTTTGAGGTGTAAATAAATTGCGGTTCATTAACAGTGCACATATTACGTTCACGGTGTAACTCTAAAGCAGGGGATGTTAATATTTAATTTAATTTAAGCAGGTATACTTTGACTGTCTGAGGCTTGGGCTTGTTGGGTTTTTTTTCACCTTAGGTAAAAATTTTTCAAGGCACTTCAACCTCCTAAGGCCCATCTGTGCACGGCTTTAGTAATGGCAAATAGAACAGGGTGCACAACAGAGTAAAACTGCTTGGCATGGCTTTTCCAGCTGGTATCATTAACTGAGCCAATTGGTACCAATTTACATCAGCAGAGCCTCCAGCTTTTGGTGTGTGGTGTTAAGTGCTAATTTAGTTATGACAAGTGTGGAGAGCCAAATCCTTGTTTGCTACACGGGTACAAAACCAAAGGAAAGGCACTGAATTAAGCTGTTGGTGGCAGAACCGCAGTGACATTATTGCTGGCAGGATTTATTTCTCATCTTTTACCTTGACTCTGAAATTCCTCCTGTCCCTCACTCATTATTTTGGCACAGTTCCTTGCTGAACTCTGCTATTCAGGGAAGGAGGGGGGGCAGGGAGGAGATGTACCCAATACAGTTTGACATTTCCTCAGAAAGATTGTATTAAAATCCACTTACATTTAGAGCGCACTCTCATTTTGGAATGCTAATAAGCCATCGTTTCATCAAGGTAAAGGGAGCAAAATCTAATCAAGCCAAAGACCAGCTTGCCTTGCTGTTGACTGTGTTCCTGGAACATCATTTTAAAAGGTTGCTTTTAAGCATAGCTAAAAATGACAGACTTATCAAAAGTTTATGAATAACCATGCCACTTGGCTACTTACCTCTGGCTGTAATAAGTGAGCCTTATTTCTTTATTAAAGATTTTGGGGGCTATGAGCTCATATCCATGCTGCTGTTTACACCAGTGGGCAGCCATCCCCCAGGATCACATTCAAGTGATGGGAAGGCAAGAAGATTTCTCCAGTTCTTGGCCGCTGTCTCCAATAACAGGGGCTTGGCCATGACTTGTCTTTTGGCTTTGAAAAACCAAACCTCAATGGAGGAGTTGTTTTAAAATCTAGTTGTAATAGAGACAAACAAATCAAGGGAAGTGGTCCCTAATAAACACCATTGCACAAGACCTGGAACCAGAGACAAGTGCTTTGACCCTGACATAGCAAAATAGAGATGCAAGAGGGGAATTGCCAAGAAAGATGTGTAGAACTCAAAAATCCAGTTGAAATTGGTGTGATTATGATTCCTGTTCTGCAGAGAATATTTTTTTAACACAGCATCTGAGTGTCTTGCAATGCTGCACAAAACAGTGTGGGTCCTGGCTGCTTTACCTGTTTCTGGCATGGGAAAAACTGCTAGTGAGGAGGGACAGGAGTGCCATAGCTCCTGGGTGGGCAATTGTGATCTGAATTCAGTCATGACCCTGGTTAATGGGCTTCAAGCAGCTACTCTAGACAAGGCACCTCCCTATGAAAGTCTCAATTTGCACTGCAGCCTCTCAACAGCCATCTACTGTTCACAAATGTGTTCAGGCTGCTAGGGGCACCAGAAGATTGGCCAAGACAATAAATGTCTTCAAAGGCCAAGCTGTGATGGGGTTATTAAGGTATGGCCTTTGGGTGGACACAGCAGGTTGCTTAGATAGGATAAATCCAGAAGGTATCACGTAAACAGGGAGTGAATGGGAATTCCGTCATGAGAATATTTCACATTTTCCTACGTGCAGGCACCTAGAAAGTCATAAGGGAATCATTCAAGATCTCCACCTTGTTGTGAGGTTCCACCAGTGTCCTGCAGGTTGTTTGTCAAGATGCTCAGTGACTACTAAGCACCAGTTTAAGGAGAGAACATCTCCAAGAGGTTTCCCAAGGGTGATGCTGATTTCTGTGCACACTCGGAGTGAACGGGATTTGGCAGGGGGAGTTAGATCAGTCTCATCAGGTTACGGTAGTAAAGCTGATTTCTTTATGTGTGTTTTCTCTTTGGAAGATTCCTTGCTCTCCTTCCTGTATTTAATGTTTTACATGTACAACCAAGCAAACTATTTTACCATTTTCCCCCAGTAATTAAAGTCTGAGGCTGAAGGTCCCATTTAAACCAACCACGGTTACATGGCTCACACAAGTTCCTTTTAGTTCCAGGGAACAAAGTAATATCATTGGCCATACATTCTTCTGATTTGTTCCTTTTGTGCCCATTTAAGGTTCATACCCTCTAGAAAGTAGAAATTGCTATTTTTTACTACACTAGCATATTGTTGAAATGCTATGTTGAAAGAGAAAGAAGCACAGCATACTGCGTTGTCCTGGATTTGAAAGCAGAGAATAATAGTATCAGTTTCTGAAAGCTTCTTGAGAGACCAAGGAGCAGAACAGATAACCATTCCATAGTTGGTGCCTCTCCTGATTCAATCCCATCACCCACTCGAGCTTATATTTTATTATTTATTATTTGTATTAATGATTATTTATATTCACTATCTTTTATACTTATTGTTTATTTATGGTTATAACACACTCATCATACAATATTAACCAACCCATAACACTGTCATTGACAGCTGTTTTTTCATTATCCTTCATGAATATTTCAGTGTAGTCTGCCCAATTCTTCTATTTTAGAAAAGCGTTCAAAAGTGCCGTGTTGGGAGGTCCTATGAATACCAAAGTATACTTCCAAATGCCATTCATTACATCTCCTTGGGCTGATTTAGATTTGTGTTATGGCAAATGTGTATTGATAGGAAGAGTCAGCCAGACATATATAATGAAGGTGTAACTGAATAGTCTATGCTATAAATGCCTTCAGCTCTCAGGTTTTGATTTCACAAAGAGAAGTCTGCCTCCCTCTCCTCTCCTCTCCTCTCCTCCCCCATTGACCAAAGGGTTGTTAGATCTTGCCATGCAGTTGGAGGAGAAAAGTTGTTGAGAGGTTTTTTCCCCCCTCCCCAAATCCACTCTTGTGCTGGCTGCAAGATAAAGAACCCCCTAAACTACTCAAACTTATCCCAG